>CM056574.1:67752500-68177500 GCA_029721435.1 Gymnothorax reevesii | reverse complement strand
TTTGCGACAAAAAATTAACTCATCTGCGATTATGCCTTGAAAAATCAATTATGACAGCAGCGGTAATAAGTTATAAATCTCAAAGTGCACAGATGTCAAAAATAGCACGATAAAACAGTAAAATCTTGATGTTCTGACCAAACAATCACAGAATAGTGAATTAATCTGCAGTGAATTACAAACAGTTCTGTTGAACGCTGAACAAAACCCCCTGTGGGTTTGAACTCTATTGTGGATTCAGGCACACCCTCCTCCTGTTACAAAAAGCATCTCTTTTCACTGTCCCTAATCCATCATCTCTGACACTGTGAGCGAGGGCTCCGGCTTTGCCTTTAATACATTTTACAACAGATCCCTCACATACATCCACAGAAACTCCATTGGAAATGCAATGGAAATGGAGCTTAATACCACAACAGGCTTTGGTTAATCTTCTTTAAACCCATTTTGTAGGAGAGGTTTTTTATTTTACTGTAATTAATGACCAGGATTAAGTTGACAGCTAATGACTATTTGGAAAAGTGTAAAGACAATTAGGGACAACAGCACAAATAAAGTAACAATGGCCATCATGAGCACAAAGCATTTTTCCTCTCTTGGATTAATCGCTTCATTATCGACCCTGCACCGCATCACATGCAGCAGTTTTTTGACCAAATGAGGGTAGGGCCGGAGTAGTTCTACAGAGAGCCTGCTCACTTTGCATGTTTTGATATCAAATTTGGCTGCAATTCAACTGCAGGGCTCTTATGACAGTCCTCAATGAATGAAAGTAAAAGTAGCCAACAGGCCCGGTTCTAGACTGCTTTGATTGCGGTGGGGTCAGTGAGAGACCAATTGCTGCCATGTTGAGCGCCCAAGGGATGACTTTTATGCATGTCAACCCAGACATTTGCGTCGCTGAAGTTCGATCAGCAAAACCATATTCTGCCGCCGTTCCGACACATAATGCAAACTCTACGTATAGTTTGGTCTGCCAACAAATTTTCAGTTTAAATGTAGAGGTAAATATGTACAAGCGTCCAAGTGGAAACGAAGTGATAAATGATAACGAAGTAACCTCTCTCCCCACTACTGACTTGGTCAGGATGACGTCACAGTTGTGATCTTTTTATTTTTTATTTATTACCCCGCCCCACCCAAAGGGTGAGGGCAAGGGGTATTGTTTTTGCTTCGGTTTGTTTGTTAACACTTTAGCAGCAAAACTAACGGCCAGATTCACCCCAAATTTGGTTTAGGGGTTGCCACTGACCCAGAATAGATGCCTATTGAATTGCGGAAAAGTAGGTCAAAGTATGTGCGAGGGGTGGGCTTTGTTATGCCTGGCACCACTTGTTTTTTTAAAAGGAGCAAACTAAGGGTAGACGACACATAGAAATGTATGCACGGTTGTATTTCTTCTGTGTACGCTTTGCTTTCTTTCGATTTAGTCATTGAACTGGATCAGTTAAATGAGTCATTTGTACTATTGCCAAAGGTCTCTCACGCTTCTCATTGATTTTTTTTTTAATGTTTTATTGGATTTCCCTTGACTTTTGAGCTCATCAGATCAGCAATGCAGTGGGAGAAAATAAGTATTCAACACGCATCAACATTTTTCTGAGTAAATACATTTTTAATCGGGGTCTTGACTTGAAATTTTCACCAAATGTCGTTAACGACCCAAGTAATCCACAAATACAAAGAAATCAAAACAAATAAGTCCATAAATTAAGTTATGTGTAATAAAGTGGAATGACACTGGGAAAAAGTATTGGACACACTTACTGAAATTTATTTAATACTTAGTAGAAAAGCCTTTATTAGTAATGACAGCTTCAAGACGCCTCCTGCATGGAGAAATTAGTTGCATGCATTGTTCAGATGTGATTTTGGCCCATTCTTCCACACAAACGGTCCTTCATATCTTGAAGGTTCCGGGAGCCTCTTCTATGAACTCTGATCTTCAGTTCTTTCTCTAGATTTTCAGTTGGATTCAAGTCAGGTGACTGACTGGGCCATTCCAGCAGCTTTAGTTTCTACCTCTGAAACCAACTGAGAGCTGTGTGTTTGGGATCATTGTCTTGCTGAAATGTCCACCTCCGTTTCATCTTCAGCATCCTGGTAGATGGAAGCAGTTCCTGATTGAAGAATGTCTCAGTACATTTCTCCATTCATCTGTACTTCAATTACAGACAGTCTGCCAGTACCATATGCTGAAAAACAGCCCCACACCATGATGTTCCCACCTCCAAATCTCACTGTTGGTATGGTGTTTTGGGGTGATGTGCAGTGCCGTTTGTCCTCCAAACCTTGTATGTGCTGTGACCATAGATAGGGACTCAAGTGACTGTGACTTGACTCGAGTCGCTGTTTTGATGACTTGTGACTTGACAAAAAATAAAAGACTCAAGACTCGACTCGGACTTGGAAGTTAAAGACTCTGGACTTAACTTGAGACATGATGACTTGAATGACTTGAGTGTTATTCAGTTCATGTTTTCAGTTTGAATATAAAATTAATAAATTTATTTAAAAAATAATATCGATTACCCGGTAGTACCGCCGGCTGAGAATGGCGTTGTCATGACTGGATCACGACTCTGTCAATCAGTCATGCTCTCTCTATGTACCTTACGTGTTTATTGGAGATTACACAACATGCAGATCCAACCGAGCAACCCGATTGGTCAATTAGACGTTTAGAATGTATAAGATGACGCTCTAGCCATTGTGGTTTTTAATATTGGTTTCAAACTAATTTTTTGCAAAATGTGACTTAAGTACTTCTTGCACACAGGTCTTCAATTTTTTCTTTCTTTCTTTTTTTTTTTTAATAAATTTGGCATCTCCAATCCCACCTGAATCTGGAATGCCTAATTGACAAACTATGTACAACGCTTGCTCATATGCGACCCCTTGCTGCCAACTCAGGATAGTGAAGACAGTTCACGGCTCTCCTCCGAAGCACGTGCCCGTCAGCCACTGCTTCTTTTACACTCATTGGTTGAATCTTCGCAAGTTCAGGACGAGGGCGGAGGATTCCCGGACATGAACAAACATTGAATCTTCCTGACGAGCGCCCGTCTGGCCAACAGGAGGCGCTTCAGCAACGAACAAAGCGGTTTATTTACATCCCCTTACCCGGCAGTCCCTTTCCTATTTGAATCCCTGTTGCGCGATGGCCAATTGTGCCAACCACTGCCGGGTGGTACGACCACGGCTTGAACCCGTGACGTAATAGTCACTTCTACACTGCAACGCAGTACCTTAACCGAGTGAGCTATCCGGCAGCTCTTCAATTCTTTCTTGAATGTTATTTCCACTTTGTGGCTATTTGAGAGACACGGTCAGAGTCAGAGTTAGAATTTTCGACTTACTGATTGTAATAGTTTACAGTAAAACGATATTGGGACTCAACTTCTCTTGTTCACAAATGGGATGAACCAGGTTTATTAAATAAATCATAACCTACAAAGTGGAAAGTGTTATGATATGGTCAAATACAAGCATCAGCCTATTGTGCAGTCATACTTAAACCTCGCAAGTGAAACAGGAGAATCGGTAAGCGGAGCACGAGTAGAAGGCTCTGAACAGTTTAAAATTGCTGAATCCTCACTGGGAATCTTTTTCGAAGAACAATAAGCTGTTACTTGTTTTTCTATGGACTGAATGTTAAAAACTGAAGTGTTTAGAGCTCTTGTATGTTTATTCTTTCAGATTTTAAATGTTTACTTTTTTTTCTTGTTTTCTTGCAAGGCAACTAAAATATTTCAAATACTGTTGGCAGAAGTGATCTTGTTTAGATTGAAAGCCATCAATAAATAATTTTATGAATTTATTTCTGTTTTGTTTGATTCTACGAGGCATTTTACTGAATATCAGTAATTAGAATGCAAATCCAAATTACTGACATATTTTTTAAACAGGTTGTACACATTGGCCAATGATGTTTAGATTACTGACAGTTACTTATACCTTGTCTTTTCACTTTATTAAGATCAGATTCAGCGGGTAAAATTGCAATAATAAGGTGACTTGACTTGGACTTGACTTGACCTATTACAGGACTTGACTTGTCATAACCTGTGACTTCACTTGACCTGCTCAAAAAAAAAATGACTTGGGACTTACTTGAGACTTGAAGGTTAAGACTTGAGACTTGTACGTGTGACTTGGTCCCATCTCTGGCGGCGACATCCACAGAGTTCAATTCTGATCTCATCTGACCAGACTATATTTTCCCAGTATTTCATAGGCTCGTCCAAATGATGAGCAGCAAACAATAAACGAGCTTCAACATGCTTATTCTGCAGCGATGGAGTCTTTTGTGGTGAGCATGCATAAAAGCCATGGCAGTTGAGTGCATTACTTATTGTTTTCTTTGAAACAACTTTACGTGCTTATTCCAGGTCTTTCTGAAGCTCTACACGAAAGGTCCTTGGCTCTTGGACAACTGCTCTGATTATTCTTTTGACTCCTCTGACAGAAATCTAGCAAGGAGCACCTGGTCGTGGCCAGTTCATGGTGAAATAATGTTCTTTCCACTTCCGTATTATGGCCCCGATGGTGCTAACTGGAACATTCAGAAGTTTAGTGATACGTCAGTAACCAAAGCCATCCGTATGTTTTGCAACAATAAGGTTGCGCAGATTTTGAGAGAGCTCTTTGCATTTAGTCATCATGAGATGCTTCTTGTGTGACACTTGGTAACGTTTAACCTTTTTATAGGCCATCAATTAGGACGAAACCAGCTGATATTATTTTGGACTGATAGGGGGCAGGATTGCTTTCTAAATTCTGACCGATTTCAGCAGGTTTCTTGGCTTTCATTGCCTAATTGCACCTCCTTTTCTTCATGTGTTCAATGCTTATTCCCTGCGTCATTCCATTTTATTACACATAACTTAATTAATGGACTTATTTGTTCTTATTTCTTTCCATGTGTGGATAACTTTGGTTTGTACCAACATTTGGTGAAAATTTAATGTCAATAGCTCCATTAAAAATGTATTTAATCAGAAAAATGTTGACACATTCAATACTCATTTCCCCCACTGTACATGATGAGCTCAGCTACACTCATCTCCACTCTGGCCCTGTGACTCGATTTGGTATCTAATAAAATTATAAATTTGGGCATTTAGACTTCTTGTTGGGAGTACCATATCCACAGCAAGTCTGTGCCATCTTTTCTTTAACCTAGAGCCTCATCACTGACAAATACTGAAAAACTGAACGAAGACAACAAAAACTTTCCATTATGTATGGCGCACACACTACATTTCCCCTTTGCTCATGTTTCATTTGCTGCCTTGAGCTCATTGCTATGCAAAAGTACTGGCACAAGCAGGCAAAATGCCCGGATGACTGACAAAGTCGGCGGCTGTAATAGCCTGGCAGTTGCTAAGAGGCAAAAAAAGTTTTCTGCCCACCTGCGCAATGACCGATAGTTAATGTTAGCGAGTTTGCTAGTCGAACAGATTCCTGATATTTATACAGCTTGGTGCTCCAACAAAAGAGGAATCTCCCAAGAAAAAGGAAGTAGAAAAAACAGCTGTCGTGTCATAATAAAAGAATGAGAGGCAAAGAAAAGGGGACGATTTATGTATTTTTCCTCGTTTGCGCAGTTTGCGGTAATTTCTAATGCAAATCACACACATCATTGTTCATCATAAAATTTTAATCAATTTGGAAGATCTTTTGAAGCAGCACAATCACCTAACCAGAATACAGGTGCTTGAGTATATTTTCTTCCCCACACAACCCGTGATACCATCCAAAAATGTAATAAATGACACTCAAATTACCAAACAATTTGGGTAGTAATTTTCCATTCACGTCCTTCTGCCATGTTTTCTGCTACTTCACAAACTTCACGCAGGTTTCTCGCTGGTAAGTAAAGTAATCACATTTCTGTGTTTCCGATACCAGTCAAGTCATTGGCTGCATTCGACGGGTGCTTTCACAAAGTAATTGTTTTCTGTCCCCAGATGTTTTTGAATGAAACATTTATGGAAAACAGTTCATGAAAGCACTGGTTGAATACGACTAATGCATCCCTTTTTATATGGCCGGACTATCCAATCACTTAAAACGTACATGAACTATGTTTATAAATCGACAAGGACAAAATAATAGTTTTCAGTAATTTTTAAATTTGAAGATGAACAGTGGCAGAGGCGATTGATAATGGGCCCGGGTGCAAAAATAGTTTTCCGGCCCATTCTAATTTAATAAGTAAAACTTGGTTGATCTCTGCAGCCAGTTATTTGGCATACTAGTTAGCTAGCTAGATAGCACAGTAGCTAGCTAAAGTAACAATAATGGTTAATAAACGTCAATTTATCCAAATATGCTCAGCATCTGCTGTTTTTCAATGGTTCCACAGATGCACATCACACGAGAAGATAAAAATAATAATTTAATTTAGGCCGTTTGATTCTCCCCGCCTCTCTGGTTTCTTTTCTTGCTCCATTTCTTCTGTTTGTTCTTCAATGCATGCATTCTCAGGGAAGTCTCTGAGAAAGGCTGGCTGACCAATGTAGCCAACTTGAACCCCGATTGGTCGTCATATTTCCCATAAATCTCCACAAGAGGAAGCCAAGGAGAAGGATCTTTTTGATAGTATTGGAAAATATTGCAGCTAAACCACCACCAATATTACAAAAATCATTACCTAGGTCTAATGAAGGCCCATTCATATTTACATGAATATTAACCATAAAACGAATAAAAGCTTAAATAGGCAGCATTAGTCACCATAAAGAACATTTGTTTGACTTTAATCCAGTTTATAACCTGAGATATATTCCCACTATGCCCCCAATGCCCAAGCCTGATACGGAGCCCAGTAGCGAAACAACTAAAATTATAACCTGCTCATCAATAAAAAAGTGGGAATTTTATTTTGGTTTTTGCAACTATATTATCAATTATACACCAGAATTGCAAAGTAAAAATACTAACAACCTTCATTTTTTTTTCTTTATTTACAGGATAAGCAATTTTGCCCATAAAACGCTGGAATACTGCTCATGTAGAATACTTCACAACTGACAGCAAATGAACACCAAGAGTCTTCACTTACCTTGCAACATCACCTTACACTAATTTACTTACCCAACAACAATTATATGAACACAATTGCAATTACTACAGTTTCAGTTTTTGGGGATATAAATTTCCTTGCACATTTTCCAAACGATAACACCAACAGATGTTCTGAGTGTGATGGATAAAAAAACTGATATATGCTTCCTGGTCTACAGCTATAAAGTGGCTAGGAGAATTCCATAAAATGGCTTATAGTGTGTCAGTTTACTAATACTTAAAAGAGGTATTTTACTGCAATAGATAACCTGCTTTAAAAAAAAAAAACTCAGACGGAAACCATATCTATTTTCTCATCTCCTCCAATCGAAAACCTGATGAAACTTTGCAGAGAAAAAATGTCTTCATGAACATTCTGATTTGGGGCCACAGTTTCAAAGGGGGCTCCCATTAACTCTGGACTCTCTCTCGAGCCCCCATGAAACATGAAGTACTGACATTGGCAGTTCTCCCTATTTAGAATTTCTGGGGTAGGTCCAACAATCGGAGAAGAGGCATGGCCTGTAGGGTCACCAAGTTCCCTCTGGAATTGGAGGAGAATGGGTTCCTCACGCTGACCACTAATCAACAGCACAAGTCACACAGAACAACCACAATAATTGAGGTTGCAGTTTTTGAACGTCCAATTTTATTTTCATCAGGACAGATCACTCACAAAAAGATGAGGTTGAGTCCCAACAGACGTGCTCAGTGTGCTACTTCAACACAGAGTTATAACGCTGCTGCCATGGAAACATTTTGTAATACTAAATTCCAGCACCACTGGGATGACATACAGCTGAATTGTCTGACAGTCAAGTCACGCTGCATTCAACCAAACCACAGCTGCTAATAGCCACAAGATTCCCTTCAGCAGCCTCCAACTAAAATGAATGGGGGTGTTACTGCACAGAAGGCATACTGGACTGAGCATCTTGTGCTTGAGTCCTTGATGAATATACAGTGTTCCATGAGTCTGTGCTCTCTGTATTCAATCAGAAAGCAAATTCTCATTTTTTAACGGAGACTCTTCGGTCTGCACATTACCCAACAGCCTGCATTGGGAGATGCTGTGTAGTGAGCTCCACAGAAATGCATACGCCCCGAAATGAAACGCTGATAGCGCAAATGAAGAGGAAAGATGGACTGTAGCGGCAGGCTGGCTCGACTGCTCAAGCACTCTTTACTCACTCACAAACCCCGCGGCGTCTGGCACACAGAATGATGGAATACATATGCGCACTGCATTCAGGGAAATCCCCCTATCCACACATACATCATTTGAGATTTAAGGCGTAATCCTTCTCATTGCTGAGAGGATGTTGAATGAGCCAGACTGGGTTCTGCAAGCCCACAAACCCGCGACCGCGTTCCACCATCTCTCCTCATTTTCAGGACGTGTAATCAAAACCCTGATTTGCCTGAAGCTCACTAGCCGAGCCCGCTTTTGTGTTTCCAACCACGTGTCACTACGCCAGCGTCTCTAGATACGTTTACAGCCTAAACTACAACTATGAGGATCGAGCTGAGATAATGAACAAGACTAATGGGAAACAAAACAAGAAAATATATTCTAATGTGGAGTTCCTCGGCTTCAAGAGCTATTTACAGACGTCAGGTTCTGGGACAGCTCTGAAGCCCTTGTCTGGAGTGCCAGGCGCAAAAGGCTTTTTAACAGTCGTGTTTTCTGCATTTACGCAAGTAAAAAACAAGAGGCCCCTAGGGTCTGGATTGCTGACCTGGTTTGAGATTGTCACAGTTCTTCTCAGTTAGTCTGAATTCCATACGGCCAGAGTGACCATATTATATTCCAAATCAAGCCAAAAAATAACTAAACTTGGTCAGGGCTATGAGGCAAACGCATGCACCGAGTCAAGTTCAAATCTGACCAGTGGCGCAAGAGAAGAAGACAAAAATGAGCCAGCCAGTCAGAGACCAGGGCAGTCAAATCGGATTATGACTGGAGCCGAAAAATGTCAACATTTGGGTAGGGCAGTGAGACAGATAAATGCACCACTTCTGATCCAAATCTAAGCCAAGGACCTGAAAAAAAAGCTGTCAAAAATTCATCAGCCAATCAGAGACCAGGGAGGCTATATTGGATTCCGAATCGAGCCAAAAAAAATAACAACACTTGGTCTGGGCCATGAAGGGAACATTTGTACCAAGTGTAATCCAAATCTGCCTGGTAGAACTTAAGAAGAGGTCCTTTAAAGATACTACTGACGGTTGGATGACGGACAGACACTGTGCAAAGGCACTGGCTTACACTTGGTCCGTCGGCAGCTTAAAGAAGGTGCAGGGCAACACTGGTCCGCCTCTCACACAATCTCAGAGGCAGTCTAATTCCTGGACACTCAGAGACGGAGCAGCATACACCACACCTACAACTGACAACTGTTCCCCCCCTCAGCAAAACCTTCCACATTACACAGGAGAGACTCAAGCTGAAGTGCAGGGAGGGATTGCAATCAATGTGCTGTTGTTTTTATTTTTGTTTTTACAGGATTCCCCCCCCAAACAATCAGGTTTCATCTGGGACTGAATGAACTTCTTCAGGGCGGGGCTGAGGAAGTGATGTCACATGTCACTCACCCTGAGGACCCGGCTGCCTTGCACACAGCGAGAAGCGGCCTCTTCTCTGCGAAGCCGTCCGTCTTAACAGGACCTGGAGGAGGGGAGGGGGAGCAGTGGGCAAAGAGGAACTACACATCACCCGAAGCAACAAAAGAAAGTTTTGAAGATAAAATTTAAGATTTGAAAACAGTATGAAAGTCCTTTTCTTTTTATGCACTTTTGGTGTGTTTGTGCATGAGAGTCCGTGTTTGTGTGTGCAAATCCGTGTGCACATGAGAACGCATAAATGCATTCTAGTGTGTGCTTGCACATACATGCAAATGTGTGTGGGTTTGTGTATGAGTGTATGCGAATATATTGCCATTCAAAAGTTTAAAAACACCAAGGAAATTTAAAGTTTTCGGGTACAATTACCGAGGACTATTCTTCATTCGGCTATATCAGAATGATATGTAGTTTTGATAAAATTTTACACAATGAAAATGAATGTAGGATGTTCAGTTCTGTTCGATCTCCATGATGTCATAATGCAAACTCGTACTGCTCTCGCAGACTTTACAGGCTTGTTGAGGGCACATATACTGCCCTCCATAATTATTGGCACCCCTGGTAAAGATGTGCTCTTTAGCTTCTAATAAATTCAGTTTTTTTTTTTTTTTAATTTAGGATCACAATGAAAAAAATAGGAAAATCCAACCTTTTAATTCAAGTGCATTTATTCAGTGGGAAAAAAATCCCACATTAGGAAATAATTCTTTTACATTAAATCATGTGTCACAATTATTGGCATCCCCGAGGTTAATACTTTGTACAACACCCTTTTGCCAAAAAAACAGAACCTAATCTTCTCCTATAATGTTTCACAAGATGGGACAATACAGAAAGAGGGATCTTCGACCATTCCTCTTTGCACAATCTCTCCAAATCATCCAGTGACCTGGGTCCTCACCTCTGCACTCTCCTTTTCAGCTCACTCCAAAGGTTTTTAATGGGGTTGAGGTTTGGGGACTGAGATGGCCATGGGAGGAGCTTAATTCTGTGTATGGTGAACCATTTCTGTGTAGATTTGGCCACATGTTTAGGGTCATTATCTTACTGAAAGACCCAGGGACGACCCATCTTCAGCTTTCGGGCAGAGGCCAACAGATTTTGATTTAAAATGTCCTGGTATTTCAAAGCGTTCATGATGCCATGCACCCTCACAAGGTTACCAGGGCCTCTGGAAGAGAAACAGGCCCACAGCATCACTGATCCTCCCCCATACTTGACAGTGGGCATGAGGTGCTTTTCTGCATACTCATCTTTTGTGTTCCGCCAGACCCACTTAGAGTGTTTGTTGCGAACAAGCTCCATCTTGGTCTCATCTGACCAAAGCACACGGTCCCAATTGAAGTTCCAGTACCGCTTAGCGAACTCCAGACGTTTGTGTTTATGATTGTGAGTGAAAAAAGGTTTTTTCCAGGCATGCCTCCTAAACAGCTTGTTGGCATGTAGATAGCTCCTGATGGTTGTTTTGGAGACTTCGTGACCCCAAGATGCTACCATTTGTTGCAAGAACAGTGAGCTTTGGAGAACTTTTTATTTCTCTTACCATCCTCCTCACTGTGCGTGGTGACAAAATCACCTAACGTCCTCGTCCAGGCTTGTTCACCACTGTTCCAGTTGTTTTAAACTTCTTAATGATTCCTCTGACAGTAGATATGGGCAGGTGCAGGCGAGCGGCTATTTTCTTGTAGCCAATGCCTGACTTGTGAAGGTCGACACACATCTGCCTTACTTGAATGGTGTGTTCCTTTGTCTTTCTCATGTTGAAGAGTGGATAAGAGAAATGGCCTCTGTGTCACGTCATATTTATACCCCAGGGAAACAGGAAGGGATGAATTACTAATTAAATGTTCCTAGATAGTCTGATCAACTTTGTAAACTACTGTAGAAATGACAGAAATACTTCAATTACATTCATTTCCTAGGAATTGTTAGGGGTGCCAATGATTGTGGAACTGGTGATTTTATGAAAAATAATTATTTCTTAGTCTGGGATTTTTTCTCTTAAAATTCAGTTGAGTTGAAGGTGAACTACTGTAGGAATGACAGAAATACACTGCCCGGCCAAAAAAAAAGTCGCACACTCAAATATTTAGTTGGAACCCCTGTAGCTTTGATTACAGTACAAATTCACTTTGTCATTGTTTTGACAACTATATGCAATGCCAGAACATTTATTTTCGATCATACATGCCATAATTTTTGGCCGAGATCTTGTCTTCTCGACATAATGGTTGAACCACTTGGTGGTCTTTCTTGAGCACATCCCAATAACTTTTACTGTGTCTAAAATCAGGACTTTGTGGTGGCAAATATGTTTGTGAAAATGATTCCTCATACTTGTTTTTGCATTCATGAGTTTCTTTGCTAAATACAGGCCAATAAGTTGCCTGTTCTGAAATACTGTAACATCTTTTCCACCAGCAAGGGATGTGTCTTCCGACAAGATTTTTTGAGAAATGAGTAGCGATGCGCTTCATCAGTCAGGGGAAAAATGATTATTGCCAGCTGAAACATATTAGTAACTGCAATAATGATCCAATTCTAGAATTTGTTCATTAATTTCCAAACGGTGACTTTTTTTTGGCCGGGCAGTGTACTTCAATTACATTTATTTCCTAAGAATTGTTAGGGGTGCCAATAATTGTGGAACAGGTAATTTTATGAAAAATAATTATTTCTTGTCAGGGATTTTTTTTCCCCTTCAAATTCACTTGAGTTGAAGGGTACATTTTTCTAAAATTTTCAGTGTGAGTATGCTTCTGCAAAAAAAAAAAAAAAATCTATTTTAAGGCTTTTAACACATCTTAACCAGGGGGGCTAATAATTATGGAGGGCGCTGTAGGTATGCATTCGTGAGTATATGTATTCAATTGTGCGTGGGTATACGTGCGTGTGTGTGCATCTATTGTTAGTGCATTTCCGTGTCGGCTTAGGTCTGACTATCAAGAACGCACAGAATGAGATTTGGGTCACATGACATCCACCACGACTCGCCCAGTAATAAGCATTACCCCAGACGACAGACCAGAGTGTGGGTCTCATTCTCTGACCTGAACCTGCAGAGATTTTTCTTCTGCTGTAAATATGGCAAATGCCTCCCCTCTCCCCCGGGGGGCCTCAGACAGGACCCCTCGGCCTGTTAACTTCACACCTCCACTCAGGGCTTTCCAAACGCGCCCACACAGGCAGGGTCCCACGCCCTGGCGTAACACTGGTCCTCCAGTCCCGCCGCACTCCCACCTCCTTCAGCAGGGGAAAATGCTCTGTCCCAGACGCTGTTATCAGCTACTTCTTAATACGCCCAGTTCACTCTTATCCAACAACACATACTTCTCAGTGCGCTCACTGTCCCTGTCTAAAATGTGCCAAGAAACAGGAACTGATTATAACAATGGACAAGGGGAGCAGAGGGGAGAGAAACCCACGTTCCAGCTGGAGCTGCGCGCATCTCTGACTGCACTGCTGAGTGATCAGCCAGACTCCACAGCTCTCGGACTCTTCCTCCCCAGACTTTTGTCCCAGGACTTTTCGTCCCCGAATTTTCCCTCCCAGGACTTTTCGTCCTCATGAACTTTTCGTCCCCGGATTCTTCGTCCCTGGATGGTTCATCCCCAATAATGCTTTACCCTCTTCCTGTATTATAACACTAACCCTAACCTTTACCCTTGTAATAGTCCTTAGGGATGAAAAATCCATGGGGACAGAGAGTCCGGCGATGAAAAATCCAGGGAAGAAGAGTACTGTAACCAGACTCCACACGTGAGTTCCATGTGTAGCAATAGCGCACAAGTTGGTGAGGCACGCGTGCTCTGGGGAGCCCCTCAGTTTGTAAACCCAAGTGAAAGGACAGCTGTTGTGACGATAATGGTGTACCAGAGGGACAGGGAGGCGACATACTCACTTATGTGCGGCGCTGGCAGGATTCTGGCCACCCGTATCGGGCCCTGACGCACCGAGAACAGTTCCTGTGCCTCTCCACTGAGCTGTAGACACAAAATTGTATCATCAAAATGAGACAAAGTGTGACATCGTTGCATACAGGTACAAGCCCAACACCAGGAAAAGAGGTTAAATTCAAACATTCGTTTTTTGCTTTGGAAAGTTTCCAATTCCTCGAAAATTATCTGGAAGTATTTACATAGCAGTAGTGAAAAGTAAAATTCAAAAGCTCTAAATGTTAAGGCAGTGCTTCAGTGCTTCCCAACTTAACTCTGTTAGCATAGGATACACTGGACCATCCTTCACAAAAAGACAGGAGATAATGCAATCCCATAAATTTAAAGCAACACACCATCCATCTGGCCAATCAGGAAGCCAAGCGAACGTGCCTGGTAATGTTGCCTAGTGCAAATGCAGTCGCACTCTTCGAACCACAGTCGTCTTTTCCAAAATCCTTATGTATGCTCCTTCACATCGTTCCATCACCTTATGACATTTTCCATCGAGGTTAAGTAAAAGTGCGTAGGAATTAGAAGAAAGGACCCAGTTTTTTGATAATTTGAACGCAGCTACAGAGATGCATCCAAGAGAGACATGAGTACATCAAATCCAGGAGGAAAAAAAAAAAAAAAACTAAAAAACACTTCATAACCCACCACCCTCCCACCCCCAAGGTTAGTGAACCACACTTAACTTCAGAAGAAAAAATCCCTAATTCAGAATGAGCACTAAGTATAGTACTCAGTAACATGCTCACTACTAATTCAACACTGCATACTAAACAAGTGACTATGACATGCCATTTCCCAATGCTTACAATTATTCACAACTTTTATTACTTTAAATTTTCCCCTAATTTAGCATAGAACTGTTTGAATACTTAAGAGGCGCCACATCACGCAACCTGTCATGTTGGGCCATTACTAGGACTGGGTGTGGGATGGGCCAGAACATGGCCAGAGCTCATGGGACTGATCATCTCCCAGCTCCGTCTTCTGTAGGAAGCCATAAGATTAGGACCCGCCCACGGAGAGGCCAGAGCCAGTGTGTGAAACTGCTTACTCTTCATAATGTAAACGGAGTGCTCCAGATGAGAAAGAGGAATGCTTAAAATACCCAAATATGTGTACTAAAAATGCCCGAATGATAAAGGCATCATCATACTTCTGCTGATGTGGTCATACCCCAGTACACTTAACCTACCATGCAAACTGTGTCATTTTTCTTCCATACCATTCCTCAACAGTGGTGCAAAAAACCTCGGAACAAAAGCACCATCCAACTCTTCATCTTTGAGCATGGATTACCTCTCGTGTAGCGATTTAGCCAAATACAGCAGCCAAAGTGGAAAATTTAGCATGCTTAACCTGTTCGCCCATTGTACTCAACTTGCGTTAGTGTGAAACGCTCTGTATTTGGATGGGCAGAAGGCAAGTGGCAGTAAGCTAAGCAGACAGTATATATTTAGAGGATACTGCGGTGATGAAGCCACTTCAAACAAGGACTCAGATTATGCCAGAACAAGGACCTGTGATGCATACTGCCATGCAGGTGAGAAAAAGAGAAGATATAGCGGCAGTTCAACTAAGACACGCATTATGACCTGAGCCACAGGTTTAGTTAGGCATGATCTCACCACTCAGGGATCAATGGTTTTGTATTTTACTCATCTACAGTCAAACAAGATATATGGACAATTTGCCATTTATCTTGGAGAAAGGGCACTGTGACAGGGTGACACAATTATTGCTGTTCCTGATTAACTTCAGGCCATCCGAGCAGAAGGCAGCCAGAGGTTTTGGGAAGCATGCAGAAGAAAACAAAGAGAGATCTGTTCACACAGTGAGGAATATTGTTTGACCCAACCGCAAAGAGAGATATGTTCACACAGTGAGGAATATTGTTTGACCCGACTGCAAAGAGAGATCTGTCCACACACAGAGGAATACTGTTTGACGCAACCGCAAAAGAGAGATCTGTTCACACAGTGAGGAATATTGTTTGACCCAACCGCAAAGAGAGATGTGTCAACACAGAGAGGAATATTGTTTAACCCAACCGCAAAGAGAGATCTGTTCACACAGTGAGGAATATTGTTTGACCCAACCGCAGAGAGAGATCTGTTCACACAGTAAGGAATATTGTTTGACCCCACCGCAAAGAGAGATCAGTTCACACAGAGAGGAATATTGTTTGACCCAACCGCAAAGAGAGATCTGTTCACACAGTGAGGAATATTGTTTGACCCAACCGCAAAGAGAGATCTTTCAACACAGAGAGGAATATTGTCTAACCCAACCGCAAAGAGAGATCTGTTCACACAGTGAGGAATATTGTTTGACCCAACCGCAAAGAGAGATATGTTCACACAGTGAGGAATACTGTTTGACCCGACCACAAAAGAGAGATCTGTTCACACAGTGAGGAATATTGTTTGACCCAACCGCAAAGAGAGATCTGTTCACACAGAGAGGAATATTGTTTGACCCAACCGCAAAGAGAGATCTGTTCACACAGTGAGGAATATTGTTTGACCCAACCGCAAAGAGAGATCTTTCAACACAGAGAGGAATATTGTCTAACCCAACCGCAAAGAGAGATCTGTTCACACAGTGAGGAATATTGTTTGACCCAACCGCAAAGAGAGATATGTTCACACAGTGAGGAATACTGTTTGACCCGACCACAAAAGAGAGATCTGTTCACACAGTAAGGAATATTGTTTGACCCCACCGCAAAGAGAGATCAGTTCACACAGAGAGGAATATTGTTTGACCCAACCGCAAAGAGAGATCAGTTCACACAGAGAGGAATATTGTTTGACCCAACCGCAAAGAGAGATCTGTTCACACAGTGAGGAATATTGTTTGACCCAACCGCAAAGAGAGATCTTTCAACACAGAGAGGAATATTGTCTAACCCAACCGCAAAGAGAGATCTGTTCACACAGTGAGGAATATTGTTTGACCCAACCGCAAAGAGAGATATGTTCACACAGTGAGGAATACTGTTTGACCCGACCACAAAAGAGAGATCTGTTCACACAGTGAGGAATATTGTTTGACCCAACCGCAAAGAGAGATCTGTTCACTAGTGATGCGCGGGTCGAGGTTTTTTAACACCCGCACCAACCCGACCCGACATGACAGCTAACCCGACCCGCCTGCCCCGCTAAAACTCGGACTGATTTTCAACCCGAACCCAACCCGACCCGACACAAAAAGGAGGCAAGAGAAAAAAAAATACAGTGGGTCTGTGTGACATGATTTGCAATGGAAAAAAACGATTCCTCTGTCACGCTATGGATTTGAGTGGAGCACAATATACATTTGACTTTTGGCTGGAATTCTTGATCCAAAGTTTGGGCTCTGTCTTTTAAATGAACCTTACCGTGATTTCTGATCTTTGCAACTAAACGAAAAACCATCTGGCAAGATATTGCAAACAGGCTGTTTTTTATTGGAACAAAATTAACATGACAGTGGCGCACTGGCGCTATCGCCTACTCTCCCATACAGTGTTGCGATATCCTGTCGACGAGGAAATTTAATTTTCCTCGTATATTTATTTCAAGATTGATTTGGGGGGGGGGGGGGGGGCTTTTAGGGTATTTTTTCAACACCGCTTATAATGTAGGCCTAGGCGTATTTTTTCCCAAACTATGCAAAAACAAAATCGCGTCAACAGTGCCAGGGTTTAAGCGATTACGGCGCGCTTCCAGGACACGGCCAGCTGAACTGAAGGTTCGCTCTCTTGTTGCGCTAGTTGTTGGGACGCAGAGAACTGCTTTGGCCACCATGGAGTTTTACGTGATTATTCTTTGTCTCATGGTATGGTAATTAATGAAAGCAAGTTTATGACCATACATGCTCCAGTAATGATAAGTTACATCTTCGTTTGGGTGATATGTGTATAGAATGGTGTTATAAAAATGTATATCTAAGAAGTATCTTTACTGCCGATGGCAGCAAAGCACACGCTCTGCTGTCAGACACGTAGCTGATAAACGGAAGCACCTCAACAAGTTGATTTTATTTTTGAATAAGAATCGTGATATGCCTTTCACGGTGAAGTGGCGAAAAAATGTTTTGTCTGTGCTGTTTGGACCCACAGGTCAATAAAATTACTACTACTATATAGCCTAATATTTTGGTGCTGACTGCAGAATGATTTATAAGATGAGCTTTAATTCAACCTTTAGATCCTTAGTCTAACCGTGGAGGATTATGCCGCGCACCAGTGACTGCGTGTACATCGAGAGTAGGAAGAGGGAGAGGTACCATTGCCATTCTCTCCTGCTTAAGGTAGCGTTACATCGTTTGACTAGAGCATATTATCTAGGCTGTATGTCTAGAGTCCTCAAGTGGCCGATAGCCTATTATACTTTTTATTTGCAATTTCTTGGGAATTGGATGTCGCCACTGTTTGGCCCAAACCGCCCGCACCCGCTAAATGTTATTAAAATATTGACCCGCCCCGCCCGACCCGCGGGTCAACCCGCGGGACCCACGGGTTCCGGGCCGACCCGCGCATCACTACTGTTCACACAGTGAGGAATATTGTTTGACCCAACCGCAAAGAGAGATCTGTTCACACAGTGAGGAATATTGTTTGACCCAACCGCAAAGAGAGATCTGTTCACACAGTGAGGAATATTGTTTGACCCCACCGCAAAGAGAGATCAGTTCACACAGAGAGGAATATTGTTTGACCCAACCGCAAAGAGAGATCTGTTCACACAGTGAGGAATATTGTTTGACCCAACCGCAAAGAGAGATCTTTCAACACAGAGAGGAATATTGTCTAACCCAACCGCAAAGAGAGATCTGTTCACACAGTGAGGAATATTGTTTGACCCAACCGCAAAGAGAGATCTGTTCACACAGTGAGGAATATTGTTTGACCCAACCGCAAAGAGAGATGTGTCAACACAGAGAGGAATATTGTTTAACCCAACCGCAAAGAGAGATCTGTTCACACAGTGAGGAATATTGTTTGACCCAACCGCAAAGAGAGATCTGTTCACACAGTGAGGAATATTGTTTGACCCCACCGCAAAGAGAGATCAGTTCACACAGAGAGGAATATTGTTTGACCCAACCGCAAAGAGAGATCTGTTCACACAGTGAGGAATATTGTTTGACCCAACCGCAAAGAGAGATCTTTCAACACAGAGAGGAATATTGTCTAACCCAACCGCAAAGAGAGATCTGTTCACACAGTGAGGAATATTGTTTGACCCAACCGCAAAGAGAGATCTGTTCACACAGTGAGGAATATTGTTTGACCCAACCGCAAAGAGAGATGTGTCAACACAGAGAGGAATATTGTTTAACCCAACGGCAAAGAGAGATCTGTTCACACAGTGAGGAATATTGTTTGACCCAACCGCAAAGAGAGATCTGTTCACACAGTGAGGAATATTGTTTGACCCCACCGCAAAGAGAGATCAGTTCACACAGTGAGGAATATTGTTTGACCCAACCGCAAAGAGAGATCTGTTCACACAGTGAGGAATATTGTTTGACCCCACCGCAAAGAGAGATCAGTTCACACAGAGAGGAATATTGTTTGACCCAACCGCAAAGAGAGATCTGTTCACACAGTGAGGAATATTGTTTGACCCAACCGCAAAGAGAGATCTTTCAACACAGAGAGGAATATTGTCTAACCCAGTGATTCCCAAAGTGTGGGCCGCGGCCCCCTGGTGGGCCGTGGTGGTACTGCAGGTGGGCCGTGAGAGGTCATTAAAAATATGATTCATTTTTGCAAATATGATTTTTTAATGATTTTTATTGTAAAATATTTATTGCACGATTTTGAAAAATATTTAGTAGTAATAACCTATTGAGTGTTATTGACCTCTCAATATTTTAGGAACCTTACATAGTTTATGATCGGAACGTAGCTTTCTGGACATCATGACCGGGGGTCATAATTGGAGGAGCACGTAATGTGTTCGATAATTAATTCTGTCTTGTGTGTACACCACGGATTAAAAGTTTGGGCTTCCTTTATCCCCCTGCTTTTATTTCAATCTTTATAATAATAATAATAATAATAATACTAATAATAATAAACTAGAAAAGCACTCAGAGAGCGCAGAACCTCCGCCAGGGGGCAGCAAAGCCAAAAGCACGGTGATTGGAACTCCGGCAAATTGGAAAGACTTGAAATCTTGAACTTTGGCGTATATCTCAGCAGTACTTTGGCCTAGATATGCCAAAATTTAATCACCTCTTCCTTGAGTTAATACCCACCTACCCTGAAAATTTCTTCAAAATCCGGCCATAAGTTTTTGAGTTATGTTGTACACAAACAAACCAACAAACAAACGGCACCAAAAACATATACCCCCTGGCGGAGGTTAATAAATAAAAAACAACAACAGTTATTGTTGTTGTTTTCTATTTATTTTATTTTCTTAACAACAACAACAACAACAATTATTGCAGCTGTTAAGTGTTCTGAGTATGCATAATTTTGTCTATGTACTGTTTATAGGACAAAGGTGGGCCGCGGACATTTTTTTGATTTTCAAGTGGGCCGTGAGTTGGAAAAGTTTGGGAACCCCTGGTCTAACCCAACCGCAAAGAGAGATCTGTTCACACAGTGAGGAATATTGTTTGACCCAACCGCAAAGAGAGATCTGTTCACACAGTGAGGAATATTGTTTGACCCAACCGCAAAGAGAGATCTTTCAACACAGAGAGGAATATTGTCTAACCCAACCGCAAAGAGAGATCTTTTCACACAGTGAGGAATATTGTTTGACCCAACCGCAAAGAGAGATATGTTCACACAGTGAGGAATACTGTTTGACCCGACCGCAAAAGAGAGATCTGTTCACACAGTGAGGAATATTGTTTGACCCAACCGCAAAGAGAGATCTGTTCACACAGTGAGGAATATTGTTTGACCCAACCGCAAAGAGAGATCTGTTCACACAGTGAGGAATATTGTTTGACCCAACCGCAAAGAGAGATCTGTTCACACTCTTCGGGAAAAAAAAAAAGATTTCATCCAGCCGCACAGGACAGACCAAATCACAGAGTACCAGCTCCCGACTGAAGTAAACATTGTGACAGCAGAGCCCGGTAAGGCACTGCAAACTGGCTCCAGCCCTGTCTCGCCAAATATACATTATTCATGGCCATTTCTGAATGTAAAAAACACATGACCGGTCTCCATCCTGTTTAAATGTCATCTACGCCATCTTGAGACCCCAAAAGCCTCAAAGCTCAGTCACCGGACATTAGGGCTTCCCTAAAGTGCTTGGACACGCATATGCTCCCGAATCACTTAGAGCAGTCTCTTCAGCTATAATAGAGCACCATGTCTGTTTTAAGGCTGCAGTGTCCATGTTCAGGAAGCTCAATGTTTTATCGGTCATGCTAATGCATACAGTAGGTCAAGCTAATGCAAGATGTGTATATCAGGGCCATTTCTAAAAGTAGGGGTGGGCAATTCTGTTCCTGGAGGGCCGGGGCGTATGCAGGTTTTTACTTCTATCAATTACTCTGACTAATTAAGCTAATTGGTTGCATGCACATAGATTTGAGCACAGATTAGATTTTTTGGGAGACAAGAACAGTCTTTGGTGGTCATTGGTGATAATTTAAGCAAATGCAGCAGAAAAGTTTGGTTGATTAAGATAATTAATGAATTGAAGGCAAGAAGTTGGTGTGAAACCAGGGACAGATAAGGCCCTCGTTGCCAACCTCTGTCTTAAAGTGGTGGCTGCAGCATAGGTAGGCTGTATTTCTAGGCTCAGAGCCATCGCAAGGGCTGTGCGAAGTGTGCGACTGCACATGGCCTCGCAGCTGGTGTGTGATTTTTTTTTATTATTTTAAATAAATTCATAGCCTATATATTTTACATCACTGCACTTGACTCATCATGCGCCTTCAATGACAATTCTCTGTGTCAGTTTCATTATTTACCATTTCATCTTGATAAAAGCATACCCAGATTTTTTTTTAATGTCATCATACGGAACATGCGGTCTCACTGCTCACTCGCCTTTCCTAACTCTGAAATTGCTCTCAGGGTCTTATTGACGATATCTATAATTGGCATCGGGGTTGCAAAGTTTTTCAAATTATTTAAAACTATTTTCGAACCTCCATGTCGTAGGAGAGACGACGCGGGGCCATCCTTCTGTCAATCGAAAAAGACGTTGCATCCAGGCAGGATCATTAGGATTTAATTGCCAAGTTTGTGGCCCAAAAGGCAAGGAAAGTGACCATCACCTAATCAATGAATGGTGAGTGGGAATCTGATGTTTTAAAATTATACTGCAGCAGAGCATTTGTGACTGACTAGTATGAGAAAATATATTGCAGTGTAATCAAATGTTAAACTGTCGCGGGTGTCAGCGGGTACTACGCCTTTGTTAATCTGAGATTTTTCCATAGAAATGAGTCAAAATAAGCGATTGTCACTAGAGAGTGTGAGCCATTAGGTATTAGTGTTCGTTGTAATTTGTGACGCACTGTCATGCTGCAACATGTCAGTATAAAGTGACAGCTGAGCTGATTTGATGATAAAAGCCAACTGTTGTGCAGTTCATTTTTCTACCTTTGAAAGTTTATGACATCCAAAAAATCATAGTTGAAATTATTGCCACAATAATGCTGTTTTAGTCTAGAAATGCACGTCATTTCACTGGGTATAACTATGACAGCTATGTGCTTGCAGCCTGACATGATTAATGCGCGTGCATGTGAGCAGGGCTTCGCGCATCTAGTCGGCACAGGGCCTTGCACCCCCCCCTGCGACGGCCTCGTCTAGGCTTCAACGTCATCACAGACCACTCCATTGTGAAGCTGCCTTCAAATGCAGCTGAAAAATACAGGCTTCATCTGGCCTGACCTCAGACAGAATTGTCAACATGGAAACTAAGTGTAGACAAGTGTAAACAGATATGTCACAATGATAGGAAACCAAAGCCAGCAACATCTCAGTAAATGTGCTGTCTGTAGGCTACTGACGCATTAGGCCTAATGTTAGCAGAACACATTGAGGTATATTAACCTTGGTCTTTTTGAACCCATTTGTTTAAAATGAGGACTCCGACATGTTGAATATTGAAACCTATTTTGTTAACTTATGTCTTCAGTAATGCATAATTTTAACTTGTTTTTTTCCCTTCCATTACTGCCTTAGACAGCCAACTGTGCTAGAATTATAATATCACTTGCTTATGAACACAGTTGCAATAAAATAATATTAAAAAATAAATCCCACTCAGAAGACTTTTCTTAAGGACAGTCAGGTATAGAACCAATGAGCGACATCTACTTTAACAGCTGTTATGTTGTATAGAAACGAGAGAAACAAAAGATTTTAAGTCCGCTCGCCATCTCCCTCTCTTCTCGACCACACCAGGAAACAGTGCAAAGACTGATATGTCACAGGATAGCAGGTCAACTCCTATTAAGGTCACTGTCTTTGTGGCGGCTACTGTTGGGACAGACCCGTAACTAATCCGCTGAGTCTGTGAATAAATTATGCGTTTTCCCAAATATGGGCTACTGTTCCACAGTCTGGGTGGCGATTCCAACAGCATGGCTGAAAAGAGGGAACACATTATCACATCACTGCTCATATCATAATCCACGGGTATCGGCACATGGGGCTATCCTAGGATATTCGTTATTTTGCGCAATGACTCGCCTCTCAAAGGTGGCGGATTAAAGCCGAGGGTTCTGCAGAAGTGAACTGCGGAGGTTTTATACCAACGCCAGAGAGATTGGAGCTCTCAAATAAAGCGGAGGATCAACGGGAGACACAATTAAACGGAGAGCATCAGAGGCATTAACAAGTGGCTGAGGCATTACCGATCCGCTCGCCCGCACGAAAACAAAGCTACAGCTGGGCAAGACGCCCAGTGGCATCTATCAGTTCAATAAACTGTAATTTTTGCGTCTGTAGTTTTCTTAGTTTTTTTTTTTTTACACATTATACAGCACTTCAGGCCTATTCAAACGCATATTGCCTTATAAAAAGAGGGATTCTATAATTACAGGGAAAATTACGTCCTATGCGGTCGTAACGTCTGAAAGAGTGTGTTTAAACTATGTTTCCACAGATTTGGTTGCTACACAAGTATAGCCGTAACACCATGCTCTAAAATGAAAATATTTAGTATTTCTGGTTATCTGTCACGTGACGTGTTTAACGACGTTCGTCAATGCGTTTCGGAATGTAATTTCCATGTTCAGCTCGTCCCTGCTTTCAACACATCTGAAGTTCCCCGTAAAATAAGACAGTAACTTATGGTTTAAGTATTGGCTACACGTACAGATATATGTGAACCCGAGCATTTTGCATTTGCATTTTGATCGTAAAGATGTATTGCGCCGGTGCCAGGGAACTACAAGTGTAAGTCCTAGGTGGTTTCGTGATTCCGCGAAAATTACAAACAGGACCGTGTATCAGCCCCCTCCGCTGCGGCATTGCAAATAATCTCGGCCGCTTCACGCGCCATCATACGAATGCCGCATTCAGCAGGCAGGAGAACTTTCTCAACTTGCCGTGAACATTCACACGGGAAAGTTTACAGTTTTCCGGATGTGGCATAATTAGGTGTCAACTCCATGACAGTCGGCATCACAATTCAATGTAAATAAGCTGCAACAACTACTGCCAGATTGAACAGATGGAAAATATAATGTAGCAAGGGATCACATGGTCGTTAATGGATGTAGCTCACGTGATACATCAAGTAAAGTGTTTAGAAAGTAAAAAAAAGAAAGACTTTTTCTATCATGTTGCCGTATTTTCATCAAATAAAATATGAAACAGTAGGACTTCATATTTCGTAGGTATGCCAACCCACAAGAACTATATAGGCCATCAAAAACCCAGTCATTTCGCAATTCTTCTCTCTCTTTTTTTTTTTTTTTGGCAAAAACTGACTTCTAATTTCCCCACTAAATAGTGATTCACTCAGAAACACTCAAACGCGGTATTCTTCCGAAAAGCGCCTGTCATAGACTTACAAATTGTTACTAAACACACCCACCAGCTGCCAATCTCCGGATTTTTGAAAATGTAGATAAAAACAGAAATTGTGGATTGTGGAGATAGTTACATTCCCGGTCATACGCATGACCGCGAATGACGCTTTCAAGTACCCACCCCCTTAAAGCAAACACATTCAAACTCGCACACTCGAGAGCCCATATGGTCACAGACCTTTATCCATAAACAGATAATGGAGCTTTCACTTGGACGCCAGAGAGCATACATGAGGCCGAACCACCATGGGAAGCAAAATCCTGTCGTGGCAGCCCTCGTGACAACCAGCGGTTTGTTATCAGTAAGTGTCACAACGAGTCGTTGACAAAAAGACTAATGATTCCACGCACTCTCAAGGTCCAATACCTCAAATTGCTCGCCCCGAGCATCAACTCATAAGTCCTGTTATCCACCTCTGAAGCTGCGCAACACAATTTTTCAAGCGATTTGGTTCAACACCAATCCATGGCCAATGGCGACATCGAGTGGACAATATTAGAACTACAACGGCATAAGCAAAGACGGGCAATCAAACAGAGCTTGCCAACAGTTGCATCATGCCTGGGCGGCAGGGTAGCACAGGGGTTCCCAAACTCAGTCCTGGGGATCCACTATATGCGGGTTTTAGTTCCAACCACACTTACAATCCCAGAATTAACAAGCTGTTCATTTTTTTAAACACTGACTTTTCAGGCCAGAAAGACGTTTAACCCACTCAAACTGCTTTTACAAAAATGGTGATATATTCCATGATTTTTTAAAGCCCAGCATTTATACTAAGCTAACTTTTGTGATATTCTGAGAAAGGAAGCCAAACCAAAGTGGCAAGAAGTACAAAATAATTAAAATCAAGAGTGTAGTGAACCAATAAGCTGCTAATTGTGGTTCAAGTTCTCTTAATGGTTTTCCTAAAACCAATCTCAAAAATATCGCCAAACAGGACCTCATCCTAATTTGCTCCGCCTTTGAAATCTTAATAACCAAATGAATGGACAGTTTTAGCGACCATATGTCCACAGTCAAAACGATTAAAACTCAATTGACTCCCCAATTTCAAGTCACAATTTTCCTCTTTTTATGCTATAAAGTAATTTTTAATACAGTACAATTTGAATGCGTAGCTCTTCAGCAATAGCCCACATAGCTATTTCTAACATATTGAGGCTAAAAGATGCAAATCAACCATACCAGTATGAGAAGCGAATTTAAGAGAGATTAGCGACTTGTTAGAATTCTGGGATTGCTATTGTGGCCAGAACAGAACTCAGCAGACACAGTGGGTCCCCCAGGACCGAGTTTAGGAAATCCAGCGGTAGCCCAACAGTAGGTAATTTCACTGCCATTTTAAGAGTTGCTCATTCAAGTTCCAGGCTGTAAGTAGGCCTTGCTTCAGTCCAGCCCTAAAAGCAAGACCCTTGACTCCAAAACCATTCCAGGGATCTGTTTCTCACATTCTTGCTTTGCTAACTTGCCACCATTTTGTCCCAGGCAGACCTTAAATAATAAAGCAACCTTCCTTACCGACAATGATTAAATTAGATGCTACCAAAATTAATAGCTCCAATGACCCCAGGTAATGTGTAAAACATATTCCCTCCCTCCATCTCTTACTCCTCATCTTCACCTCGGTCTCCCTCTCATACACACAGACAGACACCTTCCAAAGCATGATTCTGACCTACTCAACTCACCATCAGAAAACCCTGATGGTGTCACCATGTCAGCATAATAAGGGCAGGTAAATATTGCAACAAAACAGCTCATACTCATCAGCAAATATACTACACACAGTCAGGAGCAATTTTACTCGGGTACGAATTCAAGTTATAATGATCATTCTAAAAAGTTGATTTTAGCAGCAGGAGGCGCTCTTTGCACTGAGCGAAGAACCAAAAAGTACAGAAAGAAAGAAAGATGATACACATGGGGTCAGCATCACAGACACGGATTAATTTTCATGCTGGATTATTCTTTGGTTTATACAGAGAATCCCCATTCAGAATTGAAATCAGGTTAATCTGCATCTACAAAATGGGCCAATAGACAGAAACAGATGGGAAAGAGACAGCGAGGGACAGAGGGAGACAATGAATCCTGTCGATGACAAAGAAATTGTGCACAGCAACTCAATTTATTTTATGCTTCATCAAATCATCTTCGTTGCCTTTACCATAAGAATCACCATTATCACCATTTACCATGTTCCTCTACTATATTTATGCAGGAACACAAAATAATAGCTCTGTATCTCAAAGAGTTTCGAAGTTACACCCCCTGGAAATTTAGATTAATTTTTTCCATTTTACCAAACTTGCCTCTCGGTGCAACTTCAAGCAAGATTATTTCCAAGTGCGTCCAATGTACAGCATTGAAATCAAGTGTCTTGTGCTAACCTTTTCTGTAGATGAAGAAAATTCTGTCAGTTTTACTGTAGCTTGTACCCTTGTCTTCTCACAATGCTCTTAATTCGGTCGAAAATCAAAAACATTAAAAATCTCTGCCTCCTTTGAGCTCTAATAACTCAAAGGGTATGCAAGATAAAGCAATGAACTTTTTTCTGCAGCAATTTTTGACATATTGGGCCACATCTAGAGAACAACCACATTTATCAATACATTGGAAGAGCCAGAACAATTTTTATCATTTTGGTTGAGTTTGAAATTTTCAAAAAATTGCTTATTTTCACATCCTTATTTGGGCATGTGGCCAGTTATCTAACAATACCAGATTTTTACCATTGATTCCTATATAACTTCAATGATATGATGAAAATATGATGTTTTTAGCAGCCTTCCTTCTTTTTTTTTTTTTTTTTTTATTTAAAAAAATAGCATCTCCAATCCCACCCGAATTTGGAATGCCCAATTGGGGAACTATGTACAAAGCTTGCTCGTATGCGACCCCCTGCTGCCAACTCAGGATAGTGAAGACAGTTCACGGCTCTCCTCCGAAGCACGTGCCTGTCAGCCACTGATTCTTATTCACTCGCTGGTTGAATCTTCGCAAGTTCAGAGCGAGGGCGGAGGATACCCGGACATGAACCAAGCCGGAGTCTTCCTGACGAGCGCCAGTCTGGCCAACAGGAGGCGCTGGAGCAACGAACAAAGCTGTTATCGAATACCCAAATCCGGCAGTCCCTTCCCAATTTGTAACCCTGTAGCGCGATAGCCAATTGTGCGCTACTCTGAAAAAGCTGCCGACCCCTGCCGGTGGGTACGCCGGCAGCCTTCCTTCTTAAGTTAAGATTGTTTTGTGTGTATATGAATAATGAGCGTTCTATTTGTTACACATTAATCCTACAGAGAGAAGCACCTGTATAATTTTTAATGAAATGGTCCAGGTAATAATCAGACACTTTGCTATCTATTTGAGAATTTTCATCATTTCCATGGCTATTAGTGTTTCAGCGGTCAAGGGTGGTATTAAAAAAATTTTTTTAAAAAGTTGAATTATCTTTTCCATTAAAATGAAAATATTAAGCATTTTGTATGATTCTTATAATAATTGTTCATTCTGTGCAGTTTTACTGTTACAATGCTACAAGTACATGTCCCAGCTGCTCCAATACGGTTTGATGCAACAAAGTAGAATTATACCTCGTGAAGCATTTGCTTGAATTCTGCTTTTCAAAATGCTGATGTGTATTGGTTAAATGCTATGGTTTTCAGTATTTGTAGAATTACTGAAGTATGAATTCATGCTGTGTGTTTCTCCTTAACTGCTTTGTTTGTGGCATTTAATAAATGTGCTTAACTGGTAAAATATTGTCAGTTCATCATTGTTTGCAGTCATCATATGAATGAAAATTTGTTTACGGGGTGCAGAAGAGGCTCTTCTAATGTAGTATCTTAAAAAGGAATAATTTCATTCTTATTTTTACATCTGTCAAATGTTTAAAATGACATGAAATAAAATAAAATCATAACTCAAGAAAGAAGGCTGGTAACAACATCATATTTTCATTGTATCATTTTTAGTGATATAGGAATTCATGGTAAAAAATATGGTGTTGTAATATAACTGGCCACATGCCCAAATAATGATATGAAAATAAACCATTTTTAGAAAATTTCAAACTCAACCAAAAATTTAAAAAAAAAATGTTCTGGTTCTTCCAATGTATTGATAAATGTGGTTTTCCTCTAGATGTGGCCCAATATGTCAAAAATAACAGGAGAAAAAAGTTCATTGCTTTATCTAGCATACCCTTTGAGTTATTAGAGCTCTAAGAAGGCAGTGATATTTATCATTTTTGACTTTTAGAGCCTTGTGAGAAGAAAAGGGTACAAGCTACAGCAAATTTGACAGCATTTTCATAATCTACAGAAAAAATTAGCCCTGGACATTTAATTTCAATGCTGTACATTGGAAACACTTGGATAAGTTGAAGCGAGAGGCACATTTGTTAAAATGGAAAAAATTAATCAAAATTTCCAAGGGCTGTAACTTCAAAACTATTAGAGATACAGAACTAATATTTTGGGTTCCTGCATAAATATGGCAGAGGAGCACTTGGGAAATTTTTCAGAAGAATCTGAGAGGGTGACCTGGGAGATTTCTGAGAAATTGGTTGATTTGAGCTGGAATGAGCCCATAGACAGACTGACAGTAGAGGTAAAGCTGGTCATATGTAGACACACTTTCACGTCCTGAGAGTTTTCCGAATTGGTTTCCCCCTAATTCAACTTTCTCCGTCAGTTTTGGTTTTGTTTATTTATTTACTGGCTTCTTGCTTTCCCCTCCTCTTGTATTCCATTCCTATGCCTTGCAAACCTACTCCCCTTCATGCATAATTGTTGTCTAGTGTTTTTAAATTCCTAGACTCTGTCCTCCCATTGCTGGATTGTTGCATCACCTTGCCAAAGTGTTTCACATCTACAGTCTTTGGGAATGCTCTTCTAAAACTAAAGGCTTGTTTTCCTTTTAGGCACAGGCGCCTACACCTATAGGCAAGTCAGGCAAATGCCCCCCCACTTTGAAAAGTGGGATGGCAAAACTACTATTTTGCCCACCCACTTTTTTCAGCTGTTTTATAGTCACAGCGTTGTTATATTATATTTAGTTGAAAAAATTTAGCATCATATTTAATCAAAAATAAAATAAATGCATTTTATTTGCATTTAAATAATCGCATTTGAATTATTGTCCACCCCCTTTTCAACCCAAGTGGGATATTCCAACCCGGACTGCGGCGAGGACAGAGCAGTCACTGCACTAACGCAACAGCAGAACTAGCGCCACGGTTCGCCATGCGTTGAGATGAAGTAAACCACCAACTAAAAAACGCCATGAAACGCCTATTTGCTCAGCTAACACTATACAGTTTATGGGTTAAGAAAAGGAAAAAGCCTTTAGAGGCATTTTTCTCTGAGGAACCAAGTGTGTAACCTTAAAGTTGGAGGGAAAAGTGTAAATGTGCGTTAATGTAACCATGACTTTTCGTTTCCTGCTAGTTACGTTAGCTGTCTTCGTGTTTGATAACTTAGCACTAATTAAACTGTTGAACTGACCAGCTAACTTTAATGTCGAAAGGGAATGTTTCAGGGGCTTTGTGTCAGGATTTCGCAGTCTTGCAAGTTAAAATCCTGTGTCCACATGTGAGGGAAAATCTGTCCGTGAAATCCCGCTCCTAACTGAATTTTGAAAGATTTCGATTATAACCAATCAGGAGCTGAGAATTTAACGCTACATCCGTTTCTATCAAAGTAACTTCCGTTTCCATCAAACTCTCTCACACAGTCACCTATTCTCATTCACATACACTATCATTCTGTTTTACATTCACTATCATTTTGTCACTTGAACAAGTTTAAGTTTGTGTGAGAGTATAATGGTGTGTGTGCGAGAGAATGATGGTATGCGCGCGAGAGAATGATGGTGTGTGTGAGAGAGAGTTTGATACTTTGTGAGCGACAGTTTGATAGTGTGTGTGTGAGAGAGAGTTTGATAGTGTGTGAGCGGGAGTTTGATAGTGTGTGTGAGTGGTTTGATAGTGTGTGTGAGTGAGATTCGGATAGTGTGTGTGAGTGGTTTGATAGTGTGTGAGTGAGATTTTGGTAGTGTGTGAGCGAGAATTTGATAGTGTGTGTGAGTGGTTTGATAGCGTGTGAGTGAGATTTTGATAGTGTGTGAGAGTGGTTTGATAGTGTGTGAGCGAGAGTTTGATAGTGTGTGAGAGTAGTTTGGCAGTGAGTGAGAATGAGTTTGATAGTGTGTGAGAGAGAGTAGCTGATATTTTTGGCCTATACGGCCTCTCATACATATGTACGCCCGAAGATACCCCTGAAGAATGCTCTTCATCAACCCATTCAGTGAGAATTAAAATTTTCCAGAAGATGATTTTGTAGCTCTGCAGGCTTACTGAATATGCCTAATGTGCAAGTACGAAATTCACTTCAAAGTGAATTAAATACCATTCTCAATGAAAGAAAACAACTTTAGTGTTGTGTTTTAAATGTTTAATCCATGTATCCTGATGGATGCTTAGATCATTTTCACAGTTTGTCCGTTTCTATCGAAATAGGACCCAAGTCTCTTTGTTATGATTGTCTTTGCTGAGTCAAGTGGAAACTTGTACCTTAAATAGAGATAATTATGAATGAAAAAAAATGCTTTTTTCAGCTAACTATAAGACCTTGAATTTGTTCCCAGATGCCCGGAAAAAACGCATATTTGGCACTTTAATTTTCAAATTCTTCTGGGGGAGGGTCTCCAGACCCCTCCAGGCATCGCGCCTTCAGCGCTTGTATGGGGGCCGCCCCCCCCTTCCCAAAATTCCTGGATCCGCCCCTGATTTAGTCCCTTTGTAGGGCTGTTCGACCACTATTTAGAGAAAATTCTTGAGTAGCATTTGTAATTAGAATGAAAACCAGCATTCGCTGTGGGTCCCCTGGACAGAGTCTGGGGTCCATTGGGCAAACTGACAGAACCAATGTGCAGTCCTACTGGATTGTACAGGATGCAGTGCGTTTTGGCACATTGATAAAGTATGGTGTAACTTCACAAATTCTTCCTAACTGTAATCAGCTCATCTCCTACACTGCATCTGTTAGAATGCGAAATTTAGAAGTTATAGCTGGAACCTTCTTGAGATATTCAGTACAAAGATTGTCTCTCACTCACTTTATAGCCATATTAGCCTGGGAATAAGGAACATTTTTGTCTCTAAAATCACTGCAGTAACAAAAAGGCTGTCATACATAAAATAGCCAACACAGAGGAGGTTTCATAAACATAGCAAATTCATTTTTCATTCAGTTTTTAGGTAAAGATGCCTGTGGTGGGCCTTCTTGGAAGTTTTTTGCAGCTTTAATATGGTTCATATCAATATTGGAATTATTTCATATAGAGCAACATTAGGATATATATGAAGAGTTTGTTTCCAAAGAACAATACATTCTACTCATTGTGAGTAAATCAGCTTTTTCTATGTTGATGTCTATTGAATTTTATCAAAAAAAAAAAAAAAAACACAAACTTTGACCATGAAAAAAATACATTTTATAGCATGAATTTCAAAATACAGATTTTTGCACCATTTGTAAGAGACACAGGGCTATCGCTCAATGGTTTTTTTCTCAATTTTTGTAATATTGGAACTTACTGCATTTTGGATACAAACACTTCATATTGTGATGAAAATTTTGGCCATATCGTCCAGCTCTACCTAAACGGAGTCCAAGCACCCCTTAAAAATAAGAGTATAAACAGTGCTCACAGATCAGATGTGACAGTATCAAAGGGAAAAAATTGCCAATACATAAATGAAAAATTTGGCTATTTTGTGGAACAGTTCATTCCCCCCACTTGTCTCTCTCCTACTGTTTCACAATCACTCACAATACATAAATATTAAATAAATGCACTGAAGCTACAAGTAAATTGTATGTCTTGGTGTTTACAGTCAAAAAAATTTTGACCAGGAACTTAAATATAAAAGCTTCAAAATTCAAGAAATGACCTCCATTTTTTACTGTTCTCACAATGCTTATATAAACGGGAGTAATTTCTAAGCTTCTTTGATTTTTCCTGTACTTTGAACATAATGCATGATAAAGGGGTGAGAATTGTTAAAATGTTATCTTGCCTCATATCTTTTAAGGAATTGGTCCTCTGACATAGCACTGAGACTCATCACAGTATACAAATCAAATGTAAAATTTTGGGGAATGGAAAAATGGGGTGTGTGGAGATTTGTCAAATGTATGCCATTCTGTAAGCTGTGAATGTTCATCATTATCAAATTCAAATTTTTTTCTTAAATTTTATTTTGGATTAAAGCTGATATTTTCCACTTTAAGGGACAAATACTGTTTTGTGAAGGAACTTTGCAGTAACACTGGGGAGCTTGTTATCTGAGATATCAGACCTGTTAGGTAAATTTTGGTCACTGATTTCTAAATATGCAATCAGTCTTTCTCCATCAACTCTGGTTTTTGTGATGATATACTCCTATTTGTTATACATACAACCGATCAGGAGCAAGCAAGGATGACTACAATTATTGCCTTTTTGTAAAGAAAAGGCTTCATGCAATTAGAATTTGTTTATTTACATTATTACATTCATGGAATCAGATAATGGTGAAATTTTCTATGCTTGCTATCATTGATATATTTAAATATAAGTGCATTATCTCAAATCTAGAGCTGCTAGATGGAAATAAAGATCATATTCTTATTCAGCGGTGTGATTGAATATAACTAGCATTAAGTCTAAAATCTGAGGCACCAAAAATTTGGATCGGTAATTTATTAGGATAGGTCTTATCTGGGGAGTGTGGGTGCATTGCCACCAGGTTATTCGTACACCCTTCCCTCTGATACGATTTTGCCCCCCCACTTTTACACAAAGTTAGGCACCCATGCTTCTAGAATTGTCATCTCAGGCTTCACAGTCCTGGGAATAAGTCTCCTCTAGTCTGGTCTTCAGTGTGGTGCGAAGACATACACCCTTCCTGGTCCTTCCAGCTTGCCACTCCAGTGCTGATCACAGTCAAAAGTCCAAGACCACCTCCCTCACGACTCCAGGCACAGAGCTCGCAAATGGCTTACGAAAGCCTTTCCTTTTCCTTTCTGGGCTCTGTTTCGAAATCATAGATGCTAACGTGCATAGTTGGGACTGTGGATTAACTATGTAAGTTGCTAACTTAATTAGCAACTACGCTTTTGGGAAATGAGCCCCTGTTTTCTTAATAAAGGCCTACTGCAGCACTATCAGTGATTTTGCATTTGGCTCCTTTCTGTGATTCTTAACACACACAGATAGACAGATAGTAGAGATAAATATGGTGGTAAGTAAACACAGAGGAAGACAGACAGTAGAGATAAATATGGTGGTAAGTAAACACAGAGGAAGACAGACAGTAGAGATAAATATGGTGGTGCAGCGCACACAACATAAATGAGTACACCCCATTTGAAAATGAAGACTTTTCCATTTCTCAGTGAATAGGAGAAAAACTCACTGCATTTTGAAAAGACTGAGTTTTATTTAACATTTATTTTATTAACATATAAGTGTAGTCACCTAACATCATGGTGATAAAAAAAAAAAATCATTTTATTCAAATGAGGTGTTACAAAAACGATTACACCCTAAAACAAATTGAACAAAATGTAATATTTAGAATGGACTCCTTGATTTTAAATTAATCAGCATCAAATCTTCCAGAAATTGAATGAACTAGTTGGTGACATACTGCTACATCCATTTTCAGATAATGAACTCTTTCAAAACTTGGATGCTGGATGGAGAGCGAAGCTCAACTTCTCTTTTCAGAACTTCCCCCAAAAGTATTCTATTGGGTTGTGGTCTAGAGACATGTTTGACCACTGAATCACCTCAGAAATGTAACAGTGGCCTTTGATATACGTTTTGGGTTGTTATCATGTTGAAAGAGTGCACAGCGACCGAGGGCACGAAGTGATGTAAGCATCTTCTCTTCCAGTATTTCACAGCACTTTTGTGAATTCATGATGCCCTTAATGAAATGCAACTCCCCAACACCAGCACCACTCAGCAGTGGCGTAACGTGATCTGTGTGGGCCCGAGTGCAGACCTGCCCATCAGCAGGCCCCCCCTGCCACCGGGCCCCGTTGCCTTTGCCCTCCCAGCACCCCCTATTATTACGCCACTGCCACTCAGGCAACCACACAGGAGAACGCTGCCACAACCGTACTTTACTGTGGGTAACAAGCATTTTTCATCATACTCCTCACCCTTGCAACACTATGCATTTTGGAACCCATCAGTGCAAAAAAAAAAAAAAACTCCAAAGTATGGAGTTCCAATAGTCTTTGCCCTTGTCATCATGGGCCCTGGCTAATATTATGCGGGCTTTATTGTGCAAGGGCTTCAGCAGCGGCTTCCTTCGAGGACGCAAAACGCTCATGTTGAAGTGTTCACGTCTATGGACGGCCAGGAAGTCTCCGCGAGTTTCCCACAAGTCCATTTTTTTGCAACATGATCATAAACAATTTTCGAAGAAAAGTTCCGATTTTGTTTTTGTTACAGACAAATCTCATTTCAAACCAATAAACCAGATTTGCGCTAATATTGATTTATATATGATCCCTTAGAAAGTATTAGTTCTAAAAAATTGATGTTTTTCTGAGAAATCAGATAGGGTGTACTCATTTATGCTGAGCTCTGTATTAAGGCACGTAGTAAAGATAAAGATGGTGGTCAGTAGACAGAGAGCAGACTGACAGAGGAGATAAAGATGTTGGTATTTAAACACACAGCGGGGATAGAGATGGCGGATTTAAACAGTGGGGATAGAGATGTCAGATTTAAACAGTGGGGATAGAGATGGCGATATGTGGACACACAGCCACACAAAATGGACACTGATACAGTTATACTCACAGAGATGCTCCAGACCTGCATACCGTCTGCATACCCAATCAGGAGGCAGAGGGGGGGCCCAGAACCCCCACTGTGACTCTCTTGGAACTCTGGAGAGCGGCACACATCTGCCCACAGAGCAAGCCGATAAGAAACAGAGTTACATTCAGCCAATCACAACGAGAGCCTCAATTACAGCCAAAATCAGAGTGTGTGCAGGACAAAAGTCAATCGTCTCCTACTCTCGCTGCTGGTGGTAATGATTTGGCCGATCGGCGCAAGTTGAGAACAAAGAAACTCGAAAACCGAAATGCACGTAAAATTAATTAACGGGGCCAAGCTAGTTAACTAGCTGGCTAGCAAACTAATGCACAATTCAACATATTTTCCTGGGTACCGGCAGGTGTGGAGGACAAAAGTCAATCGTTTCATACTCTCGCTGCTGGTTGTAATGATTTGGCCGATCGGCGCAAGTTGAGAACAAGGAAACTCGGAAACCGACACGAACGCAAAAATTTTAACAGGGTCTTCGGGAGACCGAAGGAGACATTCAAATTAGCCTGCTTTTATAGTATATCTGCATTAGCGAGCCCAAATAGCCTGATGTGACATGATAATGGCGCTAGATGAATAAGGAATCTTAGCATCAGTGTTGCTGGCTAACCATTCTGTCCACTCTTAATTGCTTGGTGGAAGTATACTCAGCAACAAAAGTTTCTGTGACACCATTTATGTGTATGTTATAAATGACACGCAAAGATCTCAATGCAATCAATATGTTTATTTAACAGGAGAAACACTGACTTTTCAGTGCCAACGTCACTCAAAACGAAAAATGTCATTTTCATGCGTCATGAAGCACTTGTCTGACGTCTAACCAATTGTGACCTTCACACTTCAATACCGGGTGTGACTTCCTCGTGCCATGATGCAAGCAACGCATCTCCGGCGCATGGACCGAATCAGATGTGCCAGAAATTGCTGTGGGATGTCATTCCAAATCTGACGTAGACGTTGTCGCAATTCCTGGAGTGTAGCTGGCGGGTTATCCAACCGCCGAAACGTCGATCCATCTCGTCCCAAAGATGCTCGATTGGGGACATGTCTGGGGATCTGGCTGGCCATGGCAGGACATTGACATGTTGTTGCATCAGATACTGCTGTACAATCCTTGCAACGTGTGGTCTGGCGTTATCATGTTGCAGCGTTATTCCGGGACCATGTTGCATCGAAAACGGTACCACCAATGGCCGTAGCACTTCATCGCAATATCTTTGACCGGTCAGATTTCCATCAATAACAAGCAAATCTGTTCTGTTTCTAGCCATGATCCCTCCCCAAATCATGACACTACCACCTCCAAAACGATCAAATTCCTGAACACAGTTGTTGGCATAACGTTCTCCACGTCGACGGTATACACGTAAACGACCATCACATCGGTTAAGCATGAATCTTGATTCATCAGTGAAGAGTACAAGATCCCACTGACGTTAGATCCACCGTCGATGTTGTTGTGCCCACTGTAGACGCAGTCGTCGGTGTTGTACTGTGAGTATTGGACGTCTTGCTGGCCGACGTGGGACAATGCCAAAATGACGGAGACGGCGACGGATTGTCTGTGCAGACAGTCGCCTCAGACCAGGTATCGTTCTTGCAGTTATGGTTGCAGGTTGGAATCGATTTCGGAGATGGGTTGTTCGAATCCAGTTGTCCTGTCTGGGAGTGGTTACTCGTGGACGGCCGCTGCGAGGACGGTCTCTGACATGTCTTGTCTGCTGATGACGCTGCCATAAGTTCCAAATGGTGTTTTGGTGGACATTCAGGCGATGAGCAACTTCCCTCTGCGAGGTTCCGGATTCAATCATCCCAATGGCCCTCCACCGATCATTTTCAGACAGTCTTGGCATTTAGAGGGTAGAGTTCCTGATCCGAAATGGCTGTGTTTTCGATAAGTGATACTTCTGTCGTTCATCAGGCACAATGTGAACATTCCAAAAATTCTCCTCTTTTATTGCCATCCACAAGCATGATTTACGCACATTTTCACGTGCAAAGTCATTTTCTCGCATTTTCATGATTTCCATTTCAATGTTGTGTTTACCTGTACTGTTTCAGTCTGATATCACCATGTATGACAATGTCATAATTGCGTTATGAAAAATAATTAACAATATTGGTGTCACAGAAACTTTTGTTGCTGAGTATAGTTCTCAATTTTATTGTTGCATTATTGCTGATAAATAGTCAATTTTTTTTCTTGTGTGTTTATTTAATGGGCTATATGTAGGGTAACCATTTTATAAAAGGAATAAGTCCCGAGAAGCAGTGGGTTACAGTGATTTTATAACGGCGGAGGGGCAGTAAGGCACTCCGCTGCGCGTCGTGCCTTTGAACGTCCCTCCGCCGTAATAAAATCACTGTAACCCACTGCTTCTCGGGACTTATACCTTTAATATCTAACAGTTATGTATAATAGATTTGAAAACGGAATCACTCAGATCTGCCCTATAGTCAGTGGCGGCCTGAAGCATCTGGGGACCAGTTTCTAGGGCGAATGTCAGGCCCTTTAAAAAAAAAAAAAAAGGGGGGGGGGGATGAACACAAAAGAAAAATGCAAAAATGTATGTTGATTTGCATCAATAATAGCACATTTTCAGACTTTAAAATTAAATGCTTAAATGCACTATGTGCACTTTCAGCATCAAGGACTGCTCATCACAGAAATAATTCAAACCATTCCCATAATAAAAAAGAAAAAGAACAGACATTTTTGCCGGAGGAAAAGCCTCATCCTTCATGGTAACTACAATTCTATAATTCATAGGACTGAATCCAGCAAATGAAATTAACAACCAAAGCAATGCCATGCAAGTCTGCACCTGATTCTATTTTAAAGAGGAAGAACAATGTTTACAGGGGGTCTGGGGATCCTACCCCAGAAATTTTTTGACATTTAGTTCTTAATCTCCTGCATTTATGCACTACCTGACATATGACTTATGCCAACAACGGACGTTTCAAAAAAAACTTGAAAAAAAAAAATCATAATTTTGTGCACAAGTCACAAAATTGGAAGCCTTCTTCGGTTTTTTAGTGATAATGCTGGGACTATTACAATCCCAGGGCTGGCATTAAGCAAAAATGACTGCGAGCGAAAATGGTATGCAGTATCTAGAAGTCTAGCATCATGTAGCATTTTTCATAACTGTGTCACAAAAATAAAACTCAACAAAAACGTCTGTATATGCATTTAAACTTTTTATTTTCATCTCTTAGAACTCTTAGTTAACAGTTCTAACACTAATCAACAAGCCTAATGAAAACTAAGGCAGTTGAGTTACAGCAGCATTGCAGTGTTAAAGCTACTTGGACTTACCCACTGGGACCAACTCACAGCTAACATGTAGTAAGTCAGTAACTGAATAGGAATGTTGAGGACTATATTTCAATATTTCTCATCATATTCATCAGTAGATCAATTGCCACGTTGAATAATCATAATTAATAACCATATTATGTAAGCAGCAGTCAACAAACACGCACACGCACACACGCACACAAACACTCATATACAAGTAGTTCACATACGCGTAGGGAGGGGATGAGCAGTACACACAGACACATAAAACACACACATACAAGCAGTTCACACACACGAGCAGTGCGCACAGACACATGCACACACACATACAGCACATGTATACACACACTCAAACACACACAAGCAATTCAATTCACACATCCATGAGCAGCTCACACACACATAAGCAGCAGGCTTCTGTAGCTTCGATTAGTAAGCAGGCTTCTGTTAAGCTAATTCAAAAACAATCAGAAATATTTGATTTCTGTAGCTTTGATCAATATTTGTTGAGTAAAATCATAAGTTGTAATTGAAAACATAATCAATTGAATCATTTTGTATCTACTTGTATCCTATTCATCTGGCTGTATTTTTCCTCTCGACTGTAATTTTCCAGTCCTTTGTAATGATGTGCATCCTTATCTTTGCTTTTGAAGTTCTCAAGGTTAGTCGGCAGTGTTTTGGTTTGCCTGTCCTGATGTAGCGTGAGAATTAGAAGGCGGAAAGACCATATTTGTAAGATATTTCCTGTGATGAAGGGGGGTGCATAAAGCACGTTTCTACTGTGACACCTCTTCTTACCATTAATGTCTGCTTTCTCAAACCGAACCCAGATCACCTTCTCCTTCTCTTCTGTCGGAGGCCCACCAGTGTATGCCTGAAGGAGAAGAACAGTGTCCCGAAGGCGGAAGAGAGAGGAGGGGAAAAACGAGGTCAGTGAGCTCAAGCTGGAGAATGCTGCAGCAAGGCTGTACAGCTGTGGTCAACCAGGCTGATCTAAAAAAGGTTATTATCCCCCACCACAAACGACTGCAGGGATTATTGGATTGGGTTTTGTCCGTCCATCTGTCACACTTTTAAAGCTGAAAAGCTACCTCAAAAACTATGACAGTTGGATGGGTCAAATTTTGTATGCTTAATAAGCTAGTCATTATCTAGGTTGTGTTTGAAAATGGATGACGAAGCATGTTTATTTATGGAGTTATGGCCCTTGCTCGTGGCGGGGGATTGTGATGACCATGTTGTCTGGTTTATTCTGTCCTTTGTTTTAGCAGAAAACCCAGAGACATGTGGTGCACCTGTGATATAGTACAGGGACTTGAATGCAAGGAGAGCTCTTACCTGAGGCACCACATCCTGCAAGAACGTCACCACGCTCTCCATGTAGGACTGCTCCCTGAAAAACACCACCATCTCACAGTCAGCGAGGCGAAAGACACAGCAATTCCTCCAAAAACACACTGCTGTTCTGCACCGAGCGCCGTTAGCTTTGTCTCCCTCTTCAGGGATGGGATTTGGGTGAAGAGAAATTTCTTGAAAATTTAGCCAGGCTGAGTCCAGGGCAGCGCTCTGATGGGGGGGATACGGGGGTGCGAAGCCCCCTGAAGCTCCTAGGTTTTAGTGATTTTTAGTGCCCTAAGTGTACTAATAATTCAATAAAATAATAAAAAACAGAAATATTATCCAATGTATATTCAAGCCAACAAACACATGCGATCTTTGATTTCTAAGTCAAGCCAAAATTAGTCACAAGCTCCAAGCTTGTAAAGAATTTAATCTGCCACTATTACACTCAGATATAAGTCAAATAACATTCAATGAATATAGCCAATATATCAATAAAATCATTGACTTTTTAGTCAACTCCAAAATCATATCACAAAGTCACATGGTCATGGGATTTTATGAATTTAGACTTCCCTGAATGTACCGTGTAATAGTAAAAAGGAAAAATAAGAACATAATCACTGTAGACACACACCACTAATAAATCTTTTTTCTTTATCCAATCATCTGTAGAAACCACCTGAGTTCTGTGAGTATTTTCAGCTTTCAATTATTGACTAAAAACACAATCCTGATGGAACTCCTGGAAATATGCATTGCATATTATGCATTACATATTAACCTAGTGAATAAGCCAAACGACAACGGAAAACAGCGTCACCAACTAGCCACATTCGGCTATATTCGGTGTCCAGTGACGCTCCATTTACATGAAAAAACAGAAGTGAAACTACGAGGAAGGCCTCCTTGTCGAGGTCCTGAAGCACCTTTAATTATACGACGCGATATAAAAGTTGCGTGTCATAGTGGTATTGTTTGCTAATATTGCTACCACATGGATAATCCACATGACCACATGGATTAGCTGGGCAGCTGATGAAATAACCATTTCTAGCTTTGGAGCTAGACGCCCAGCTGCGTTAGCACTGATAACCCGTGCATATGCTGGCCACAGTAACCAATTAATTCAGCATCACCGAAGTCAAAATGTAGGGTGATAATGCTTCATATAAAAGTTTGCGAAAGTGAGGTAGGAAAATAAAGGTCCATCAGGTTTGTTGGCAAGCTTTCGTAATGCAATGTTATGGTTTGACAGGCCAAAATACCATTAATGGGAGCTGGCGAAGGTGCATCAAAGAGCTAAGATGAGCACCCACTCGCACTCCGAGGGGACACTGATACACACTGAACCAACCACGCAACTTACCAGCGGCGTACAGCATTTGTCTCAAAGAGTTTAACTAAGGGACGCAGCAGTGTTCAGCTGTCAACCACTAACGCCGCTGAAACTTAGATTTTGCGGATAGTCTTGTAGCCTAAGTCGTTTCTCTTCCACAGCGTTGAAACTTGCCACCGCGGCCCCTGCCCACACATCATGACATTTGACCGCAAATGCCTTAGCTGGCAAATTTGAAAACGGAAGTTCTGTAAAATGCATCTAGCATTAGATCAATTCAGTTACGAAAATGCTAAACGTCGGAATGCAGTAGATATGAAATCGGATTTACATGACTGAGTTTTATTTATTTTTTTAATTTTGAAGATAAAAAAGCGGAATTCCGTGAATTAGCGGGAAAATCACATCCCTGCCCCTTACAGAATAACACACAGCACGGTTAGCAGGATTAGCTATGTGTCCCCAACATATAAAATACACTTCCATTCAGCCCTTGGCAGAGTTAGCTTTGTCTCCCTCTTACACAAAAACACACAGCAGTGTTAGCTTTGTGTCCCTAAGACACAAGAACACACTCCCCAGCAGCTCTTAACAGTGTTAGCTTTGTGTCTCTAACACAGTCATTCCGCTCTTAGCGGTGTTAGCTTTCTGCCTCAAACACAGAAAAACACACCAACATTCTGTCACAGCAGTATTCGCTTTGTGTCTATCACACACAAAAACACATAGCTCTCCAAGCAATATTAAATTTGCACTTCTCAACATGCGAGGCTGTGACAAGTCATGTTCACAGTTGAATATATTTATGACAGGATTTGGCTGAATTCCATTTCAATGTAGCAAATTCAAAAATCAAATTTGTTGAAAATGCCCAAAGGTTTCCATGGGGAATTCTTCAGTGCACCAATAGATTTAAAAAAATAAGTCAAACAAAATTTCTTAACTGGAACCCTGCCATTAGTACCTCGGCATGTGAAGAAGTACGTACATTTACTCTACACAAGGCTAGGATCAGTGCCCAGCCAATTGACCATTTGGCTGGTAGCATGGCTGACCACCCCAGCTAACAGGAAATAAAGTGAGGGGTGCGCACTTACGTGGCAGCCTGAGCACGCACGACCACGCCCCCCACACAGCGGCTGGGACGGCGTGGGGACTCCGATGCCATTTTGTCTCAGATCCTCAAACCTGCACAGGAGACAAGAACACACACAGGAGCTATAACACCAACAACCTTCACAGACAGCACCAGTCATGAGCCAAAACAGCTACGACGCAGGAAGATGATGGCAATCATGAGCTAGGGCAGCAATACCCCTCAGAGATGTCATAGTCCATAAGCCAAAACAGCAACAGCCTTAAGCGAAAACGCCAGTAATGAGGCATGACAGCAATTGCCTTCAGAAACGCAAAAAAAAAACAACTGGTTTTGGAGAGGACACTGGAGCCATCACAGCAACAGCCAAGAGAGATGATCTTGGTCATGAGTTATAACAGCAACAGACTTCAAAGATAATGCCAGCCGTGAGTTGTGACAGAAACAGCATTCAGAGATGATGCTGATTCATCAGATATAACAGTAACAGTGTTCAAAGACAAAGCCGGGTATGAGCTATACCTGCTGCAGCCTTTAGAGATGAACCGGCCATGAGCCAAAAGAGCAACATCCTTCAGACATAATGCTGTTCATAAGCAACAAGAGAAACAGACTTCAAAGACAACATTGGTCATGAGCAAAACCTGCAACAGCCATCAGAGAGCACGGCTGTCATGAGTTGCAACAGCACAAGCCTTGAGGTGTAACTTCAGTCACAAGCTATAACAACAACAGCAACAACATCTTTCAGAGATGACTCCAGTCAGAGTTATAACGGCAAAAAACTTAAGAGATGATGCTGGTCAAAATTCTTAGGGATCCTCAAGGATCTGTGCAAAATCATAAGGGATCCTTTAGGATCCTGAAAAAAATCCTCGATGATCCTCAAGGATACTGGTAAAATCCTTGGGGACCCGCAAGGATCTTGCAGAATCCAAGAGGATCCTTAAGGCTCCTGGCAAATTCTTGAAGGGTCTCTGAAAAATCCTCTGGGGTCCTGGATGAATTAATCCCAGATGTAGCCAGACCAAATACATTCTGGAGAAACTACATCCAACAAACAGTATTCACTGGAAAAGATTCATGAACAGGGCGATTCCATGCTGGAAACTGAAAAAATGCTTAATTTGAGAAATGTTTTTTAACTGACTGGTCTATTATGATTTGTAACCCTGAATATCCAAGACATTTAGAACTAGGCACATTCCACAGAAAGTGTGACCAATTGACAACTTCTATTTTTGAAGTAATATAAAATGTACCATCTCTGTATTTTCAATAAAATATGCCAACATAATAAAGAATAATGGCTTTACCTGTAAAAGCATGGCTATTGTTTTTCTTTTGTTACTTTTCTCTAAAAAGATGACTTTATTCTGGAATTGGGCGATATCAGGACGGAAAATTGTCCCAGTCACTGAATCCAATGCATGAATCCAGTTGCGAACATTACTACATGTTCTGTCCAGTCCCATAACGTTAGCAACAGGGCCACGGTGAAAAGAACAGTAAATCTACTACTGAACGTATGGCCAGGAAGATGTTCCCAGTTCTTTACTTCACCAAGCTAGATACCGTTTTGAAATATCCTGAGCCCCATTTCATGCCATGAAGCCAGTTTTGGCCGTGAAAGTAATTTCTGCCCGATGTGCGGTCGTGACGTTCGCTCTGCATTCCGCATTGAAGTCCCTATTATATAACAACCGGCAGGCTGAAAGCGGGGTAAAGCGCATGCGCGAGGGGATGTTGACTTCCTGGCCTTCTAGAATTTTCACCAACTCGCGTTTGTGTCCCCCATCAAAAAGGTACAAATTTCCTTCCACAGTAATAACGTTAGCAACAACCGGTAATCTTAGTAGAGCACTGCGGTGAATGAGGTTTGGCGGCAGCTGGCAGGGTACTGAAACTCTTTTCCGCAGTTATGTCCGCCAGTGGACACGAAGCTGCAGATTTATGCACGCAGTTAAATATTCTCTCACTAGATGGCACACCCGGATCAGTTATTGAATTTTTACAAGCAAGCCGAGTTTAGAATATGGACGAATTCACTCCAATCCCTGTATGGATCAAACCAACCTTGGTTTGACTTAAAGGGGTTGGCACATCCATACTACAGGGTGGCTCAAAAAAAAGTGTCCCTACTTCCTCTCAGAGCTCCAAGGTGGATGAGGAACTTGGAAATGAGTGGGCAGGATTGACAAATTATCCAGTGTATGAATTGGATTGCCACAAAATAATCCTGGGTAAAAACTGCATTTCAGTTCAGTCACTGTTCAAGAGTAGATATACAGACTTTAAAAAAGCCCTGCTTATTGCGGATTAGCGGGTTGGTCACTGGTGTGCCTTCCCTTTTCTCTGCTCATCGTGCCATTATTGGTGTTGTCTCAAACAATCTTGTCCCCATTTGAGTTTGGTCCTGTGAAAACCAATTTCTGTCCATGTAACATGAGCAACAAGGCCAAATTTTTAAATTCACTTTTTTACCAAAATGGCAGTGATCCAGATCTAAAACTACCTGTAAATGTTATTAGCGAAATAAACCACATGTATACCATTCATTTATTATTTCACCCTGTTCAGTACAGTGCAATCTGTGCAATCTGTCACAAGTACATTTTCTCACTTTCATGAATGGAGAATGGTGATTTGAGGTGGAATTTGAGACATGAAATTTCATCAGATTTTCAATTTTCGATCAATTGCCTTAATTTCCCACAAATTGATATCGCTCATGTTCCCAGTCTTCACAAGTCACCTATCTAGAGTAAAGTCTGTCCACTTGCAAAGTGATGGTCACACGACCCTTTGCTTGACAGAGAAAAATATGATAAATGATGGGCTGTAAATTGTCATGTCCCATACAACAGATTTAAGGCAAGTTCTTGCCTTTTTTTTTTTTTTTTGAGCTGGAAACTTTTTATTACAAATTATCTCATTTTAGACTAAAGGTACTAAAATGCTCCTGTCTGCCCATAATTCCATCAATTATTTTACACATAATTAGCCTAAAAAGCATTGTCCCGTACAATAGATCATTGGCACAGTCCTTTCCAGCACTGCTTAAACCAAATGTCAAGGCAATTACTTCTCAGTTGGTTAGTTCTGCCTTAGTTCTCACATCTGAGACGATAGGGGGCATTAGTGAATGTAAAATTCCACAGAAGGAAGACAAGTGACTGTCCTGACTGACTGTCTCATGCATGAACAGGCGCTGTGGTTGTGTACATTATATGCACTGTCAGACTGGCTGAATAAAAATGGATATAATATAGTACATGTAATGAACCCTTCAAATGAGTAAAGAGCATAATACTTTGTCAACACTTGAGCGAGGATATTTTTGCCCAGGAAACTCCCAAGGCCCTGAGCCTAAGGGCGCTTTCACACTAGGCTCGATTGTTCTGTTCTGTGCCACAGATTGGCCCTCATTTATCAAACTAGCGTAGGATCTGATGTAGATTCTGGTGTAAATACAGCACCTTCCATAATTATTGGCATCCCTGGTTAAGATGTGTTAAAAGCCTTAAAATAAATCCAATTTTTATTGCAGAAGCATACTCTCACACTGAAAATTGTAGAAAAATGTAGGATCGGTGATGCTGTGGGCCTGTTTCTCTTCCAGAGGCCCTGGGAACCTTGTTAGGGAGCATGGCATCATGAACGCTTTGAAATTCCAGGACATTTTCAATCAAAATCTGGTGGCCTCTGCCCAAAAGCTGAAGATGAGTCGTCACTGGGTCTTTCAGCAAGATAATGACCCTAAACATGTGGCCAAATCTGCAAAGAAATGGTTCACCAGACACAGAATCAAGCTCCTCCCATGGCCATCTCAGTCCCCAGACCTCAACCCCATTGAAAACTTGTGGAGTGAGCTGAAGAGGAGAGTGCAGAGGAGAGGACCCAGGTCGCTGGATGATTTAGAGAGATTGTGCAAAGAGGAATGGTCGAAGATCCCTCTTTCTGTATTCTCCCATCTTGTGAAACATTATAGGAGAAGATTAGGCGCCGTTTTGTTGGCAAAAGGGGGTTGTACAAAGTATTAACATCAGGGGTGCTAATAATTGTGGCACACATGATTTGATCTAAAGGAATTATTTCTTAATGTGGGATTTTTTTTCCCACTGAATAAATGCACTTGAATTAAAGGTTGGATTTCCGCTTTTTTTTCATTGTGGTCCTATATCATTTAGAAAAAAACTGAATTTACTAGAAGCTAAAGAATACATCTTAACCAGGGGTGTCAATAATTATTGAGGGTGCAGTATCATCGTTCGCCAAGTGTCACGTCTGATTTACTAAAAGTGTGTACATCGCAGATTTCGGCGTAGAACTGCCGGGGCGTTGATAAATCTGGCGGCAGAAACCATCGTAATTTACATGACACGCCCCAATAAATTCATGCTCCGGGAGGCATAGTCCTGCCCACTTTACGACATGGACTCTCGAAAGACAGCAAAGAAGAAAGAACTTAAATAAGGAGGAAATATCGTCGGCCTGCTGATAAACCTCGTATCTACAATTTGATGAGAAACAAAAACTCGTATGTCCACGATAATAGCACAAACATTGCAAAATACAAAATTTCATTGATTGGATACATTCTTGGAGGAAAAATAGTCATCCTACCCGAACACAGCTCAACTGCATTCTTACATGCTAAATTAAACTTTTTTTAAAATTTTGCTCTCCTGTAAAGTTTATCATTTTGAAGATACAAGGTTTTATCAGCAGGCCGACGATAGATGGAGCAAAACAAAATTATTTTATTTGGAAGTCTTAAGAGTGGCATAAAGGGAGCCCAGTAGGCTGCAGTTTGGAAAACTATCGCTGCTGCAGTGGTAAACACCGTTAGGGTGGAAAACCGGAGTGCAGCAGAGGTTTCATTTAATTCATTGATAAATCGTTAAGTGACTATTCGCACTTAATTTTTGTGCTTGGACGCACTTAAATGACCAAAATTCTTGTTAGACGCACTTATTATTGTGGCCAAGACGCACATTTCTCCATTGCCCACACTTATTTTAAGTGTGTCCAAAGCTAAATTTTTTTCTTGGCCAAACTTATTTTAATCGTTACTTTGTATGCGGCACTGGAATGGTCATCAACTTGAGCACTTTCAAGTGTGGTCAAGAAAAAAAAATAAATTAGCATTGGCCGCAAGTATAAGTGCGAATAACATCGGTCTTAATACTTTTCTAAATTCAATGTATAGATCCACGATATTTCATGTTGTATTGCCCACATAATTGACAATCCAAATGCTTTACATGTAGGTTAAAAAAGTGGTCCGATTTTAAGATCGCCTCCAAAAAACGGGTTGCAACAGCGCACGGACCGGTGGAGGCCAACTAGACTCGAACCTCCAGCTGTCACAGCACTGATAGGCTCCCCCTCCATCGTGGGAGTGCGAGCCAGTGGGGACATGGATGAGTCCCCCCCGCCTCGATCGGAGCACGATCGAGCACCATGAGGGTAATTGGTAAAATACCGTCTGCAGAGATCACTCTTCATTGTACTTTTATCAGTGTTACTCCATGACATTTTATTGGGTGCCACAGAAAACAACAGCCACTCGTCACATCTGTGTAGAGAAATTAATTACACTTATATTTGAAAACAACCTGCTTTTATTAATTTATTTATTCATTCATTTATTTAGTCTATTTATTTATTTTAATAATAAGAACAACAACAGCATGACGTCCGTATCGCTGCATATGGTTTACTACTCATTTTGACAGCTGCACTCGTTTCTGCATGTTGTTCGCCGTTTTCAGATTTGCGTAAACCTGGTCAGAGCGGGCGTGAGATTTTTGCGGACCATTCGCTCACGTTCAAATTGATAAATGCCGACTCTTGCGGGAGATTTGACGTAGGCCTACACCCATTTTTTTTGGTGTACGCAAGTTTGATAAATGAGGGCCAGTGTGTGTGTGTGTGTGTGTGTGTGTGTCCAGAATTTTTAAGAGCCAATTTTTTGAAAGATTCAGGCAAAATCAGGTAACTGGGATACCTTTGAAGTTTGGAGAAAATCCATGACAAACTTAAGAAAAAAATGGTTTTGAGCATTTTAAGCACCCCCTATTGACAAACTTCAAGGGTGCCCTGGGTGGTTAACTACATTCTGGTGATCTGCCCCCCTATAGAACCACTTTCAATAGACTTTGAGCTAGAACACCATTGAAGTTCAGAATTAGAGAGGTGGGAACTTGCAATTTTGTTAAATTGGCCAAAAAGGGCCAAAAATAAGGGTTGCTGTAGCTCAGGACAGACAGGGTCAATAACGGAACAGTTTGGGTACCATACCAATCTCAAAAATAAAATATCAGCCAAATATAGGGGGGTCAACAATTCTGACCACTTGAACTTCTTTTTTGCCGGATCCTGCCAGGATCAGGGTTCCTCCTTAAAGATCCTCCAAAAATAGTTTTTCCCAGATCTTTGAAGGTTACTTGAATGATCTAAGAAGGATCCTATTCCTGCAGGATCACTGACGCTCCTTGTGAGGATTCCCATCAGGGAATTAGATCCGCAACAACTTCAAGAGATGATGCCGGTCATGAGCTATAACAGCATCACCCTTCAGAGACAAGGATGGTATCTGAAGTTAACACTGGTTACGAGCTACGACGGCAACACCACCCTTCAGTGACGCCGGTCATAAGCTATAACACCACCAGCCTCCAGAGATGACAAGTCTTGAGCTATCAATGCAACAGCCTGCAAAGACAAAGCCGATCATTAGCTAAAACAGCGATAGCCTCCATAAATGACACAGGTTATGAGTTATAACAGCAACAGCCTTCAGAGGCGATGCCACTCATGAGCTATAACAGCAACAGCCTACAAAGATAACATCAGTCATAAGCTGTATTAGCAACAACCTTCAGAGATGATGCCGGTCATGAACTTTTACTGCAATCGCCTTCAGAGATAATGCCATTCATGAGCTAAGACAGCAACAACTGTCAGAAACAACAATGGAGCTATCACAGCAACAGTCTTGAAAGATGATTCCAGGCATGAGCTATCACAGCAACAATAATGCCGGGCATGAGCTATAACAGTAACATCTTCAGATACAATGCGGGTCAGGAGCTAGAACACCAACAGCTTTCAGAGACAGCACCAGTCAAAAGCTGTAACAGCATCAGCCTTTAGAGACAAGGCCGGTCATCAGCAATACAGCAGAAGCCTTCACAGACGACGTCAGTCATGTGCTAAAACAACAACAGAGGAATTGCTGGTCATGAGCTTCAGTGCACTGACTTGTGACTTATTACATTTATCTGGAAGACACTACTCAGTGCACTTCCTTCCTACTCGGTCTGACTTTTGGAGAACCAAGCGAGTCCCTCGATGTTACAAAGCACCAAGTTCACCAATTTAAGTAGCAACTTACACAAAACTGTCACCCAACCTGAATTCTCGGGCGTAAATTAGATTACAGTCGCTGTTTAAGGGTTGTCCCGAAAACCCAACTAAAATTATATAGAGCAGTGACACTCTTGAGGCGGTTTTTAACACTACTAGCAGGTCATGGTTGGAAAAGCTAGAAGGGTTCTCTGGTACCTAGGCAGGCAGACTAGCGGACTATGGGGCGGGCACTCAGTTGGAGAATAGCGGGTAAACCGGCTAAAATTGTCGAACACATCTTATTCCAGTATGACAAGTTTCAGATTGTCCAAGTCCACATTTTCAGCATTGAAGGGCAGGCATTCTGTGGCCCATGAGGAGCATAAGAAAATACTTCAGTGTACTCAAGTGGCTGTTATATTAAATAGCAGTTTAGGTCCACATCCCATCTCTAACAAGCCAACAATAGTTCTTTCAAATCTTTATAACTCGACAACTGATTCGGATGAGCTAATGTTACATTGTTTAGAACTCTACACAGGTAAATTGGGCTGAATGTCGTCTCATACACCCTCGTAATTTTGGCTGACACTAAGATCATAAGACAGTCAGTGGCACAGAAAAGTGCTGAAGAGGGAACATGGTGTGATGACAACAATATAAGACCTTACAGAGTAATTCACCATTTATTGAATTTCGTATGAGACAACGAGTGATCTTCCAAGATCATGTCTAACGTTACTCCGCTACTTGTCTGTGGTTCTCCGAACATGACCAAACCTAACAATAAGACGTTAGCTTCCCAGCTTGTTGTGATATTATTTGGGAGTCAAGGGGGTATAACAATTAGCCACCACGAAGCGAGATGAGTGGGTTAACGAGGTATGTTGAGCCAAAAGCCGATGCTTTAAATATTACGAAGGTGGCTCTCTTTAGAATTGCCACGGTGACTAGCAAACGGTATCTCCGACGACGGTTTAATGGTTTGTGAAGCCAGCTCACGCAAAGAAAGCCTAGCTAATGTTGAACTCGCTTCATAACATCCCTCAGCTAGCCAGCTAACCGTATGAGACATACTGATTGAATACTTAGCACGCTAACGTTGGCTCAGTCAGTTGACACGTAGCGTACTGCACGGGGGTAATAAAAATTTCATCCTCAAAACAATCAGTCTTCAGCCCGCACAGCACATTCCCAGACCGTTTACTAAACGGCGAGTGTTTACGAACCCAGTGTGCGATGTATTCTGTCCAGTTCCACAGCAAATCTTCTGTAAACGCGACAACACAGAGGCAACAGCACAAAACAATGCAACTCACGAAACCACCAATGAAAACGGAGCAACTGCACAGTTTAGCAAATAAGTGGCCGAAGAAGGTAGCGGCTAGATGCTGACCTCACACCAATAGCAATACATGTCCTTTAGTTTTATTTACGGTGGTTGAAAATACACCGATCTATTTATGAGACATTTGTTTTTCTAAACAAATTTTCATGATTCTATTATGTACTTGATTGTGTAGGGAAAGTGCAGAAGATGCCTTTTAAACATTTCCTGTACGTCACACAGACTTGTTTGTTTACATTAAAATATCGCGAGAACTGGCTTGCGTCTTCGGCAATCGGAACATCTTCGCGCGTTCCCGTAGCCCTCAACATCGACTCAAACTCATGGACGTATTTGGTGCAGACATCTTCACTGACGAGACAATTCTGAACAGTAAAAGATGAGGAATATTTTTCTTTCTTTTTACTTCATGTGATATGGACACAGGCTATTCTTCACTCTACAATGTTTTAAGGAAAGGGGGTATCATATGGAACGAAATTTGTTCCAACAGAAATTGAATTGAATTTTGGTTTTGAATTGAATCTAACTTGCTTTGAGTTGAATTTTATCAGGTTTTGAATTGAATTTTGGGTTTGAATTGAATTTTATCGTTTTTGAAATCGAATGAACTAGTAATCTGAAACTGAATCCAATTATTTGTATTGAATTTAAGAGAAAACTTGAAGCATCAGTAGTTCGGTCTCTTGCAGGTTAAAACCATGAAGGAATATGCTAAAGTAAAAACTCGGACATTGCTTTAAATACTTTAAATACTCTGCCAGACACTGAACTTGTGACATTGCCGATGACCAGTAGAAAAGTACTGAATTCCGAGGAGCCACCGAATTTACACTGCATTTCATGTGTCCGTGAATGCTGTAGATGATTTGTCGGATATAGCTAGCCAGCTATAAATGAACCTGGAGCGTTTAAAATGCTACTATAGAACCATGTGCACACTATATGTAAATCCGTGTTGGAACCGTATTTCAACAGAGAGCATATCCCTGTACTCTTAACTGTATATTTTCGTGCATGAGTGAATTTGAATGTGCGTGAAGTACCGCTCCAAAAACGGAATATTTCTTGGACCAGTTTCAGCTGCAACCCCAACTGGATTAATTGCAGTCTCTTCTCCTCGCGCGTATGTCACTGCGGTCACGCCATCTGTGCTTCGGAAAAGCACGGTCACGCTATCTGTGCTTTGAAATTGGTGCGCGTCTATATAAAAACATACGGTAACACTTCAGGAAGAGTGGGGAATGGAAGTGATCAGCACTGCTCGATATCAGGAATCGTATTTGACTTTTTATACTTTATCTGATTGCGTAACTGTATGTAACCGTCAGTTTTAGTCAAAGTATCGATGTCCAAATATGAATAGAGCACCTTGTTCTGTCCTAATGCAGTCTGTATCTAAGCGATTTTATTGTATAGGAAGGCTACGTTTATCCCAAAAATGTAACGCAAAATGCGTGCATCTCAGAAAATTATGAAAAATACTTAAATTGTTTTCAGAAAAGAGCTATGCGGTGTTGTTCTACTAGATCCCAAGTATGTCCCTGATGATTTTCAGATTATTCTACAATAGCATTTGGGAAAACAGCCCACTACAATAATTCTCCCCATAGATAATCAATGGGGCGAATAAAAAAAATATTAAAAATACTTAATCAAATTGTTTTCAGAAAAGAGCTATGCGGTGTTGTTCTACTAGATCCCAAGTATATCCCTGATGATTTTCAGACTATTCTACTGTAGCATTTGGGAAAACAGCCCACGACATTAATACTCCCCATAGATAATCAATGGGGCGAATAAAAAAAAATATTAAAAATACTTAATCAAATTGTTTTCAGAAAAGAGCTATGAGGTGTTGTTCTACTAGATCCCAAGTATGTCCCTGATGATTTTCAGACTATTCTACTGTAGCATTTGGGAAAACAACCCACTACAATAATACTCCCCATAGATAATCAATTGGGCGAATAAAAAAAATATTAAAAATACTTAATCAAATTGTTTTCAGAAAAGAACTATAAGGAGTTGTTCTACTAGATCCCAAGTATGTCCCTGATGATTTTCAGACTATTCTACTGTAGCATTTGGGAAAACAGCCCACGACATTAATACTCCCCATAGATAATCAATGGGGTGAATAAAAAAAATATTAAAAATACTTAATCAAATTGTTTTCAGAAAAGAGCTATGAGGTTTTGTTCTACTAGATCCCAAATATGTCCCTGATGATTTCTAGACTATTCTACTGTAGCATTTGGGAAAACAGCCCACTACAATAATACTCCCCATAGATAATCAATGGGGCGAATAAAAAAATATTAAAAATACTTAATCAAATTGTTTTCAGAAAAGAGCTATAAGCTGTTGTTCTACTAGATCCCAAGTATGTCCCTGATGATTTTCAGACTATTCTACTGTAGCATTTGGGAAAACAACCCACTACAATAATACTCCCCATAGATAATCAATGGGGCGAATAAAAAATATATTAAAAATACTTAATCAAATTGTTTTCAGAAAAGAACTATAAGGAGTTGTTCTACTAGATCCCAAGTATGTCCCTGATGATTTTCAGACTATTCTACTGTAGCATTTGGGAAAACAGCCCACGACATTAATATTCCCCATAGATAATCAATGGGGCGAATAAAAAAAATATTAAAAATACTTAATCAAATTGTTTTCAGAAAAGAGCTATGAGGTGTTGTTCTACTAGATCCCAAGTATGTCCCTGATGATTTCTAGACTATTTTACTGCAACATCTAGGAAACAGCCCACTATATTACTATGCCCCAAGAGAATCAGTGGGCCTAGTAAAAAAATGATGAAAAATACTCAAATAAAAAGTTGAAAACTCAATATGATGGATATAGACTTGTTCACGTTTGGTTTGTATATCATTAGGGAGGGCTTTGGGTGAATAATTCATCAGTTGTCAGAAAAAAAGAAATGTATTGCTTTTGTTTAGAGTACAATTTGTGTATGATTGTGCTTGGGGTTAAAGGTCCCCTCGCTTTTGGGGCAAAAGGCCTCTGGGGGCTGAGGGCCAGATAATAGTCAGGGTTCCTTAAATACGGAAAAGTAATTTTGTTATTAAGCATCATATGCTAACCAATGAGCAATGGGCCTTTTTCCTTGTCACTGTACTTTTGTTAAGAGATTAGTCAATGAAGAATGGGTTAAACTAAGTAAGCATAGGCCTTCAGCCTATTCCTTTTTTGTTTCCCAAGTGTTATTTAAACCTGCATGTTTTATTGCTTAATATTTAATTTGCCATAGGCTGTTTGGAGAAATCCTGCCTGGAGAGAAGCTAGCGCTAAGGACGTGGAGCAGCTCCTGAAACGTGGGCTCTACCTGGCTGGCGGTCTAGTAGGGGGGGAGGAAGAAGAGACGAGACCCCAACTGCACAGCCCCTTTGGAAGAGTAGGACACAAGTGCTCTCTGAGCTTTTGTCTTGTACTGAAGTTCTTTTTGGACAGTTAGGGCTTGTTCCTGTTGTGATTTTGATAATTGCATGCTGTTTACTGGCCAGCCCGTTGAAGAGTTTTGGCTTATATGTGTCTATCTAATGGTTCACTTATGGCATGAATATGGGCCAATAAATGGGCCTTCTAACGCATAGAGTTAACTAATTTCCATGTTCATAATGACATCTATACAGTAGAGAGAATCTCCACCTATACAACTTCGGAATAAAAAGGGCCAGGCAGTCCTTTTTCTCAGAGATTATCAGCAAACGGCAACAATGCACATTCTGTCTAGTGTTGTTGACAGGCTGACTAACCCCTCAGTATCAATCCCTCCTGAACTACTATCTACTAGGCATGCAATGATTTTGCTTCTTATTTCACCAAAAAATCTAACTGATAAGACAGACAGTTGGCCTGTCTGCTTCAGGCAATATGACTGTAGCACCCTTGCCTCCACACAAAATTATTTTGGCTAACTTGCCACACATTCACTCTCTAGATTCTGCAGCTCTACCACACATAGTCCAGCACATTAGGCCCACTACCTGCAGCCTTGACACTCTGCCCACTAAGAAAAAAAGTTTTTAACTGTCTCGCACCAGATGTACTAGATAGTCAACAGTTCTCACTAGATAAGCACCTTCCCAAAGGCTTTAAAGACAGCAGTAATTTAACCTCTTTTTTAAAAAGAGCAATTTGGATGCATCACTCATTAACAGCTACAGTAGTGTTCAAAATAATAGCAGTCCAATGTGACTAACCAGATTAATCCAGGTTAATATATTTTTTATTGCTACATGTCAAACAATTTACCCGTAGGTGCAGTAGATTCTCAGAAAACCAACTAGACCCAGCATTCATGATATGCATGCTCGCAAGGCTGTGCTATTGGGCAATTAGTTGAAAGGGGTATGTTCAAAAAAATAGCAGTGTCTACTGTTCAATCAGTGAGGTCATCAATTTTGTGAAAAAGCAGGTGTGAATCAGGTGGCACCTATTTAAGGAGGAAGGCAGCACTTGTTGAACATGCATTTCTCTTTGAAAGCCCGAGGAAAATGGGTCGTTCAAGATATTGTTCAGAAGAACAGCGTATTTTGATTAAAAAGCTGATTGGAGAGGGGAAAACTTATAAAGAGGTGCAAAAAATGAGCTGCTGGGTAGCTCACTTGGTTAAGGCACTGCGCTGCAATGCAGAGGTGTCTATCACGTCGCGGGTTCGAGCCCCGGCGTACCTACCGGCAGGGGTCGGCAGCTTTTTCAGAGTAGCGCACAATTGGCGATTGCGCTACAGGGTTTCAGATTGGGAAGGGACTGCCGGATTTGGGTTAAGAATAACAGCTTTGTTCGTTGCTCCAGCGCCTCCTGTTGGCCAGACGGGCGCTCGAGAAAGTTGACGACTTTCTCGCTTAATCTGGCGACTATCCAAATCGGGATTGTTTGTCCACTCAAGACGTATGTATGCGTCTTGAGAAAGTCGTCAAGTTGGCAACTCTAAGACTATAGCGAAATCGACAGTGCATCGTTCATTTTCGGCAGGGTGACATGCTAAAATAAGCGAATTTACGAGAATGTGGATGTAACAGCTACGTCTTACAATTCATTGTTGAACATCTGCATTAACAATAATGTCATATTTGGAAGTTTTACTTACCAACCGAAGGAGACACGCCTGATTCCGCTATCTCTGAAAGCAGCCTGGGCCGGTACGCGCAAGCGCAGTAAATGGCAAAGACGGATGCGAAAGAAGATGTTGCAGTTTCATAGTCTTATGCTACGAGTCAACAGTTTATGTTGCGGTTTTTGCAGTTTCGGTAGCGGGGTATTATTTTTCAGTTGCTATTTCCGCGATTAATGTAGGCATTTCAAAGTTTTTGTATGCTGAGGCTACGTTTTCTTTGGTAGGCCTGAATTGGGCATTCCAGATTCGGGTGGGATTGGAGATGCCAGATTAAAAAAAAAAAAAAGAGGTGCAAAAAATTATAGGCTCTTCAGCTAAAATGATCTCCAATGCCTTTAAATGGAGAGCAAAACCAGAGACACGTGGCAGAAAACGGAAGACAACCATCAGATTGGATCGAAGAATAACCAGAATGGCAAAGGCTCAGCCAATGATCAGCTCCAGGATGATCAAAAACAGCCTGGATTTACCTGTCAGTACTGTGACAATTAGAAGACGTCTATGTGAAGCTTATCTATTTACAAGAATCCCTCGCAAAGTCCCTCTGTTTAAAAAAAGGCATGTGCAGAAGAGGTTACAATTTGCCAAAGAACGCATCAACTGGCCTAAGGAGAAATGGAGGAACATTTTGTGGACTGATTAGATTAAAATTGTTCTTTTTGGGTCCAAGGGCTGCAGACAGTTTGTGAGACAACCCCCAAACTCTGAATTCAGGCCACAGGACACAGTGAAGACAGTGAAGCATGGTGGTGTAAGCATCATGATATGGGCATGTTTCTCATACTATGGTGTTGGGCCTATTTATCGCAAACCAGGGATCATGGATCAGTTTGCATATGTCAAAATACATGAAGTGGTCATGTTGCCTTTTGCTGAAGAGGACATGCCCTTGAAATGGGTGTTACAACAAGACAATGACCCCAAACACACTAGTAAACGAGCAAAATCTTGGTTCCAAACCAACAAAATGAATGTTATGGAGTGGCCAGCCCAATCTCCGGACCTTAATCCAATCGAGAACTTGTGGGGTGACATGAAAAATGCTGTTTCAGAAGCAAAAACTAAGAAATGTAAATAAATTTTGGAATGTTGTTAAAGAATCTTGAAGTGGAATAACAGCTGAAAGGTGCCACCAGTTGGTTGACTCCATGCCACAGATGTGAAGCAGTTATAGAAAAACTGTGGTCATAGAACTAAATATTAGTTTCGTGATTCACAGGATTGCTAAATCCTAGAAACAAAAAAGTTTGTACAAAATAGTTTTGAGTTTGTAAAGTCAATGGCAGACACTGCTTTCTTTTTTTTTTGAACATACCCCTTTCAACTAATTGCCCAATTGCACAGCCTTGAGAGCATGCATATGAGTATGAATTCTGGGTCTTGTTGGTTTTCTGAGAATCTCCTGCACCTACTGGTAAATTGTTTGACATGTAGCAATAAAAAAAATGGCCTGCTGGCCTGAAGGCCTTGTGTCCCCCGTCGCAGAAGTGACCAGAAACATGTGGCAAAAACTGTTTTGATGGCTGAAAATAATGTGGTGCACTGTACCACTAATAATGTGAAGTACAATGACACTGTTGCTCATTGGTCATTGGTTGAACAGAGAGATGGATGAGGGATGGATCATTGTGATATGAGCTAAATATAACCATGGGTCATGAGAGAGATTACAATTTTCATGACTTGTGGATGATGGACGCATCTCCAAAGCATAGTTTTGTGCCCATGGCTGAGATCTACCTAACAAACCAATAAGAATGTCATATGAATTTGGTGAGCCTCCATCAAAGCTGTGAAGTTATTGCGAGTACAGTGTTCCTCACATCTTTTTGCTCAGTGACCTTGAAAACTAGGTGAATGTCACTCATCATTGAACTTGAGCAAGGCCTTCATGAGAGGCATATATGGTGTGAATTTGGTGATCCTCCATCAAAGCTGTCAAAACTTATTGCGAGAACACTGTTCCCGGACGGAAGGACGGACGGACGAACAGCATTTCTATATCCCCCGTCCCGCCGGGGCGACGAGGGACAACAAAAATATATTAACCTGGATTAATCTGGTAAGTCACATTGGACTGCTATTATTTTGAACACTACTGTAGCTGTTAAGAAGTGATGCATCCAAATTGCTCTTTTTAAAAAAGAGGTTAAATTACTGCTGTCTTTAAAGCCTTTGGGAAGGTGCTTATCTAGTGAGAACTGTTGACTATCTAGTACATCTGGTGCGAGACAGTTAAAAACTTTTTTTCTTAGTGGGCAGAGCGTCAAGGCTGCAGGTAGTGGGCCTAATGTGCTGGACTATGTCTGGTAGAGCTGCAGAATCTAGAGAGTGAATGTGTGGCAAGTCAGCCAAAATAATTTTTTTTGGAGGCAAGGGTGCTACAGTCATATTGCCTGAAGCAGACAGGCCAACTGTCTGTCTTATCTGTTGGATTTTTTGGTGAAATAGGAAGCAAAATCATTGCATGCCTAGTAGATAGTAGTTCAGGAGGGATTGATACAGAGGGGTTAGTCAGCCTGTCAACAACACTAGACAGAGTGTGCATTGTTGCCGTTTGCTGATAATCTCTGAGAAAAAGGACTGCCTGGCCCTTTTTATTTCGAAGTTGTATAGGTGGAGATTCTCTCTACTGTATAGATGTCATTATGAACATGGAAATTAGTTAACTCTATGTGTTAGAAGAGCCTTTATTGGCCCATATTCATGCCATAAGTGAACCATTAGATAGACACATATAAGCCAAAACTCTTCAACGGGCTGGCCAGAAAACAGCATGCAATTATCAAAATCGCAACGGGAACAAGCCATAACTGTCCAAAAAGAACTTTAGTACAAGACAAAAGCTCAGAGAGCACTTGTGTCCTACTCTTCCAAAGGGGCTGTGCAGTTGGGGTCTCGTCTCTTCTTCCTCCCCCCCTACTAGACCGCCAGCCAGGTAGAGCCCACGTTTCAGGAGCTGCTCCACGTCCTTAGCGCTAGCTTCTCTCCAGGCAGGATTTCTCCAAACAGCCTATGGCAAATTAAATATGAAGCAATAAAACATGCAGGTTTAAATAACACATTAAGGCATGGTTTAACATTTTGACTACAGGGTTGGCAGGGTTGGTATAGACTTCAACCAGTTCTCACACTGGCTCAGCAAAGTTGATCCATTTTATTTTTAATTCTGCTTGTGTGGGAAGCAAAAAAGGAATAAGCTGAAGGCCTATGCTTACTTAGTTTAACCCATTCTTCATTGACTAATCTCTTAACAAAAGTACAGTGACAAGGAAAAAGGCCCATTGCTCATTGGTTAGCATATGATGCTTAATAACAAAATTACTTTTTCCGTATTTAAGGAACCCTGACTATTATCTGGCCCTCAGCCCCCAGAGGCCTTTTGCCCCAAAAGCGAGGGGACTTTTAACCCCAAGCACAATCATACACAAATTGTACTCTAAACAAAAGCAATACATTTCTTTTTTTCTGATAACTGGTGAATTATTTACCCAAAGCCCTCCCTAATGATATACAAACCAAACGTGAACAAGTCTATATCCATTATATTGAGTTTTCAACTTTTTATTTGAGTATTTTTCATCATTTTTTACTAGGCCCACTGATTCTCTTTGGGGCATAGTAATATAGTAGGCTGTTTCCCAGATGTTGCTGTAAAATTGTCTAGAAATCATCAGGGACATACTTGGGATCTAGTAGAACAACACCTCATAGCTCTTTTCTGAAAACAATTTGATTAAGTAAATTTAATATTTTTTTTATTCGCCCCATTGATTATCTATGGGGAGTATTAATGTCGTGGGCTGTTTTCCCAAATGCTACAGTAGACCATTGTAACTTTAGAATTCATAAAATTCCAGTGTCACTTTGGTCTATATGCAGATTACAGGTTTTAAAAAATATGGAAATGAATTAAAACTGCACATTAAAGAAACCCCAATGTTTATTAACTCATAATACTTATAAAATAACTTTTAAACACTGTCACAGTAAAAGAGGAATACAAGATGCAAACGTTTTGGGCCGTTTTCTACATGACCTAGTAACGAGAGAGAAACATTCAGGTGTGAATGATCTCACATCAAGGAAATATGAACTTTATTACTGTGAACAACTTAAAGTATACAATCAATATCATTTTTTGACTCTGCCAATTTCTCTGATTGATTTGAAGCTTTTTGGTCATTATTCTTCAGTTTAGTCTGCATAAAAAAGGTAACATTGAACTCAATTTACATGATTAACTTAATTTTTCAGCAAATCATTTAAGCTTCAGCAAATAACACCCAGTTCAATCTGACTTCTCAAAGCACTTGCCTAAATGAGGAAATGCAGAAATTTCTCTCATCTCTGCTTCAGTAAATTTCTTCTTGGCAGCCATTTTATCTCTGAGGCCTGAGGTCACGTGATGCGATCCCTCTAATTTTATTGGTTAATTGCAGATAGACCTACTTAAAACTTTGTGAAGCTGCAAATTTGAAAATAGACCCTTCTAATATAGACCTTTGACATAAACTGAGTGCATCTCTAAGCAGGGTCATAACCTAAAATAGGCCTTGTTAATTGAAAAATCATTATGATAGAATATCTCAAACATTCACAAAAATGCAGATAGACCAAGTTAATTCTCAGATTAAAAAATGCTGCCATGGCACTGTGAGGAACACCATCAACTGTTTCAATGAGACTGGTTTTCTGAAATCAAGTGGCAATAGAGGTGCAAAATAGAAATTAAGTGCCTCTGTTGTTTGTTATCAGTGTATGACAAGTAAAGAAAAAAAAACATCTGCACTTGACAAAACGACAACTTGTGATGATATTAATGGATATTAACAGTGAAGAGATGAAAGTATCAAAATCAACTATTTCAAGACACCGGTGTGAAAATGGTCCACTGCCAAAAAAAAACACTTATTAGAATTGGCAACTTCAAAATAAAGTATTAAGTTTCCCCAAGATATTCAGGTATTGGACACCAACGAAGTGGGAACAGGTCCCTTGTAACAATGAATCAAAATTTGAAATTTTCTCATCAAAACACAGGCCTATGTGCACTGTAGAGTTGGAGTACATTTCAAAGGTGCCTGTTTAACCCCTTTAGTAAAATATGGTGGTTATAGTATGGTTTGGGGTTCAGTCTGCTCAAAAGGAGCTGTTGGTCTCATAAAAATTGGCGGAATCCAGTGGCGGCTCGTGAATTGGCAACAGGGGAAGCCCAAACAATCCCTTAAAGTTAATGACTGTTCATGACCTGTTTTCAATCATTCATTTAAATTACAATTACAGAAACTCTGAAAACTCAACATTATCTGATTATATTTTTACGTTCCTCTGCTGTAGACAGCAATTATTCTATCAACGCGTATGTAAGAGATTTTCGCGTGGAATTCAACTACTTGTGCATGGAGGAGTCTGAAGCAATGGAACAGCATAAAGACGTTTCAAATTATCTTATTTCATTTAAACGATCATGAAACAAGTGCATTGCTTCCAACCCCAACCCCTGAGTAAATAAAAGCGTGAGAAGTCTGGAGTCGTAATCAGTATGCGTTATAAATGAAAACTGGCCACATCTGAGTTTTCGGAGTTTCTGTTATAGTAATTTAAATGAATGATTGAAAACAGGTCATGACCAGTCATTAATTTTAAGGGATTGTTTGAGCTTCCCCTATTGCCAGTTCATGAGCCGCCGCTGGCGGAATCATGGATGAAAAGAAGTATCACAGCATCCTTATGAGGCACCTATAGCCATCTGGAAAGTGAATGATTGGTTGAGGATTTTATTTCCAACAAGATAATGACCCTAAACATGCCTCCAAGTCGTGCAAAAATTATCTCAGTTGGAAAGAATCATCTGATGACATCAAAGTTATGACTTGGCCTTCTCGAAGTCTAGACCTGAATCCGATTGAGCAAATCTGGGATTTGCTTGATACCAACATGAACAAATCTGTTGCAACATCGAAAGAATGTCTTTGGAATTACAGTAAATTCAAACCATATGGAATGGTTTAATACCATAATCATAATCAGTAACCATATTACAAAACCCAAAACCAGTGAAGTTGGCACGTTATGTAAATCGTAGATAAAAACAGTAAGGATCGACCGATGCATCGGCCGGCTGATATATTAGGCCGATACTTGAATTTTTTTTACCAGAATCGGCATCGGCCGATTCGCGCGTGGGTTCGCCGATTTATATTTCCGCGGCATAATTTACAGACAGGCATTCAGGGGCAGCTCTGTGTTGCCGGCAGACCCTGCAGCAGATGCAGACGCATTACCCCTCCCCCACTGGAAGAGTGGTGAACGCAATGGCTGCTTCAGAACAAGGTGTTTTAAAATTTCTATTAGCCTCTCACTGTTCAACTTAGTTGAAATATTGCCACCCACTTTGAAATGGGAAACATGAATGCCAAGTAATTGCCAATTAGTACACGTGCTTCCAAACATAGTTAAGTTTGTGGGTCAGTAAAACGGGAATGCTGCTGAATGCTTCGTTTTTAAAAGTGCTTACCATTGTATTTCGGGAGATGTTGACGTAGTTGTGGGCTATTATGTACAGATGTAACGAACACCGGTTTAAGGATTAAGTAATGTCAATGTTGCCATGGTGTTTGTAGGAGTTTAATTCAGCGAACACTGGGGTGAGGTTAAATACGTTTCGTGTCGTCTGTGTAGGCCTATGTGGAGGGCCCGAAATTGCGAACAAAATTAAGACTGTGCGACCTTCGAATTAAAATAGTTGCACCTGAGCGACCGCTTTTTCCCCCAATTAATCGCCTCTTTTCAGACACATTTGGTAGTTAAAAGGCAAGCCAGCCGCCGCTGCAGTTTAAATAAAGATGGGCGTATGTCTTGGAGCAGCGCATGAATCCACTAGACATACGCGGCCGAGCGCACCCAGTGTGTTCCCTCGAGCTGACAGTGACCATTCTGACCAATCAAAGGGGAGATTGACGTCGTAAACTTCAGTACTGATTCAAGAATGGTTAATATTAGCCGCCAAACAATCCATTTCGCGGTAATGAGAGTTACTATTGTAGCTACGCACAAGATTTGGACTGAAAATGGAACGAAGAGCGTTGGAAGACTTGTTTTTTGGTACCGTTAACGTTAAAAAAGTCGAGTCGGTATCAAAAGTAACTGAAACTGAAAATCATGACGGTGATTCGGATGAAGCGGCAGCAAAATCGGTTGATTATTTTCGCAAAGAGTTGCATCAAAATTTTGAATGGCTGAGGTTACAAGAAGGTGAAGTGCACCGTGTTCATTGTAAAGATAATGACCCGAATCTGGCTGTTAACAGCGCGTTATCAACTGAGTCCAAACACTTTAAATGTGAACGTCCTTGAAAACATGGAGAAAGCACGAAACACAGAAAATACTGTGACAAATGTGCGTAAATGAGTCGATCCGTATTTCTGTTAATAGTTGCAACTTAACAAAATATGCGTCCTAGAGACGCGCCTGGGCGTGTGGCATAGGCTATCTTGAAACAAACATATTCAACTCATTATAAAGTCGGCTTATGTTATACTAAGCCAACAAATAGCAAAGTTACCGCTGTGGACTGATACATATTGCAATATTGAGGCAAAAAAGGACTTTACGTCAGATCTGCAATTAACCCTAACACTATTGAAGATTTGATTGGGATCAGTGTGGAGGGTCCTCTGGATATATTTGATGCCTCACACGCAGTGAGGAAGATGGATAGAGGGGCAGAGAGCAAGTTGACCTAATTTTAAATCCTGGCCTCTAGATATGGCATAAAGCCAATGTAGTGGAAACCTTTATTAATCAATGAACAAGACTCTCATATTGTTTAATAATTGTCATTTGTTGGAGACAGTTGCATTGTTAATGTGAAGTGTTATATTGTAGTTTCTTTAAACATTAAAAAATATATATATATTGGTGCTTCTTTGATTTTGGTGTGTGTGCTCCTAAATTTTTGCTCGCGCTCCTAACTTTTTGAACTTTGCTACCACGCAAATAAGTTAATTTCGAGCCCTGCTGTGTGCTCTTTCCCTCAGAGCAGAGTGGCGCAGCCATTTCTGCTATCAGAGAGGTCTTTAGCGTGCACTAGAGGAACTTAAATGATGAGAAATGTTTTATATGTAGTACCAATTTGTGTCAGTGTTTCGTGAAAACGTATTCAGAGATGTTTGCTGCCATTATCAATCCAGCGATAGTGGAGTTTTTCAGTCAGCATCTGCTCAGCTGATGTGTGTGTTTGTGCGTGGGGGGGTGCGCGTCTCACTGGGGAGAAGCAGCCATCACATCTATGGCTGGTTGAAACTTTTCAATAAATGTTTGTCTAACTTGAGACCTGTGATATTTGTTATCATTGTGTCATTTTTTTTATGTAAATTGAGGGAGTAAAAGCAGTATCGGCCACAAATATCGGCCCAAGAAAATCGGCCGTCCATAATCGGTCATCGGCTAAGGGTGATGGAAAAAAATCGGTATCGGCATCGGCCCTAAAAAATTCATATCGGTCGATCCTTAAAAAACAGAATACAATGATTTGCAAATACTTTTCAACTTATATTCAATTGAATACACTGCAAAGACGAGATGTTTGATGTTCAAACTGAGAAACTTTATAAATTTTTTTTTTTGCAAATAATCATTAACTTAGAATTTAAAGGCGGCAACACATTGCAAAAAATTTGGCACAGGGGCCTTTTTACCACTGTGTTAAATTGCCTTTCCTTTTAATGACACTCAGTAAACGTTTGGGAACTGAGTTAGACCCATTTTTGAAGCTTTTCAGGTGGAACTCTTTCCCATTCTTGCTTGATGTACAGCTTAAGTTGTTCAACAGTCCGGGGTCTCCGTTGTCGTATTTTACGCTTCATAATGCGCCACACATTTTCAATGGGAGACAGGTCTGGACTACAGGCAGGCCAGTCTAGTACCCGCACTCTTTTACTACGGAGCCATGCTGTTGTAACACCTGCAGAATGCGGCTTGGCATTGTCTTGCTGATATAAGCAGGGGCGTCCATGAAGAAGACGTTCTTCGGATGCCAACGTATGTTGCTCCAAAACCGGTATGTATCTTTCAGCTTTAATGGTGCCTTCACATATGTGTAAGTTGCCCATGCCTTGGGCACTAATACACCCCCATACCATCACAGATGCTGGCTTTTGATCTTTGTGCCTAATACAGTCCGGATGGTTCTTTTCCTCTTTGGTCCGGAGGACACGACGTCCACTGTTTCCAAAAACAATTTGAAATGTGGACTTGTCAGACCACAGAACACTTTTCATCAGTCCATCTTAGATGAGCTTGGGCCCAGCGAAGCCGGCGGCATTCCTGGGTGCTGTTGATAAATGGCTTTCACTTTGCATTGTAGAGTTTTAACTTGCACTTGCAATTGAATATAGGTTGAAAAGGATTTGCAAATCATTGTATTCTGTTTTTATTTACGATTTACACAACGTGCCAACTTCACTGGTTTTGGGTTTTATATGTAAGCAGCAGTAACACACTTACACACACACAAGCACATGCACACACACAGACACACACACATACAAGCAGTTCACACACGCATGAGCAGTGCACACACACAAACTATTGGCTTCTGTAGCTTTGATTGATATCTGTTCAGTTGATTCAGGCAACATCTGTTTAGTCATCAGCATTATTCACCATCATTCATCAGAAATCATATGGTTATGCATGCCCCAGTATTATTACACTGGAAGAGGGTTATCATCTTTCGGTTGCTGTTTCCAAGGCAAGTTGGTGATGTTTTGGTTTGCCTGTCTCGGGGCGACCTGTGACCCCAACTACAGGCAGGCCAGTCTAGTACCCGCACTCTTTTACTACGGAGCCATGCTGTTGTAACACATGCAGAATGTGGCTTGGCATTGTCTTGCTGAAATAAGCAGGGGCGTCCATGAAAAAGACGTTGCTTGGATGGCAACATATGTTGCTCCAAAACCGGTATGTACCTTTCAGCTTTAATGGTGCCTTCACATATGTGTAAGTTGCCCATGCCTTGGGCACTAATACACCCCCATACCATCACAGATGCTGGCTTTTGAACTTTGCACCTATAACAGTCCGGATGGTTCTTTTCCTCTTTGGTTCGGAGGACACGACGTCCACAGTTTCCAAAAACAATTTGAAATGTGGACTGGTCAGACCACAGAACACTTTTCCACTTTGCATCAGTCCATCTTAGATGAGCTTGGGCCCAGCGAAGCCGGCGGCGTTTCTGGGCGCTGTTAATAAATGGCTTTCGCTTTGCATTGTAGAGTTTTAACTTGCACTTGCAGATGTAGCAACGAACTTTAGTTACTGACAGTGGTTTTCTGAAGTGTTCCTGAGCCCATGTGGTGATGTCCTTTACACACTGATGTCGGTTTTTGATGCAGTACCGCCTGAGGGATCGAAGGTCACGGGCATTCAATGTTGGTTTTCTTGTCGCTTACGTGCAGTGATTTCTCCAGATTCTCTGAACCTTTTGACGATATTACGGACCATAGATGATGAAATCCCTAAATTTCTTGCAATAGCTCGTTGAGGAATGTTGTTTTTAAACTGTTCGACAATCAGCTCACGAATTTGTTCACCAAGTGGTGACCCTCGCCCCATCCTTGTTTGTGAATGACTGAGCATTTCAGGGAAGCTGCTTTTATACCCAATCATGGCACCCACCTGTTCCCAATTAGCCCGTTCACCTGTGGGATGTTCCAAATAAGTGTTTGATGGGCATTCCTCAACACTCTCAGTCTTTTTTGCCACTTCTGCCAGCTTTTTTGAAACATGTTGTAGGCATCAAATTTCAAATGAGCAAATATTTGCAAAAAATTACAACGTTTACCTGTTCGAACATTAAGTAACTTGTCTTTGCAGTGTATTCAATTGAATATAGGTTGAAAAGGATTTGCAAATCATTGTATTCTGTTTTTATTTACGATTTACACAACGTGCCAACTTCACTGGTTTTGGGTTTTGTATGTAAGCAGCAGTAACACACTTGCACATGCACACAGACACATGCGCACACACAGACACACACACACATACAAGCAGTGCACACACACAAACTATTGGCTTCTGTACATCCGTTCAGTTGATTCAGGCAATATCTGTTTAGTCATCAGCATTATTCACCATCATTCATCAGAAGTCATATGGTTATGCATGTCCCAGTATTATTACACTGGAAGAGGGTTATCATCTTTCGGTTGCTGTTTCCAAGGCAAGTTGGGGATGTTTCGGTTTGCCTGTCTCGGGGCGACCTGTGACCCCAACTAAACGTCCCATGAAACAAGTAGCCTTGAATTGTTATTTTACAAAGGATGGCAACTAATGATACAAAGAGAAAAACAAGTAACATGCAGACACCACATGATTGTACCACTGAAAAATAAGTAAGAAGCAGACATTACGTTATGGAACCACTGTAGGGCGAGAAAACCATATTTCGAAGATATTTCCTTTGATGAAGGTATAAAAACTGGGTGTGAATGTCAGTTCTTGCGCAAAAAGAACTCTGCTATATATTAATCAATATGCCTCAATAAAGCCTAATTTGCTGAAGATTCTGTCTCTCTCCAATTGTTTGAGGCTGGGGGAACCTAATAATATGAAAATTTTTCTGAAAGAAAACCACAACAAAGACTTTGCCTGAAAGATTAAAAGCTGTAATGAAAGCAATGGGTGGCCACACATTGACGTTTTCTCTGAAAGAACTTCACTGTTCTTGTTTTTACCTGCGACCAAGCAGCTCTATGAACGCTTCTGTCTGTCCATCTATCTGTCCGTCCGTGACACCTTTTTCACCATGTTTCTGTCATCGTATCATCGTGAAATTTTCAGGAGTTATTGACCTTCACCAAAGTGATGTCCATGCTCAAGGTCGAGGTCAAAGGTCAAGTTCACTGAGGTCACGAACTTGTTTGCGGGTTTTCCCGCTGTAACTCCAGTTAGAATTCATGGATCGCTATGAAATTTTGGAAATAGCTTCTCGGCATAGCGGAGGTAATCCCTTTTGTTTGTCATCCGTCAAATCCCAAGGTCACACAGGTAAAAAAAGTGTCAATTTTGCCTGATTTGACGGTTTTCGCACCGTAACTCGAGTTTAATTCAATGAATGTCTATGAAATCTTAGAACAAGCTTCTTGGTATAGAGGAGGGGTTCCCTATTGATTTTCAAGGTCATCTGTCGAATCCCAAGGTCACACCAGTCAAAAAAGTGTCGATTTTGCCCCAATTTCACAGTTTTTGCACCATAACTCGAGTTTAACTTGATGGATGGCTATTAAATCGTACAACAAGCTTCTTGGTACAGAGGAAGGGTTCCCTATTGATTTCTAAGGTCATTTGCCAATTTCGAGGTCACACTTGTACAAGAAACCACCAGTCATGGACTCTAGGCCACGTGACGGATGCTACGCCAGGTCGCAGCTATTAGATCCCTCTGATCTACTTGTTACTATACATTACCTGATTTTTATCTTTAGGATGCAATATTGCATGAAATAAATACTTGAAAAGTACTTGTTTCTGGTTAATTGTATGATCACCAATGCACACGACTGACATTTTCTTGTCGTTAAGGAAAAGCAGAGGAAAGCAAAAAAATTACCCATTTAACAGGATTCAGATGCAGCCGCAACCGAGAAACTCCAGCCTTGACTGTGCAACAATTCTTTTTCACAGAATGATGATAACAATCAGAAGTAAAATCAGTATATTTCTACATTACTGATAGCCATTGGGTTTCTGAAACATTCTACAAATTGGTTACACACTTTATGCAGAATGGGAGAAATGTATTCAAAAGCGTTAAGAACTTGAATCAACCTATCTGGAGCCTTTTTGCAGGACTCTTGGGGGGGTCTTTTTTGTAGGCTACAACTCAAACTGATCCACCTGCAGAAAGGAAAGTTTTACATGCATTGTAACTGAGGTCAAGTAAACCAGCATTCCCTCTTCAAGATAAACAGCAGTATCCTGGCCACTGTATCCAAAATGGTTCACCATTGATTTTACAAACTACGGTGTCAGCCAATGAATACACTGCCTGGGCAAAGAAATGTTTTTGTTAGGACTTACATACGCCGATATTTGAAAGCCTACGATCGGATCATTATTGTGGCAATTAATATCTTTAAGCTGGCAGCAATTCTTTTAACCCTGACTGATGCAGCGTGTAGCTTAGACAGCCATGTCGAAAGACACATCCAATGGTTGTGGTAAAGATGTTTCAAGAGGGAAAATTAGCACAGAGAACAACTAAGGAGATTGCTGAAATCATTGGAAATGTATTAATGACTGTGCAATGCATTATTAAAGCCTGGAAGGATAGTGGTGAACTATCAATTCTGCAGAGGAAATGGGTCAAGAAAAAAAAAATTGTGAATGATCAGTCTCGGAGATCACTGAAATACTTGAAGTGTCACACTAGACGAGAGAGGCCTGTCGGCCTAGAGAGCTCCACTGAGAATGACTGAAATGTCCATGTCATAGCTTAATTTCAGAAATCCTTGAAAACTATTGCAATATTAACACATATGGCACATTAATGAAAGACAGAAAATCAGTGTTTATGCTCATTTTTTCACAGTCCAAAATGCTGGATTTCTCAGAAACCAGGACAGAATTTTCTCATTTTCGCAAGGGATATTCAGAACATCATAAGAAAGACTCAAAACAAATTAGATAAAAAGTTATCAGACAGTTTTTGAGATATTAATGAAAGTCTGAAAAAAATGAGCACAAACATTGATTTTCTAAGTCCAAAATGCTGAATTTCTCAAAAACAGGGAAATAGAGTTTCTAATTTTCACAGGGCATAATCAGAACATCATTAAGAAGGCTCACAAAATAGAGAAAAAGTTCAGACAGTTTTAGAGATATTAATGAAAAGACGGAAAAAATGAGCACAAACACTGTTTTTCTAAGTCCAAAATGCTGAATTTCTCAAAAATCAGGACGTAGAATTTTCTAATTTTCAGTGAATTTTCAGAATATCATAAAGAAAGCTCACACCACATTTAGAAAAAAATGTATTAGTTTTTGAGATATTTAAAAATGAATTGAAAAGTTGACGCTGGACAGACAGACAGACGGACGACTGCATTAGAAAAGCTCTGCTGACTGTGAATGTCTTCACAGCAGAGCTAAAAATTGACGGAACTATTCATGGCTGTTTAATTGTGAAAGTAAAAGCATTTACACATTCCAAATGCGACAAGAACTTACAAGATTGAGACAAAACAGCTGCATTGCCACAGGACACCACTTAATAGAATGGCAAATCTGGAGAGAGAGAGAAAAAAAAAAAAAAAAAAAGACTTCAATATGCTTGGGAGCATAAAGATTGGACTGTGGAGAAATGGAAAACGTGGATTGAGGAGTCCAGATTTATAGAGCGATAGGCGCATCAGGGAAAGAAAAGAAGCCCACAAAGCAATGCACCCGTTCTGCACAGTGCCCACTGTATAAGCTTTCGAAGGCAATGTTATGATGTGATGTTTTGCCTCAGTTGGTCAGGTCTCGGCTGAGAAATGTTCCAAGTTTAGTAGGTTCCAGGTTTAACTCCATGTTGCAGTCCAACTAACTCTTTAATCCTGAGGAGTTTAAAGGAACCAAATACCAACAGGCATGAGACTGAAAACATTGGTTTATTCAATATACTCATATGCGGTAACATTCAGAACAGGTGAAGTAATTCCACATTGAGACTGTACGTGGGAGTTGACACATTGCGGCAGAACAGGTGGGCTGTCAATTCACAACTGTAAATATCCCACATGAAATTAATGGGCAAGAGCACAAATTATTCAATCCACTGCTATGTCAATAAAAACTGAGGTCTTCCAACAAAACTGAAACTTCATTTTATCAAAAAAAAAACAAAAAAAAACAAAAACAAAACATCTAAACAGAAATATAAGATGGTTCATGCAGAATCCCTGAAATATATAATAAAAACCCCTTGCTTCGGACAAACACTGACATATCACACTTTCAAACTCATTCTGGGAGAAAAAAAACAGGGTAATAATAGACAAAAAGTGAGTTAAATTGCACTTTGGTCTTACAGAGCCAGAACTCCTTATCTGACCAGTGACTCTGGAATCTGGAGCAAAGGTAAAACATCAAAACGTCTAAACAAGATCCCAAAAGAAAAAGGAATTAATCACCAGAAAATAAACAAAAAAGATTAAAAAAAAAAAAAAACATCTTCAGTTTGACCTTTTAAAAGTTCAACGCAAGTGTAAAGGTAATCTGCAATTTCACAAAAACAGACCAGTACATTTATAAAATATTCACAATGACGATGGTGCGCTTCAGTGTGAAACGACAGCATAGAAACATTTTAAAAACCAGCACCCAAGACAGGAAGCAATCAATGCTTCTGTGTGCCATGTAGAATGCACAACTTTCATGACAACAGAGATTAGCCTTCAATGTGACATCAATAGGGCCATGGGCAGCCATGATTAACAGGTGAGTATTTGTACTTCTGACAATGGACCCTTCCGGAACAGACAACTGCTGATGCACTGGGCTGGTCTGATTTGGAATTCTCCAACGGGGAGTCCGTCCCAAAACCAGCAGAAGGTATAAAATGGTCCATATGTACGGTTGGTCATCTCTCAGTAGTTCTCTCTCCAAAATGCGAGCCTCGGTAGCTGCGCAATGCACAGCCAATGAAACGAAGCAGATGAGGCGCTTTGACCAATCGCAAACTACCTCACCTCCCAATGTCATTCCAGAAGAATCCTTTCACTAATATCCAGGACAGTCCATCGTGCATAATAAAGCTCCCAGGCAGACTTCAGTCGATGAAGACAACAGACAGGAACATAATCAACATAGTGTCTGCACCACATCATTAACTCTCATCTCATTAATGTCTTTTTTCATATCTACTAGCTACAGAGTAAAAAAAAAAGTTTAAGTGAGCAACCTCCAAATCAGAGATGAGAAGGTATAACAAAGGGCAAACGAACAGAGCCAAGAACTTTTCCAAACTTACAATTTTTCCACCTTCTTCCCTCCTCTCATTCCTTGTGCACGGCCCTGAAATCAAGTTTCACCTAAAGTGAGGTGGTTCCAATCAGCGAAATGTGTCTTGAATAAGATAGGACTTTGGAATGAGGACTTAATCAAAACCCATCTGGAATGAGGAAACCAGAGTGTTCTTCGAGGAAGCATTTTTTCAGAATTTGTGTCACGTAACATGAAATGATTGACTGGCAAAGCTGCCTGGTGCAGCTGACGTCTCGTGGTCCAAAGGATATTCGATTTTCCCCGCTTCAATTCCTTTACTCACCTCTTTTCTTTACTTTACCGATGAGTGGAGCCAAAGAGCAAGGAAAGGAGGGAAGGAAAGATAGGAGATAAAAAACAAGAACTGGGAATGAGCCTGTAGAGCACTATCCAAGGCTCCTGGCTCTGTCCTACGCCCCGCCCACCCACTAATAGCTTTTCTCTGGCATAATTTCCACCGGATACCATAGCAGCACCATCAGGTGTGGATGGGCATCTGTTCCCATCCTACCACACGCAGACAAGCACTTCAAACCCAGAAGCCAGAAACAGTCTACTTTTGGAGTAAGACTGAACACTGAGACTCTCTTTTACAACAAAACATTTGTAATCTAACAGGATTATGTTGAAATGGTGTATCACTTCGAGTTTGGGGGAAGGAAAAAAAAAAATGTAGAAAAATATATATTGCTTTCCTAAAAGTAGAATACAGGCGTCTTCCTTGGTGGCCATATTTACAAATGACCAAATTGAGTCAGGAGCAACACAGAATTAAAGGGAAACTCAAAGAGACACACCAGATACAGTAAAATACACAGAGCACTGCTACATCAGCTGCACTCCAAGTCATCGAGAAAAAAGAAGGGAGTTATCCAACTAGAGTGCAGACATCACTCATAATCCTCCCCAGCTTAGCTCATATATACACTCACATATAAAAAAGGAACAGGGCATACATTTGCCTTTGAAAGTATTCCTGTGCCAGAAATGAACCATGGGGTGTCCGAGCCACTTAGGTCCACCGCATGGAAATCTCAGTCCTTCTGCAAGTCACGATGTACAAATCTTAAATGTGTGACCATTTGATCCAGCAGCAGCATACTTCACAAACGCACATGCACAGACACACAACACACACACACACACAGTTTTGCAACTGCATACAGTGAAAGAGTACATGTCGATATTCAGTATCTGCAATGCTGCTGCAACTGTTGAGCCAAGAGTGAATGTGTGCGCTAGTCTCTGAATTCACTTGGCGTGTAAATATTGGCCTTGTGGTATTGCTGTAGCAGCTCCATACAGTTCAACTGTGTGTATGTGTGTGTGTGTGTGTGCGTTTCTTCTCACTCAGCACAAAAAAACCGTGGCTTTGCCATGCTGGTCAAGCAAGTGCACACAGAGTGTGTGTGTGTGTGTGTGTGTGCTGGAACTTGTGTGCCAATATTCACATGGCACACAGGAGCTCAATGATGGTGCCTAGCAGTGAGTGAGTGAGTGTGTGTGTGTGTGTGTGTGTGTGTGTGTGTGTGAGAGAGAGAGTGAGTGTGTGTGTGTGTGTGTGTGTGTGTGTGTGTGTGCGCGCGCGCGCGCATGTGTTTGCATGTCTATATTCACTCAGCACACGCACACAGTGGCTTTGCGGTGCTGCTGAAGGAGATCAGTCACGTTGGGCCCCTGTTTCTGGCCCTTGGAGCCCCGGCGGGTGGGGGTTCTGTCCGAGTGCCTGCGGCGGCAGGGAGGGCTCCGTCGGGCCTTTTTGGCGGCGGGGCCGGTACAGGGGTGGAGAGTCCGTTTGCAGGGGGGAGATGTGGGGCCCTCGTTGGTGCGGACGGCGAGAGCCCTGCTCTCTGGCGACAGGGCCTCAGCGGTGGCGAGGCGAGCGGGCAGGAGGGGGTTTGAGAGGGCACACAGAGCTGCCCCTGAGAAAGCGTTCCGCCGCTCCAGAGCTGGGAGCAGCTCACACACCGGGGAGGGAGAGGGAGCCTCTGAGTCCAGTGTCTGAGGGGAGGGAGAAGTAAAGAGTCAGACATTACAAGGTGAAGAGGGAACACCCTTTACTGGCATTATAGGGCACAGAGGGTACACTCTCACAGGCACTATAGGGCACATTTATGGGCACTATAGGGCACAGAGAACACTCCTATGGGCACTATAGGGCACAGAGGGAACACTCTTACAGGCACTATGGGGCACAGAGGTAACACTCTTGCGGGCACTATGGGGCATAGACAGCATGCTCATACAGACAGAAAAGGCCACAGCAAGCACACTATTACAGACACTACAGGGCACAGAGGGTACACTCCTACAGACAAAACACAATATTGTGGGCTCTCAGCTTCTGAGACATTTTTTGTAATCACTGACTCAATATACAGTGTAGACCATGAATATTTGGACAGATAAACAGACGTCTACCTTTCATTTGTGAATTTTGTTTTGAATGAATCTCCATCCTTATAATGTGAAGCACATGGGAGCTGCAGATTTTGTCTCAAGTATCACTTACAAACTGCTCTGCAGCATCTCTGGCTCAGTTTATTACACCAGAGTGGTGGCGCAGAAAGGCTTATCCTTAAAGTGCAAACGCAACCCTCCTCCAATCATTCTCCCTGGCTTGGGTCCAAGGTCACAGGTGAGCATGCTCACCAGCCTCACCTGCACCAGGGGAGTGTTGGATCGTGAGCCAGACGTGGCCCCGCAGCTGGGTCCCTCGGACAGGTCGAGTAGCACTTCCTCCTGGTGCAGTGGCATGTGGGGGTTGCCGGGCTCCTGCAGTGCTACCACAATGGCGCTAGTATTATCCGCTCGAAGCATGCGCTGTCGCCAACGTAGGAGGGCGTGGCTGACCAGCTGACGGGCACTTGAAACCCCGCCCTGTGCCTGTTCAAGGGGTAGATTCATATTATAAGGACATAGTGTTGTGATTTAGAGCAGAGTAATGCGATGAAGAGGTGGGGTAACATGATGAGGAGATGGTGTCGTGATCAAACAGATTAAGTGTTAACAACAAAGCCCCACTGCAAATGCAAATAATTTCCACCGCCTGGATTAATAATTATTTCTGATTTTCATTTTGGTCACTAAAAAATTGACTAATTTTCCAAGAGGTCTTGGAAGTTATTTTTCATTCCATATCAGCGGAGGTATGGCACCAAAACAAAAAAAAAAAAAAAAAAAACCCCAGCAAATTCCACAAACAAATGACAAAGAAACAGTAAAACAGTTGTTAATGTGATAGTTTTCCGAAACTATGTAGCAATTTTGGATAAATTCGGTGACATGGTACACTAATTATACCTGGATTCACAGGTCTTCAATGTTTTTGCATATCACAATCATATTTGGCATTTGGGCAGTGAACGGTCAGGCATTACATTTCGGCATGAATAAGTTGAAAGCAGAAGCAGAGCCTCGTGCACAGAATAAGGGCAGCGTTTCGTTTCTCACCATGGCTTCGTCGTTGTCTTGGCACATGGCCACGGCGTCTTGAGGGGGCACCATGTTCCAGAGCCCGTCGCTGCCCAGCACGATGTAGCGGTGCCTCCGCGGGTCCAGCCTCACCACGCTCGTGTCTGGCTCCGGCGACACCACAAACTCCCCGCTGTAGAAGTCGTAACTCCACAGGTCTCCTGCAGAGAGGGACCAATCAGAGCCCAGCACTGCAGCACCAAAACCAATCAGCACCATCCCACCCTCCTTGTCCAGCAAGAAGTGTTTTTGAAAAGATTAAGAGCAAATAAAACAATATAAGAAATCTCCAGAAATTTAAATGCCTCGAGAAGAGACATACGCAGCTCAAACAGTACAGTATTGCAACAAATGTGCAATTTGCGAATAAATCTTTCAAAAAGATCTGCTCCAAGCAGATGCGTTCATCTGATTCACAGACAACACCAAATCAAAATGTCAACCAACCGGCATAGTTACAGCAGCACCAATTAGCTCTCCTTTGCAGGACCCATAAATCATAGCGTGTCCATCCAGAATAAAATAACATGCTTGGAGACAGTTGCTAGCAGATGAGTCGTCTCCAGTTCAGTTCAGAACGAGCAGCTCACTGGCTACCATAACTTATAGCAGGGATTCACAGTGTCTGAATCAGAACAGTGATTCACTGAGAAACTCAGCCTTCATTAGAACAGAGCTGCTCCCTAGAATCATTAGTCTGAATGTAAATGCAGCCACTTACAGTTCATGGCCAGATTTCCAAAGTAGTAGGGGCACTGGATGGATGTTTCGTAAATATGTTGAACAACAACAATCTCTGTGAATTTTTGTAATGTAGAATAAACTGCAAGATGGAATATATTAAGTTCAGGTTCGTCGACCAACACAAACCTGCAGCCCCTCACACCTTTCCCTCCCCAAGCTGAGATATGATCAGATATCATAACCCTGGCAACCAAGCTACCACTATCAGAGAGGCGCCAGGGATTGTGCCAGCCCTGAGTCACTTAGCTACAGCTAGCATCTGTTGCCTTGGCCCTCTAAAACCTGCCATTACAGATCTTATTGAATGGCATGTCAAATTTTAATGCTTAAATATTATTTAAACTTATTGCTGCACTGGATCCATGCAAAAGAGAAAACTGGTTCCCAGTCATTAAAAAACTGCACTTGGTAACATTACTTCAGCCAAGGAGACTTTTTTTAGTAAGAAAAGCATGATAAATTGGCATATTTGTATGCCATCAGGGACCTTAATACAGGGAGTACACGCATAAGCTTTTTTCCCCCCGCAGGTACGACACCATGTTTTCGGGTCAGCAATGGAGAAAGGATAGAGTTGAAGCCACTTGAATACATTTGAAGTGCTAAACTTCAGTTGCTTGATGTGACTTTCCACAAACTTCTCACAGAATAATTGCTGTAATTTTTGTGCATTCCTCCTCACAGAGCTGGTGTGACTCACTCAAGCTTGCGGGCCACCTTGCTCAGAAAAGTTTTTTTTATAAACACAGTTCAGTCCACGAATGGGCTTCAGGTCAGGGCTTTGTGATGGCCACTACTTTAATACTTGCTGTCTATGAGCAATTTTGTTACAATTTTGCCAGTATGCTTAGGATCATTGGCTGCATTTCATTCCATGGCATTAATCTCAATGACCAACACCCTCTAAAGTCAATTCCCTTTGTCCTGAGACTCTGAAGAGCAGCAGGGAATTAGGTGAGCTTTGATGGCATATTTTGGAGCTGGCGCATTCTATGAATGCAAATGCAAACAAACACAGCCTGGCCATGGGACAGCTGGGCCTATTGCACAAAGGCAGGATCAGGGATTAGCCCAGGTTCAGCATGCGATTAGCCTGATCTCAAGCCCCATTTCTGTTGCACAGAGCATGTGAGCTACGCCATGGCACTAGTTACTATGGAAACAAAGTCTGTGGTGCTAGCCAGCTCCAGAGCAGGCTTACTTACAGGCTAAGCTCCTGCCTCCAGCCAATTTCACCTCACCTCAGTCAGCAGTCACCAAAACTGCCCGAAACAGTCATTCTAAATTGGCCACTACACATTGTTACCTCAATTACTCTGGGCGCACTATAACCATCTTAAAAACATGTGACCATTGACCAGTAAAATAGCCAATGTTCAATCATTGATGCATCCATGTGACAATCATCATCACAATTCAATCAGTCCCCCTTCCATGTCATATTTTAACCATATTTAGAATGCGTCATTAACAGATGTCCTTATTCCCCGAGTTGAGACATCCTCCGGAGTAGAAGATGAGCAGTGCTGCATGAAGTAGGTTACCGTGTTTCAGCGCAGTCTTAAATCACTGCTGTAACCGTCTTCATACAGTACTGCTGCTACTTTTCTCAATCTCATTCAGACTGTGACAGGAAAGGTAGAGTTGTTGCCATAGCGCCACATACGTGTGCAGAGTTGCTCACTTCGCAATATTGGAATCAAATATTTTCAGGAGGCCCCTTGACGTTACTTTCTGATGTTAAAGTTGTAACAGGAATATGCCACCATCAGAATTGATTAAAAGCAGAATGTAAAGTCAACTAGTCTAAAACTCAGATCTGGAAGAAGATATCATTTCCGAGTTTGTGCGGGACAAAAAAAGGGCTCGTAGCAAAATTGTGGTATATATGAACCAGAAACACCCGCGTTTGAACACCCTCGGCCTGACGGTGCACACACGGACAGACAGACAGACAGACATACGACGAACTGATGACGATACCCTTCGGCCTGAAGTCAGGCCGAGGGTAAAAGCTACGCTTGCAAAAACTTGTAAGCACTTGGGTTTGTCAGCACTCGGCAGTTCACGTGTGCATTTTATGCAAAATGACATCGGCCTACTTTCTTGTCCCAATGTTATATCTTAAATCTGCCAGGCAACGATGGCTTACTTCACACAGGCACCGAAGTGCATCGGCTACTCCATCTCGACGGCACCGACACCTCCCAATTTACTTTAACTTTAGTTTAGCTCATTTCAGTACTCCTCTCAAATGCCCTGCACCATTCAGGCAGAAACTAAAGTAGTAGCACGCAGAGGCGTTTCAGAGACAACATCGTCCCTCTGTCGAATGCGGTCTTTGAGTGAAAGCTGGCGCATGCGTCAGCCGCATCTACTGTGTATCCATGGTGATCAGTGATTCTGTGATCGATCTTGGGGTCTTTTTGAGGTAGCCGTGCGTGCTCACTCAGGAGGATCAGCGGCAGCGAGCTTCACTAAGCTAATCCTCCTCCACCTGCTGTTGGCTTTGTGCAATCAATTAAGCCAGCGGCGCGCTGTTTGGGAAATGGCAATTCCCGCTTTTACGTTGATCCAGGATCTCAGGATCTGACTTTTGCGCAATAGGTCCCTGCTTTCATTAGCTTTATAACCAACAGAATAGCTTATAAAAACAACAAACTGCCCCAGCCAAAAAAGAAGAAAACATCTGTAGATGCACCCAGTTGATGTTAGGAACCAATCCAGCTGAATTTGTTGGCGTTCTGGGTGCTAACAATTAGCCAGTGTTGTTGTCATTCTCTTGAATGTCGTCGAGTCACAAACTTCACAAGGTGCCAGTTGTCACATGGAATAATGGGAGCAAAGTGACAATCACCTGCTCACTTTGAAAATGACTGTAATGTAGGGCCCTTTGAGAGGATGACCTTTTCATACTTTGTTTGAGAGTGCCTTTCAATACAGCAGAGGCCCTCTTTATGCTCACTTCGTAGTGAACAACCTTAACTTTTGAAATACAGCATGTGACCTTCTGGAAGTTTTATTTGTCTTGCTGATGTCTTGAGGAGGTGCTTCAATATTTGTGGAGTATCCGCCTTCTCCATAATGCCATCCTTTTTCGGAAGAGCACCACTGCCATTTCCAGCAAATCCCCCCCCACACAGCATAATGTTGCCATACTTCAAAGTTGAGATCATGGTATTCTTTGGATGAAAATCCTCAAGCATTTTATTTCATACATAGCGCTGGACGCGGCAGCCAAACAATTCAACTTTTGTTTCATTTGACCAGAGAACACTCCACTGATCTTTGACCTGGTGATCACCAGCAAACTTCTTCAGGCTTTTTGTTTTGGTTCAGGAGTACCTTCTTCCTGGCATGACAGCCTTTCAGGCCATGGTGATGTACGACTCTCTAAATGGAAGGTGTAGATGCCTTGATGCGTTCTGCCAACAACTCCTTAACCAACTCCGTTTTTATCATGGGATAAGCTGAACCTTTCAGACCAAAGGTCTCCCAGCCCCAAGAGATGATTTAAGTTTTCTCCCTGAAAGATACCGTGTTTGGGGCTCCAATATGCTCACATTTGCCCACAACTTCTATCAAAGATGCTTTGTGTGTGATCTTTACCTGCTAAAAAAATCTCTCCTGAGAAAGAACCAGATCTGTGGAGGTCCACAATTCTTTCTCTGAGGTTTATGCTAGAATTTTCTTCTGGAATTATATACAAAAATGAACAAAAAGTCCGCACAGTTTTGATAGCTCCCCAAGTGAGTTTAATATTCACAACGTTTCGGCCGATGTGGCCTTCGTCAGGTGCACTTCCAAACATGTGACAGGGGTGAGGGTAGGGGTTTATATACAAAGGAAAATGGGGCAAACCAAAACGGGGTCAGATTGTAATTGGTACAACCAAGGAACTCCTAAAAACAAAAAATATATTTATTTATATAATAAAATTCATGGTAATGACTGATCCAGCCCCATAATGCCCAGAATTCCAAACACCACAAGTAATATTTAGCAAGAAAAAATGTCAATTGTTAAAGTATAGTCAGACAGGTTATTTCTAGAGGCATTGCCTAAAACAAGGGTTAGTGTGGCAATGTCTGGAATTTATACATCCATATATAATGTACACACGTTGGGAAAATGCATAAAGTAAAGCTCAAAAGTAAAACAGAAACGCAAAGACAAAATCGTCATGAGTTTTCATTGTAAAAACGGTTTGATGTCAAACTCCTCATTCAAACCAAACGGGGCCATAGTGTTCAGTGTGTAGATATAATAGGTCTCTCGTTGTAAAAGTATTTTTTCATAGTCTCCACCCCGAGGTGGCCGATTCACTTTTTCAATCTCCATATACCGTAGGGCACTGATATTGTGCCCTGCCCGTTTAAAATGTGCGGCAACAGGATTGCGTTCGTCACCACTCCGAATACTGCTCCGGTGCTCACAAATGCGTGTGCGTAATTGTCTGCTAGTTTTACCCACATAGCTCAGGCCGCAAGGACATCTGATAACATAAACAACATGTGTGCTGTTACAGGTGATTACGCCGCGAACTCTAAGAGTCTTGCCACTGTGGGGATACGTGTATGTCTTGCTTCGGATGGTATATCCACATTGTGCACAATTGCCACATTTATAATTGCCTTCAGATAAAGTGTTAAGAAAGGTGTCCTTTCCGGGGTATGAGACCTCACTAAAAGATCTTTAAGATTGGGAGGTCGCTTAAACACAATGGAAGGGGGTTCTTTGAATACATGTTTCAGTTTAGGGTCTGACTCGATTATATGCCAATGCTTGCGAACAACCTTAGCAAACTCAAAGCCTGTGGGACAGCATTTGGTAAAACATGAAACAGTATGGTCCCTGTGAATTTTGGGTTTGGACTGTAGACATTCCTCCTGTATCAAATTGTTAAAGCGATTGGCAGCCTGTTCGATCCATTCATTCTTATACCCCCTGTCCCGGAATCTCTTAGTGAGATCAGACGATTGCCTCCGATAAAGAGGGTTCGAGCTGCAGATTCTCCTGGCTCGGTGAAACTGACAGATCGGTAGGCTTTTTTTCAAATGTGTGGGGTGAAAACTGTCCCCGCGAGATAGAGTCACCTTGTTTTATGACCAGCACATCAAGAAAATTAATACTGGTGCGACTAAACTCCAGAGTAAAAGTTAAATGTGAATTGGCTGAGTTAAGGTATCGATGAAACGCCATTAAAGAGGTTTCATTTCCTGTCCAAATTACAAACAAGTCATCAATATACCTCTGATATAACAGGATATTGGAGACAAAGACGTTAACATCGGGATTATAGATATATCGGTTTTCGAAATATCCCATATACAGATTAGCATAATTGGGTGCCATAGTGCTACCCATTGCCGTCCCCTTCATTCGTAAATAAAATTGGTTTTTGAAAAGGAAATAATTAGTGGTCAATACCATCCTAGTAAGGTCAGAAATGCTTGCCGTACTAGGCTTATCTGTATGTGGCCTCATATTCAAAAAAGTGGTAACAGCCTCAATACCACCCCCATGGGGAATATTAGTGGAGAGACCTATTATATCTACACACTGAACACTATGGCCCCGTTTGGTTTGAATGAGGAGTTTGACATCAAACCGTTTTTACAATGAAGACTCATGACGATTTTGTCTTTGCGTTTCTGTTTTACTTTTGAGCTTTACTTTATGCATTTTCCCAACGTGTGTACATTATATATGGATGTATAAATTCCAGACATTGCCACACTATCCCTCGTTTTAGGCAATGCCTCTAGAAATAACCTGTCTGACTGTACTTGAACTATTGACATGTTTTCTTGCTATATATTACTTGTGGTGTTTAGAATTCTGGGCATTATGGGGCTGGATCAGTCATTACCATGAATTTTATTATATAAATAAATATATTTTTTGTTTTTAGGAGTTCCTTGGTTGTACCAACTACAATCTGACCCCGTTTTGGTTCGCCCCATTTTCCTCTGTATATAAACCCCTACTCTCACCCCTGTCACGTTTGGAAGTGCACCTGACGAAGGCCACATCGGCCGAAACGTTGTGAATATTAAACTCACTTGGGGAGCTATCAAAACAGTGTGCGGACTTTTTGTTCATTTTTGTACATTGTCTTTTTGAGTCGAGCACCTGTGAACTTTTTTGTCTGGATGTGCGTACATTTTTCTGCTTCTTCTGGAATTATATGCCAGAATAACAATGCACTCCCAACTGGTGCATTATAACAATTTACAAATCAGGAGCTCATAGTCACATCAGAAGCTAACAGGAATCATGGAATAAATTTGTGGAATCATTGAGAGGGTTTTGAAGACACAGTTAACCTAATGCATGAAACACAATGGAAATCCTGTAATACAGACAATTTAAGCAGAAATTAATCTTTCCCTTGTTTTTGAGCCAAGTAGACATCCCAGTTGTCTTAAGGGGGGAGGAGGATGAAAAACTGTTTGAATGTCTTTCTTTGGTGTATGTAAACATTTGGTCTCAACAGTATTTGCTGAATAGGCCACAATGCACCCAAAAACAATCGTGTTTTTGTTTTTAAGACAATTGCATGCTCAACTTGCTGGTTTAGTTTTGTTAAATAAACCACTTTCACCACAGTAACACTGCAGGAGAAGTACAGCTATAGCTCATGAAATTGGAATTAAAAGGATCAATTAATCTCTGCTGGCTTAGTGCATTATTCAGATGGGAAACGAGGGGTCTCTGCTCACCATGTCTGATCAACTCACCAGGGCAGCCTATAGCACTTCTCATTTATTAATTTTTAACGCAAATCGAATTAATCAATTCTTTACTGGTCAAAAAGGCCAAAATAATTGATTCTCTTCAAGGACTTGAGCCACTCCATCACAAAATACTTCTAAGAATTTGCACCTCTCGCTTTCTGCCCCCTACTAACACACTGTCAGCGTTTGTTTGCATTAGTCATGCACCGTAATAATTATCAAGGATATAATGGAAGGCAAGAATGGCCGATCACTGCAGAATCAGAAATAGTCCGCAGGCTTAATTTCACACTCATAACTGCAAGCTCTGTAACCCCACTGCATTCACAATTCCAAGTTCACAGAGCCCCATGGGCACATGGGCTGCTGAGAGACTGGTAAATGGTACTATTCCGTTTCCTTCCACAGGGAGGCGAGAGAGAGGCAGCAGTGCAGACACTGCAAACCTCGGTAGTGCCGAAATGAAGCCCAGCCAAGGCCTTTGGCAGGACAGAGAGCACAGTGTACACCATGTGCTCTGCGTGGGTGATGTACAGCAGAGGCTTTTCCCTGCCAGCCACAGGGCACTGCTCCAGGGAGTCTCCTGCTGAGACTCTTGAATTAAGGGCCTTCCCGGGTTCTAAATGAATTTCTCTCTTTTTTTCCCCCTTTTTCCCTTTAAGGTTCTCCCAGATGAGTACATAAAGAAAATCAAAACATTTTGTCATTAATTTAATAAACTTGTTAAAAAAAAAAAAAAAAAAGACTTTTTTATTTTTCAATCAAATTTTGACTGAAGACATGTTTTTTATTTCTGCATGCAATCATGCTGGCTTTCGCTGATAGGGGCAAAGGTGTCAATTTCATGGGAGTGTGTGTGTCATCCAACTGACCCATTTGAGGAATTCTTTTAGAAAAACCACCCAAAAGAATTCATTTGCAATATATAGAAAAATCCCTGTGATTGCATGGATATGACGTATATCTGACAGGGAAAAAAGAATTAAGAGATTTGGTTGGGTGGTTAGGGAGTAACAATATGGCCACAATATGGACCGTGATTTTGCTCATCAATGTCAATTCCATGGTAACAGTGTAAATAAAAACCAATGGACTGGTACATTTTTGCGTTGAACTGTCATGTTATTGACAAACTGTCATGTTATTATACCCATATCAGTTCTGGAACAAGGTAAATCAAATGAACCTGGGAAGGCCCCTAGACTCTGAATAAAGCTCGCAAGGGCCGTCAACTTCAACTTCAAAATACATTGAATTTACACCATAACGCAAGGAATTTTCCCTGTTGACCCAGAACTATAAAAATATTAGTGGCCAAGCATATGTCGAAATAACAACCTCTTAATGGCCAGTTCGCCGTTGCAAACACAGCTGTGTTCTCGGGGCCTCGCTGGATCTGATCCAGCGAGAAAAGACACTGCAGGCCACTCTCGGAGACACAGGATGTGTCCCCATCCTGGTTCTTATTACTCCACAGCTGACTGCCAAGCTCGCAGAGGGGTTTTCTTTTTTTGGGCCCATCAAGGGTGAGGTTTGAGGCAAAGCTCGGGAGAGCGGTTGAGTTTTGAGGTTAGCACCGGCTAGCTGTGCACTGTTTGGGGCTAGCATGAGCAAGTGATTTATTGTTGAAGATGGTGTGGATTAGTGGGCTAATGTGGGTCAGTGTGAGGTTCTTACCTAGGGCACGAGCCACAGCCAGGAAGGGGATCTGGTCAATGACGGTGCTCCTTCGAACCGGACCGCTGTGCGTCAGTCTCGGCCGTTTCCACACCACGCGGTTCACCCCGGACTTCTTAATCACACTGCGGACCACACAGGCAACAGTCAATGCATACATGTCAATCACCCACTGATTTCATCCAATCAGGAAGCTCTGCCATGAGAAACTGATGAGTTCACATGAATCATTGGCTGATAATGTCAGCAGTTCAGCTTAACATCAGAGTTCCCAAAATTGAACAAGATTCAAGGAGCAATCTGACAATTTTTTGACCATAAAATTTGATTTTAGACAAAATGGGAGCCTTTCAGGCCATGAGAATGATTTTAATTTAACCTGTGGTTCTGGATATTGCCTTTTCAGATAAAATCCAACAAATCGCTGCAGCACCGTTTGACGTTGTGGAACCAAAAGCACAGGCATGAAACATCAATCAGGTATCAGGAATTCAATAAATGAGCTCATTTTGTGAAAAAATAAATAAATAAAAATCTTCAAGACACCCATAAATCCAGATGCACAGGCTGCGCCTCCCATTACAAAAACAGGTGGGTTTCAGCCAGTCAAGGAAAATCAGATTAAGTAAGACGTCAACACAAATATCTGCCACTAGATTTAAACCAACTTTGGGCTGCGTTTCAGTTGACGGTTAAATATCCTGCTCATCCAATGTCCCCATTGTCAAGCAAAATTTTCGTGGAAATTTTTTATTTGCTGAACTGAGCTAGCCTGGTGGTGTCATGCAGTCTGACAAAAAGGAGATGGCACATATATGCTGCCATAAAAAAATGAGCCGTGGGTGGAGATATTCAGATGAGCGGTGGAACCATTCTCAGGAGCCTGCATGAGAAGTAGGATGGGGAGCCAAACCTGAATAGCGTGCCGAAAGCGGCATTTTATGAAAGAGGCAGCCCACAAAAAAAACTGAATAAATAGTTTTATTTCATATTTTGTGGGCTCATAGGCACTCAGGATATCAAAATGCCTGTGCACAGTCACTGAAAAAGTGTGATTTCTATGATTAGACACATTATGAAAAACTTTTTCAGTACTTGTGTAGATATAGTTCCATGTCTGGAGTGCCTACCAACCCATAAACTGTGCAGTAAGACAACCCAGTTAGCAAGCCCCTCTTTTGAAGACTCAGTATCTCAAAATGTAATGAAGATAAGGGTCTAAAATTTAGCTAAATTTACAAGAACATTATGTTCTGTAAATTTTAGTAAGTCTGACGTGCTCAGTCCGGAGGCCTCTGCTGATTTCAGATGGAATTTTCCAGAACAATATGACATATATATATATTCTGTATCTGCTGGTTGCAGCACTCCACTGGAGCTACATCACACTTATATTGAGATAAATTTTCAAACCCAGGAAACCATGTTTTTATGGCCACAGCATTACATCAAATAGAAAATACTGCATCCAGATCTTGTTCATTTTATAGACTTTGCCCTGTTATTCAGCAGAACATATTTGGGGTTGTTGGAAACCTAGGGATCTCCACTATAATTTTAATATCGACAAACAGATCCTTTGAGAATAATTTAATGACTGATTGTCCAAATATTTTTGCTACACTAAACAGGTCCAACTGAATTTTCATTAAAACTGGTATTACTGGAATTCATACAGAGCAGAAGTGATATTAAAGATGAGTGCATGCTCAACCCACCCCCAAACTCACCTGCCCCCCAGCCCCTCGATGCGCTCCCTCTCCTTGGGCAGTTCCGGTTTGTGATCCTGCGTCACTTCGATGGCGCGGAGGAACTGGTCCGAGGGATCGTCTCGCACCCCTAGCACCACGCCCGAGTCGCCCACGTGTGCCACGAACATGCGGTCGCCCCGAATCACCACCACACTCGCTGTCGTACCAGACGTGCTGGGCAGCCCCGTTAACGTCTTGGGCCACTCCGCTAGGGAAGGGAGAGGAAATGGAGAGAGAAGTGAGCGAGAGAAGGAGGGAGAACAGGCAGATAGAGGACAGATACAGACACTGGGGGGGGGAGGGAGTATATGCATTCCCCAGAAATTCTGATCTTGGGCTCAATTCAAAACACTGACTACTATTGCTGAGCAGAACTGTACACACTCCTCATTTCACTGTTGTGAGCGTCACGTCCTCCAGGCATAATTTGCAAGAACTGTGTGCCATGATCGAACCAAACCTGTATTGGGACGCAACTCTGGTCTTGAGGGCTTTTGTTCTAGAGCAAAGAGAAGCCATGTGACAACCGCACAGCTGCCCCACATCAGCTGGTTGCCCATTAGGTCCGGCCTGATCTTCACCACTCTTCATCAGAAATGGGTAAACACACACTTACAATTTTACCATTTGCTGCTTCCAGGGCCCAAACATCACTACACATGGCAGTTCCTGAGTACTTCCAAATGCTGACATTCCAGGGCAGTGATAAACAAACCTGTTCCAAGAGATAAACTGCCCTGGAGGTTTTCACTTCAACACAGACCCAAAGCACACCTTACTGAGCAGCTCCAGCACAGCAGTCTAACCCTGGTCCTGAAGATCCATCACCCAGTTGGTATACACTCACAGGCCTCTATCTTACACCCAGCACATAGTGGAGCCAACTGTGACCCAGGTGTCTTTGCTCGCTCACATACTGGCAAAGTTGTTTCTATCCCGTCCAGCTCCCAGTCAGTATTAATAGCAAATGTAATTGCGCCAAATTCAGCGCCCATGGGTGTGTTGGTCTTAAAATTAGGTGTGGTCAAGTGCATTAACGGCACTTTGCGATCTTGAGGCATCTAAAAAAAATACTAACCAATAAACACCTGGTCCAAAGTCAATTGTCTATCATGCGCTTTTGTCCGCGAGTGCGCAATGTGCACATTCTCTGCTTGTTACATACTACACAGGAACACAGCACTGCCCACACAAGCAAACAATTAAAAACAAAAAAAAATGCAATGAGAAAGACTGTAAAGATATTATCAAAAAATATTTTCAAAAATCAGAATTATTAATGCGATCTAAAACCCCAATTCTGAAATAGTTGGGACAAAGTGTAAATTGTGAATAAAATCAAAATGCAAACTTTCAAATCACACCAGCCAGTATTTTATTCACAATAGAACATAGATAACATTTCAAATGTCGAAACAGAAATTTTACCATTTCATCCACAAAATGAACTAATATCAAATTGATGGCTGCTACAGGTCTCAAAAAAGCTGGGAAAGGGGCCTGTTTACCATGGTGTAACATTCCCTCTTCTTTTTAACAGAGTGGAGGTGTCTGGGCATTTAGGAGAGAAGTTTCTTGACTTAGGCCATTGGAATTAGATCCCACTCTCGTTTAATACAGGCTTCCACCTGCTGGAGAGTTTTGGGTCACCTTTGACGGACTTTTCCTTTAATTATGCCCCAAATGTTCTCAATCGGTGAAAGATCCAGACTGCAGACAGGCCAGTTCAGCGCAGGGACACTTCCACTACAAAGCCGTGCTGTTGTAATAGCTGCAGACGTGGTTTTGAATTGTCCTGCTGAAATACCCAAGGCCTTCCCTGGAATAGATGTCGTCTGGGGGGAGTATATGTTGCTCTAAAACCTTTATATACCTTTCAGCATTCATGGTGCTTTTTAAAACATGTAAGTGTCCCACACCATATGCACTAATGCATCCCCATACCATCAGAGATGCTGGCTTTTGAACTGAACACTGATAACAGGAGGGGTGGTCTTTCTCCTCTTTCGCCCCCGGGGGACACAACGCTCATGATTTCCAACAAGAACGTCAAATTTGGACTTGTCTGACCACAGGACACTTTGCCACTTTGCTACAGTTCATTTTAAATGAGCCTTTGCCCACAGAACACGGTTGCACTTCTGGATCATGCTCAACAAGAGCTTACTTTTTGCATGACAGAGTTCTACGTAGCATCTGTGGATGGCACGATACACTATATTTACAGCCAGGGGTTTCTTGAAGTATTCTTAGGCCCATTTAGTAATGTCAATGACAGAATCATGCCGGTGAGTGATGCAGTGGCATCTGAGGGCCCGAAGATCTTGGGCATCCAGTAAAGGTCTTCGGCCTTGTCCCTTAAGCAGAGATTTTTCTCGTTTCTCTGAATCTTTTGATGATGTTATGAACTGTCAATGACGAGACCTTCAAAGCCTTTCTAATTTGACATTGAGGAACAAGTATTCCACTTTTCTTTTTTTTTTTTTTTAATGCAGGCCTTCACAGGTTGGAGAGCCTTTGGCCATCTCTTCTTCTGAGAGACTCAGCCTCCCTAAGACATCCCTTTTATAGCCAATCATGTTACACACCTGAAGCCAGTTAACATAATTACTAGGTAAATGTTCTTTCAGCTGATTCTCTTATATATTAATTGCTTTTTCAGCCCTTTTTTGCCTGTGACCCAACTTTTTTGAGACCTGTTGCAGCTAGAAAATTTGAAATGAGCTCATTTTGAGGATAAAAATGTAAAATATCTCAGTTTCAACATTTGAAATGTTATCAATGTTCTACTGTAAATAAGATTGGCTCATGTGATCTGAAAGTCACTGCATTTTGATTTTATTCACAATTTACACTTTTTCCCAACTATTTCGGAATTGAAGTTGTATGTCCCCACATCAGAGGATGCTGTGACACAGGCAATTTAAATCTTAAGGGAACCTGTGAGGTTAAGTATGCACAAATTATTCTGGATGAAGACCGGAGGACTATAAAAAGAGGACTATACAGAACTAACCATTTTGACTTACTCTTATAGTAATTAACTCCAACATAATATCCACAGTCATTTTTTGACCATACATACCCCGTTCTTTTAAATGACCGTTTATTAGCCGTAACTGTCCCCTAAGGCTGTTTCCAAGAGCCCGCCATTAATATCACGCGTGGCATGAGAAGTTGCGAGATCATGACGTCACTGCGGCTGCCACATGCATTCATGTGCATGAAAAAGATATCTAAATAAATTCGACCACCAACCAATTCAAAATTGTTCATTGATCGTATCAACTTTTTGATTGCAAATTGAGCAAAGTAAAAGGGAAGGGGGTGAATGCAATTGTTGAGCGGAGGATGATGATTTTAAAGACAATCATGGCGCTGGCAGTCGTACTGACGTCACGATTAGGGGCGCCCTAAGCGGTTCGAGGGTAAATTTGGTCTGCTGTGGTGAAAATGGCGCAGTCCACTAGTTTTGTAAATCGCTCATAAAAATTAAAGAAATCACAAAATAAAGAAAAAAAAAAGTCTAAGGAGCTTATGTATTGAAAATAATATAACCCACTTTTCCCAGCTATGATAGTCCTCCTTTAATACTGGTGAACTCTGTAATTCATGCCATCTTCCAGAGGATCGCCACTGGAGGGGTGGTCGTTTGGCAACAATGGTTGGCCGAAATATCAAATACATAGCATGCGTCTAAAACAGTGCGTGGATTTTCGTTCTAGCAGACACAGACTAACTGAACAAATGTTTGAAGTGCAGAAAATGCGCTTCAGATGTTTGGGTTAAGTTCTGTATAGGTCGTTCCCTCACCTGCAGTTATCTGAAAACACAATTTTGAATCTGACCTGATCCAATAATGGAGTGCCAGCTGTCCTGCTTCCATCACCAAATACAAAACTCCACATCTCATTTGAAATGGCTCTACTACTTGTCCACATTATTCCTTCAAACAGACAGTTTTGCTGACAAACGAAATAGCCCTAAAAAGCAGCACTTTTAATTAGCAGCAAATGCAATAAATTGCATTGTTGTCACAGTCGATAATAAATCAAAATTTCTTACATATATCCGACTCAACCTTCGATCTTCAGTCAAGTGGAAGCAAGTTCTTTTCACTCCTGTTAGATATTATTCAAGAGGTTATTGGACCGTTGTCAAAATATCAGTTTTGTTTTTCTTGCTGGCAGTCTTTTTCGTTCATTTTAATTCTTCTCAGTCGTTCCCCACCACGCTTTATTTAAAAAATATTTTTTATCTGAATGTTTTATGCACAAGTTATGTTATGTGAAGTCCAAATGCGGCCCCGGGGACTCAATTATGATTTTTAATATCTGTATCTGGATGAGATGAAACAAATTTTAGTAATATTTAAAACATTTTTTATCACATTTTTGGAGATCACTGTGATCAGGTTTATATACTTTAAACAATGGTTTGCTTGTGCACTTTCACTTCGCACAGCAGCAGCCCTCATTCTCATGCAGTGGTGAGTTTTTTTCTCAAAAAAATCCACCGTTATAATAGCTATTCACCAAGATGCAAGCTCACCTGGCTTTTAAAGGGAATGGGAGATGAAACTCTGATTGGTTTATTTCCTGTTTCACCCAAAAAACGCCTATGATTAATTTAGAGATTAAATGCAACCCTTTTGCAGTATGCGCCTTACGATACGCCCAGATAACCCACCGTTGAAAAATAGATTTGGACATGCCCTACAAGTTCTTGTGCCAAACGCTTCAGACCGAGCGCTTAGATTGTTAAAACAGGGACCACAGACTGTATCAACAGACCTAGCTCACAGTCACCCCACCCACTGACGTTCGTCGGGCTTGGAGAAATGCTTTGGCACACGGACGGAGGTTTAGCTCTCCAGCGCTGCCATGCGAAATATTTTTGGAGTCAGAGTCTATGGGCGTTTCTACAGAAAAGGGCACGATTACGGTGAAGACATGTCCACCAAAAAAAATTCTCCCTGGGATTCCACTTTTTTTGTCCCCCGCCGCGCGGAATGCGTGAAGCGGCGGGACATAGTATTCCCGTCCGTCGGTCCCGAATCCTTGTCAGCGAGATATCTCAAGAACGAATTGACGGATTTCCTTCAAATTTCATGTCAACATGTATTAGGGTGATAACCCGGCACCAGTCGATTTTGGTGACCTTCGCGCCACTCTCAAGGTCACACCGAGAGATTTTGCTCATTTTGACACTATTTCACATCTTATAGCAGGGGACAAAGACGTGCTAGTGGCAAATACTTGTTATTCTTCAAATAGGCCTTCCAAAGTACTAGTCAATATTAAAATGGCAAAGCTGGGTTATGGCTGGTTTAATTTTTTTCAACAAACTAACATGGTTAGGTGTCTTGACCATAATAAAAAATTACGGTAAAGACGAAGTGATATACCTCTTCACCATAATCAGTGTTTTAGGCAAAGTGCACTGAAGAAAGGAGTATCATACTTTCTGCATGAATCTTTTGGTCATTCAAACATGTCAAAGGCATATAAAGGTTCATTGTTAACTCTAATCTGAGTGTGAGAAGGCATGTCTCCACCTTTGCTGTAAGAACATGCACTAGCTGTGAAGGGTGAGGAATTTTTGCAGACTGTTATTTTGGGGGAAGGGCCCAAATGCCAAATTAACTATATTCCAACATGCCCCTGCATAATTTTTCTATACTGTAAAGTACCAGTAATTTATATGTTCCAAAATGATCCGTTTTGCTAGAGCCTCAAATATTTCACCCTTCACAATCAATGCATTCGTCAAGATGGTGAATATACAAGTGAATCAATATTCTGCATAAAAAGTTTATTTTGAATAAAGGCAAACTTGAAACAGTCCGTTATTACGATAGACTCCGATTATTATTAACACAAGGTTAATAAGAGTGTTACGAACCACGTAAAAGATACTTGACAGGTAGTTTCTGGTGACCGATCGCAATCTAATCCGGTTTAATGAACTGGAATCAAGTTTTACACCATAGCTGTTCATAACATTCACCAACTTGCAGGAGGGTAGCTAGCTAGCTTGCTAACCAGCTAATTAATGTAACGCGAGTAAATCAAACAGTGTTCGTGAAAAGCGCACACATCAATCGCCCATGACACATTACCACGAGAATATATGATTTCAATGACATTACAGAAGAATAAAAAATGAAATCAGGGAGCTATGGATTTCTCCATCATAGAAAAATGATGAAGTCCAGACACGTTGCCTAGGTGGCGCTATGAAGGAGCAATTCAATCATAGCGCCATTTACACCATTGAAGCAGGTCATGAGACTGATTCTATTGCTGCGATTAAAAAAAAAATTCATCAGACAGTTTTTGAGAAAATTGCACATAAGTGCCAAAAATGGCCATTTGACATAAAAATGGCCGCCAAGTCTAAACGAACGATTCGATCAAAAAAATTTTTTGCTTGATGATCAAATTGATCACATCCTGAATTTAAAAAAAAAAAAAATAATTCAGACTGTTTTTGAGATACAGCTTTAAACAGACGCCGCCGACGCTGATGCCAACGACACCGCCGGAAACAAAGTGACAACAATAGGTTACTGGCCTACAGCCGGCAACCTAAAAACAGAAAAAACTTACAGACATAAAGTGTTCAATCCCGCGTGATAATTTCTTGAATTCGCCTTGATTGAATAATAACTGATCCACGTTCCGATGAAATATCGCCTCTCCGCGAGTTCGAGCCCCGGCGTACTCACCGGCAGGGGTCAGCAGCTTTTTCAGAGTAGCGCACAATTGGCCATCGCGCTACAGGATTTCAAATTGGGAAGGGACTGCCGGATTTCGGCATACAATATCAGCTTTTTTCGTTGCTTCAGCGCCTCCTGTTGGCCAGACGGGCGCTCGTAGGGAAGACTCCGGGTTGGTTCATGTCCGGGTATCCTCCACCCTAGTTCTGAACTTGTGAAGATTCAACCAATGAGTGCATAACAATCAGTGGCAGACAGGCACGTGCTTCGGAGGAGAGCCGTGAACTGTCCTACTATCCTGAGTTGGCAGCAAGGGGTCGCATACGAGCAAGCTTTGTACATAGTTCCCCAATTGGGGAATTCCAGATTCGGGTGGGATTGGAGATGCCAAATTTAAAAATAAAAAAAAAAAAAAAATATATATAAATATATATATATATATATAGCCTCTCACTCTAGGCAATTGGAAATTAAATATAAAAAAAAAGTAAAAAGCGTGCCACTCAAGCCATGTCCTTGAGAGTCAACAGGTATGCAATTTTGAATAATGCTGATTTAATGCAGCAAATACGTGTCCAGATGAATGATTGTCGTCTTGCCCAAACGGGGAGAACAAGCAGCACCTGTTAAGCGTGGAGTGCTCTCAGAGTGAATCTTGAGTTAATTATGAAAATGAATGAGAACAGGACAGGACAAATAATTGTTTTAATCGGATGTTCTGTGACCCCCAATTCCCAGTTCTAGCTTCGCCACTGTGTGCACAGCCTATCCACGGGTGCGACAGGATGGTTGGTATTGCCCCTGGGGGCGATGTCGTCTTCCATCAACTGAGTTCAGCGCAGGATTCCTTACCTGATGAAACAATATCTTTTGATAAAATCTGTATCATTGTCCGCCTCAATTGGATGTAAATGTTGGTTAATCATATGATGACAAAGTTCACGCTGATGGTTGAATTGAAGATGGAGGAGAGCATCCACGATGATACATCTTGTCCCAACAAATGATTCACTAAGAATCATATTGTAGTTAAGCATCCAATCTGGACAAGATAAAACACTGAATTATTGTTATTCAAGTGCGTACAACTAATATTTTTACTGAAATTTGTATTTTTTATTTATTTAACCCTGATTTAACCAGGAAAGTCACGTTGAGATTGAAATCTCTTTTTTAAGGGAGCCCCGGGGGTTGAGATGGAGAGGGAAAGGGCAATTTGCACAGCCAATTAGATCAGGGGATGATTAGGTGGCAGGTCGTAAGACCCAGGTTGGGACTTAAGCCATATCACCAGGGAACCCTCTACTCTTATCGAAGAGTGTCATAGGATCTTTAATGACCACAGTGAGTCAGGACCTTGGTAACTTGAAATACGAAAGAAAACTTGTTCCTTGTGGCATGTCTGAGTCATCAGTGAGAAGGGTTTAATTTTCTACTTAATTTTCTGTTGGCTCAATTTTGAATGATTACGGTATGGACAATTGCATCACAATCTGACTTTGGACATCAAGGTTATTGGAATGAGTGTCCCTTTAAAGTTGCCCCTAATTGCAAATATCATGCCCAATGTTTCAAGCCCCCAAATGAATAGGAAAGCAAAGTTCCATTGTGAAAAAAATGGATGGCCCGTCTTGCCCGTAATTGTGCCCTTTTCTGTAGAAACACTCCTATACAGTACAGCCACTAAGTGCATTAGATGCTGTGACGCAACTTGCTCAGAATATATACAAAACATTTCTCTGTTACCCAATGAGCACCATCATTTTCACAAAGCACACAAGGTAACAAACTAGACGATTCTCGATGGCGCGCCATTGCAAATCTCCGAACGAACGTTATGGGAATAGTAGTAAGGTCTCAGAGAGAAATTCACAGAATTGGCATTCTACTGTACAAATTATAGTCTGCTTGTTGCAGTGACAAAGCCCTGATCCTGATCAGAGTTATAGCAATGTGATATAGTTGGTTAGTTGGATAGAGTACTTTGAGTGTCGGAGGGCCTAAATTACTGTTCATTTTGAAAAGAGAGTATTATGAAAGGAAAGGACGTACAGTACAGCGATTGGCACACCTGATGCAATTTTACCTAGAAAATGGTCAAAATTACACCAAATCAAAAACCTGTCTGATATGTGATGAAGGGTCATCCCATGCACCTCCCATAAAAATTTGAGCGTCCTAGCTCAATGCATGAAGAACTTAAGGCCATTTTTCAACTTTCACAAAAAGGCCCCTGGTGGCCAGAAGAGGAAATTAATTTAAATTCTAAATGCGTTGTTCACCCCTCTGGCTCACTACCTTTCACACACCAAAGTCTGAGGTTGATAGGTCTGATGACCAAGGAGGAGTTACTGTCCAATGCGAGGACTGAAGTTTCCCTTATTTTCTACCTCTCTGAAAAGGTTTCTAATGAAGCATAACCTCATAAAGAAGCACTAGCTACAAAAACATATTTTCATGATTACGGCAAAGACATTTAATAATAATAATAATGCATCAGTTTAATATAGCGCTTTTCTGGACACTCAAAGACGCTTTACATTGGATACATTATGCATTCACTCAGACATTCATGCTCTGACGGTGGTAAACTACATTTTTTTAGCCACAGCTGCCCTGGGGCAGAATGACGGAGCATGCCTGCCAGTCTGCGCCTACGGCCCCTCCGACAAACCACCAAACATTCTCACACAGCCATACAGGAGTGTTCCTAAATTACATGTTTTGTGGGCGGGGGAAACCGGAGTACCCGGAGGAAACCTACGCGAACACGGGGAGAACATGCAAACTCCACACAGAAAGGCCCCAGGCCAGATTCGAACCCACGACCTTCTTGCTGTGAGGCAGTAGATGCTAACCACTGTATCACCTGACAAGTTGGAAGAAAAAAAAAAAAAGAAAAAAAAAAGTAAAAATTCGAATACTACCTGAGCCTTGGCACTCAGCCACCACACCCAACAGGTTTCAAAATGGCCTCCCTTTGTGATGTTGTTTTCTGTTTCAGGGCAGGATCGACATCTGGTGGACAGCTATAGAACTAAAATAGCAGACTGATTATATTTAAGACTGGGAAAACCAAACTTAAAAGGACACCTGCTTTAGGTCGGGGGGGGAGGGTTAATCCCTTTTTTCCTGAACCAATAGCTATTATAATGTAACTTGAAATGCTAAAGAAAACTTGTTCCTGGTCTGCGTCATCAGTGAAAAGGGTTTAATTTTCAACTTAATTTTCAGTTGGTTCAATTTTCAATGATTACGGTATGGATATTTGCATCATAATCTGACCTTGGATGTCAAGGTCACTGGAATGAGTGTCCCTTTAAAGTGGCCCCTAATCGCAATCAACATGCCCAATGTTTCAAGCCCCCAAATGAATAGGAAAGCTAAGTTCCATTGTGAAAAAAATGGGTGGCCCGTCTTGCCCCGTAATTGTGCCCCTTTCTGTAGAAACACTCCTATACAGTACAGCCACCAAGTGCATTAGATGCTGTGACACAACTTGCTTGCAATACATACAAAACATTTCTCTGTTACCCAATGAGCACCATCATTTTCACAAAGCACGCAATGGAGCAATAAAATAAACTAGACGCATGTCGATGGCGAGCCATTGCAAATCTCCGCGCTCTGCAACGAATGTTATGGGAGTAGTAGTAGTAGTAGTGGTAGTAGTAGTAATGTGTCAGAGGGAAATTCACTGAATTGACATTCTGCAGTACAAATGATAATCTGCTTGTTGCAGTGGCAAAGCACTGATACTGATCAGAGTTAAAGCAATGTGATATAGTGGGTTAGTTGGATAGAGTACTTTTTAAGTGTGTGTTGAGGGCATAAATTACTGTTCATTTTGAAATAAGAGTATTATGAAAGGAAAGGACGTACAGTACAGTGATTGGCACACCTGATGCCATTTGACTTAGAAAACGGTCAAAAGTATATCAAATCAAAAACCTGTCTGATACATGATGAAGGGTCATTCCATGCACCTCCCATAAAAATTTGAGCGTCCTAGCTCAATGCATTAGGAACTTATGGCAATTTTTCAATTTTCACAAAAAGTCCCCTGGTGGTCATAAGAGGAAATGAATTTAAATTCTAAATGCATTGCGCACCCCTCTGGGTCACTACCTTACACACACCAAAGTTTCAGGTTGATTGGTCTAACGGCCTAGGAAGAGTTCTGTTTCAGATGGAGAGACACCAAACTGTATTACAAGATCTCCTCTCTTCTTCAGAAGCGCAGAGATAAATAAAAATAAAAAAAAACACAAACTGAGAGTACATTTGGGGGGAGTACTTATTGACTTTATAATTACCGTACTCAAGCGTCAGGTAGCCCAAGTCAAGGTCTACAGTTTTGTCCATCCCTCCATCCGTTCGTCCGTCCACCCGTCCCTCCGTCCATCTATCCATGTCCAGAATCAGAAATTACCCAGAGGCATTTGGTATCGAGTCATGAAAATGAGGCAACTTACAGGGTCATTACCCGCTTCCATCAAGGTCAAGGGTAGTCCCAGTGAACGCGTGCTCAGCGTCTAGTTTTACGTTTAAAATAACCATTGAATTAAAAGGAGAACAAGGTATTTTTGACCCACTGTTGAGCCTGCCAGGGTGGCGCTAGTGAGGAACACTTCTGAGACATGGAAGTGTGCCTCAAAAATGAGGTCTCAATGTGGCTGCTTGTTTCCAAGCCCAACAAAAGAGCACAGCACCCAACAGCTTGTACAGGGTGACCTCTCCTCAGGGGCCACATATTCCATGCGCTCTACCCCAGACACACCTGCTATGGGCCTCCCAGGATTTCATAAGGAGTATCAGGAGTGCTTAAGGTGAAAGACAATAAAACCCGGATCCATCTGTCAGGGGCTTTTGGAGGAGAGATTGGAGAACTAAGACCTTAAACTTGAACTAATACCTTCCCATAAAATGTCACCAGGTTTTGCATAACAATCTCTCAACTGCTAACTGCATGGCACAAAACATGTCACTCGTCATGACCTTGAATATAAGGTTCTCCTGCCGTACTGCCCAGCTACAGACAGCGTTGAGCCAAAAAGCCGGGGAAAATCTGATGAATCCAAATAATTTATTTAAATAAACAAAATGACAAAACAACTGTCGTTCTGGGGCCTTACAGATCCAAATACGCAGTATTTTTGCACACTACTTGTCCTTGGTGGGCATGTCCCAAATGAAAGGCATCATCATGTGATAAACAATGATGGACTGGGTTGCCAGTACAGCAGGCAGAATGCAAAATTACATTCATGACATCAAGCCTTTTTTTTAAAAAATCTGAATTTCCATGTTTATATGGACATTTTAATAATAACAATCAACAGTCCCTTATGATGAGGAAAGAGAGCAACAGAAGTTGTAGACACATAAACTTAAAGTAAAAGCCCATACCATACTCTATTACATCACTGTGGAGTGTGGACACAGTCATTGTATTTCAAATGTGCTCCACACACAACCAAAAATATCTGTACAGGGGAAATTAAAAACTCCCTGCTTCTGGCCGGAACAAACCAGACCCACTACCTACATACATCCATATATTCTGCAGGAAATATATATTCAATGGCCAGTGATTATTGAATTTGAAGTGACCAACCTGCAGACACAAAACTGTGCCACACACTTTGTTTTCGCCAGCTACAACTTTTGCATTAACCACTAAAATCTTTTGGCAACGTCCTGCTAAAAGCAATCACCATTACGCAGCAGCCAATGAATTCTTTCTGAAGTGTCAAATAGCTCCAAATAGTGCAGATAATGCTTGCAGTACAAGGCAAAAAAAAATGAGCGTGTCACTTCCAGCTTTGTGCAATTCTACAATGCTCAAAAAAAATAAAGGGAACACCTGAACAACACAAAATAAAGCAAAGTCAATCACACTTCTGTGAAATCAAACTGTCCACTTAGGAAATGATTGACAATCAATTTCACATGCTGTTGTGCAAATGGAATAGACAACAGGTGGAAATTTTAGGCAATTATTAAGACACCCCCAATAAAGGAGTGGTTCTGCATGTGGTGACCACAGACCACTTCTCAGTTCCTATGCTTTCTGGCTGATGTTTTGGTCACTTTTGAATGCTGGCGGTGCTTTCACTATAGTGGTAGCATGAGACGGACTCTACAACCCACAGAAGTGGCTCAGGTAGTGCAGCTCATCCTGGATGGCTCATCAATGCGAGCTGTGGCAAGGTTTGCTGTGTCTGTCAGCGTTGTTTCCAGAGCATGGAGGCGCGACAAGGAGATGTACAGGCCAGTACATCACGAGCCGCAAAATGACCTCCAGCAGGCCAGAAATGTGCATGTGTCTGCTCAAACAGTCATAAACAGACTCCATGAGGATGGTATGAGGGCCCAACGTCCACAGGTGGGGGTTGTGCTTACAGCCCAACACCGTGCAGGACGTTTGGAATTTGCCAGAGAACACCAAGATTGGCAAATTCGCCACTGGCGCCCTGTGCTCTTCGCAGATGAAAGCAGGTTCACACTGAGCACGTGACAGACATGACAGGAGACGCCATGGAGAACGTTCTGCTGTCTGCAACATCCTCCAGCATAACAGGTTTGGCAGTGGGTCAGTAATGGTGTGGGGTGGCATTGCTTTGGGGGGCCGATAGCCTGACTGCCAATAGGTACCGAGATGAGATCCTCAGACCCCTTGTGAGACCATATGCTGGTGTGGTTGGCCCTGGGTTCCTCCTAATGCAAGACAATGCTAGACCTCATGTGGCTGGAGTGTGTCCAGCAGTTCCCATGAGACAAAGGCATTGATGTTATGTACAGGCCCGCCCGTTCCCCAGACCTGAATCCAATTGAGCACATCTGGGACATCATGTCTCAGTCCATCCACCAACGCCATATTGCACCACAGACTGTCCAGGAGTTGGCGGATGCTTTAGTCCAGGTCTGGGAGGAAATCCCTCAGAAGACCATCCGCCACCTCATCAGTGGCATGTCCAGGCGTTGTAGGGAGGTCATACAGACACGTGGAGGCCACACACACAACTGAGCCTCATTTTGACTTGTTTTAAGGACATTACATCAAAGTTGGATCAGCCTGTAGTGTGTTTTTTCCACTCCAATTTTGAGTGTGACTCCAAATCCAGACCTCCGTGGGTTAATAAATTTGATTTCCATTGATAATTTGAGTGATTTTGTTGTTCAGCACATTCAACTATGTAAAGAACAAAGTATTTAATCAATTTATGCCTAGCATCCTCACATGAGGACTGTTAAGAAAAAGTGTCCTGTTTGAATGACTATTAGAGTGGTATTTTGAAGTATAATAACGTAAAAAAGAAAATTCAGGCATAAATGGGTTAATAAGAATATTTCATTCATTCAGATCTAGGATGTGTTAGTGTTCCCTTTATTTTTTTGAGCAGTGTATTTTTTACAGGTAAATTTTTTGTTACGATAAAAAACTAACATGCTGAGATCGCCGAGTTTTTAGATTACTGAATATTGTATGTGTTTTAATTAATTTCGATTTATTTAATTTTCATACAGAAGCAAAACGGAATTATTCACCCAGATAACAATACTATTTTGTTTTATATTGCGAGATCACAATCAACTGATAAGAAGAAAAAAAAAAAAAATTATAAGTCAATTTTTTGACATCAGCAGGCCTCATTCCACCAGGAACACAGAGTCCCTTCCACAAATGACAGTTACACTTATACAGGCAACACTGCCAGATTTCCACAGACAACACTGTGACCCTTCCACCAATGACAGTCAAACTCATACACTTAATACTGCTACCCTTCCATTAACTTCAGAGACACTACAGCAGGAACCACAGTGATCCTTCCAGAAATTAGTGATAACTGTTCAGGTAACAATATGACAATTCCATACATGAGAGTGATAATTGCACAGGTAACACCATAACAATGCCACAGATTACAGTGATATTTGTACTCGTAAAACTGCAACCTTTTCTGTGACTCTGTAAAATCTGACTGCTGTCCTAGTCCCAGTGCACAGGCATGACGGAAAACCAATTCATGGACCGAAGCATGTCCGCCTCCACTACGATAGTAGGCAATATCCCCCTTCAGCTTGCTCGTGTTTGAACTTTTTCTGGATGACCCATCACGTCACAGACTCCCAAAAAATAAAGAAATAAAATAAATAATTGACAAATTATTAGCTGGCTAATAACTGCTAACTGGTAGCATGTCAAGAGGCAAGAACATGGGCAACTTTCAGCTGTGTACATTTAGTGCGTGCCGTTCACTAAGTTTTTCGGACAGCTGAGATGCACACCATCCCTGATGCTTGTGATATTAGTCAAAGGCAGGCGGCAACGCCATTTGCTCCCAAACTGTTCCTACAGCGCGACCTCTGCTGTACTCCACTTTGTGCCCTCTCATCTACCTCATGGTGCATTTCCCAAAAGCATAGTTGCTAACTAAGTTAGCAACTTACTGCTAACTGCTAGCTAAGTTAGCAACTTACATCGTTCATCCAATCACAGTCAGTGGTTCCAACTATGCAAGTTAGCATTTGTGCTTTCGGCAAACGCACCCCCGGGCTTCCAGTGCATGTTGCATGCAGGTCAGGAGTAAAGACTTGTGGGAGAGAGTTGTTTCGAGTTTTCCGATGGCAAGTGGAAGGAAAATTTTCTAATGACGCACAAGTCATTCCGTAAATTATGCAGATTACTGGAAGAAGTTATGAGCCCCCAAGCGGGACTATTCAAGCACCAACACCCTTGTAGACGAGGACTGCTACTGTTCTGTACAAACTTGCTAGTTGGGCAGACCACAGAGTTGCTGCTAATCAGTTTGGTGCTTAGAAGTCCACAAGACTTCTGGGTCAAAGCCTTATTCGAAGGGTTGTGGAACATGTGCAGAGCGCATAGTCCAGTTCGGCTCGATTCAAGCTCATACATGGAGGAATAATGCAACTAATAACCACATTATCTGGGTGTGTTAGGGCACGGCTATTACTGCCTGCGTTCAGGGCAAAATTGACGGGGCATTATGGCAATGGGATCGCCGCTGATGCCGTTGTGAATTTCAAGGCCTGAGATATCAATCCCTCAGGCCCATCCCTAGTCATTTGAGTATGTACTAGGGGTGTAAAGGTACACAAGTCAAGGTTCAGTATGTTCTCTGTACAGTACAGGAAAAAGAAAAGCATAACTTGAAACTGCTTTTTATTTATTATAAAGTTGGAAACGAAACATGTATGGCAGCATTTGGCATACCAGAGGCCACTAAACAGTAGCTAATAGGCCATACTAGTAAACTGGAAAAGTGGTCATAATTTCCTGAACAACAGTAGGCGCATTCTTCAATAAAATTTCTAATAATAAAAGGTTCAACTTTGCTGCAACTTAGTTGCAAAACTTTTGAAATAAATAAAATGATAAAATACAATCCATAAAAGCAAGAAGGAAATTGTATACCTCAGCAGCATTTAGCTCTATGTTGATTCAGTAGAAGATTAAATTCAAGCTGTCGCATGTCTCAGGTATGCATATTCTCTTTCTTCCTATACATATCTACAGCCAAGAGGAGGCAACGGATGGCAGCCGGGACAAGCAAACTGTGTGCAGAGGCGCGGATAAAGTCATCCAAACACAATCTCAGAGCAAACAGCACTTTGGTCTCAGAATATTGTCACAGGTCACTAAACACAATGGCTAACTGACCTCAACTCATTCCCTTCGGCAAGCCGCTGCCATTGGTGCGGCAAATTCTACCATTCCCTTACGGTAAGCCGGTGCAAGCGGTGTGGATGACCATTCGCAATCCGATGAAAACACGAAATCAGTTGACTATCGCTGTCATGGGCCACCTGTACTTCAATACTTTATATTGAGTAATTTTCAGGAAAAGTATTCCGTACAAACAACAATTTTATATAAAAGTATTCCATAGGGAATTAGTTAATTCCCTGAACAGTGGAAAGCCCATAGCTTTCTTTCTAAAATAAAAACAACGTATAAAGGTCTACAAAGATTTTTTTCTTTAAATCTGTGATATTCAGACTTGGTTGACGTAAATGAGTCAACATGTTCAATGTACTGCCAGCAACATATCAGCCATTCCATTGTCACTCCTGTGACATTTTTACTAGATTTTCTGACAAAACAGCTTATGAATTTTTATGAGATGGTAGCAAGAGTTGATGAACATATTATTATTATTATTAAATAATTATTCCAATAAATCATATGATGAACTTACTCCAACTGAATTGGTCATAGTGTCACAGTCAGGGGTGTGAATATATGTGACTCGTGTGACAGGCAAACATGACTCGGGTGACGCAGTAGAAATAACTTTTACAGTTTCAAGTAAAAACTTGATATGGTTGAATTGCACACCCAAAACCTCAAGCTATAACAGATTTCTATTCTATGGTCATATACTGACACCAAATTGCTTACTTAAAACACAAATTAGTGAAACTTGAACACTAGTGAGGTAGAAAATAACAGGTAGAAGTACAAGGGCATGCAGGGTGGTACACGTCATGCCTGTAGCAGCCAGCACACATCTCAAGCCTTTTCAGAACACTGCTTGAAATTGAATAGCTGCATCTAAAGTCCCTTGTGTCACAATCACTTCACTATAGCAGGGTTTTTCCAGATGAAATTACCCATTACATTATATTATATTGGTCTCAGAATGGCTTCATTTGGTGATATTTTGTTGCCTGTAATGTCCAAAGAAAATCACAGGTGGTTTCAGTTCAATATCTTCCTCCATTCTCATTTTATGGGCATCCAAAAAACTGGGCATGGCCCAGGTTAACCCTCTGTTTGCAGCTTGTAGACATTTTAATTGTTTATAAATCATAAACTAAGAAAGCTACAGACTTAATTCTCACAGATGTTTATTATATCGCAAAGTTTGCGCCTAACCCGTAACAACAGAGATTAACCCTTTGTGTGCTTTGCCATTAACCCCTAGACATTGGAAATTCTACTTGCTGGTGTGCCGGACATGCCAATTTCAGGTGAAATTTTACCGAAGTGTCCTCAGACTGTACCTTCTGCTATTCGTTCTGTCGATAGTACACCCAAAGAATTTTCAAATGCTGGCAAAAATATCCTCCCATCTCCAGCCAGTTTGATACAAACATGCGTAGCGTTACGCCCCTAATATGCATTTGGTACAACAATTTTTTAAAATAATCAATAAAAATGGAATATTCCCTCGTAATTTCTGTAGCCAGGTATGCCAAGATGCAAACAGATCAGGTTTTAAGGGGTGATACAATTCATCTTTACCACAATTTCAGATTTGAGAACTCCCATCAAATGAACAGTTCTTACGAGGGACCGCCACCACATAAATATCCAAAATAAAATTATGTATTCCAGGTACAATTACAGTTCGGCATCATTTAGACACCTGCGTCGAAGGTTAATGCTCCTCAGCAGCAGGGGGTTAAAAAAACAAAATGATCTTTTAAAAGCTGCATTTTCTGTTTACTCAGATTGTCTTAGTCAAATACTGAAGATAGATAAATGATCTGAAACATCCACAAATGACAATTAAGCAAACATAGAATAAATTGGGTGGAGGAAAATACTTTTTTGTGGCACTGTGTAAGTAGGCTCACACTTCCCCAACCCCACGTAACACTGCGAGACTTCTACAAATAACACTTGGTCCCTTCCACAGATGACAGTTATATTTATACAGGTAACACAACGACCCACACATCAGTAATACCTGCACAGGCAACAGAATGACTGTGGGACCCAGATAGTGTACAAAATCCAGACCTGGTGGGCAGCAAGACCTTTGGACCTGTAAATTCCTGACTGCACAGCTGTGGACTGAAGTTGAGACAAGTCCAGGCATGAACAGACAGGTGTGTCCCTCAAAAGGAAGTGGGGGAAAAAAAAAAAACAGCGGCCAGACCATCACCTGAATAACTGACTGGTTGCCTGCTCAACAAGTTAGGCTCGCCCTACACAAAGCCAAAGACCTCTCATAGGTTAATAAAGCATTTAATCATGCACCATCAGCCCAGCTACATGCATGACGACCTGCCTGTCCACACACACCCACGTGTGTGTGAGTGTGTGAGTGTGTGTGTGTGTGTATGTGGGGGGGGCGAAACCAGTCCTTCTGAATCATGTCTAAAATTTTCAGATTCCAAAAATTTCCATCAAGCCGCTGAGAACCAGTTGACCATGATGTGGACTGCGTATGTACGCATTATATATGCGTCCACTCACAGTACTGCCTGACAGAGCTACGCTGTCGCCACAACAAACAAACCGATATCGGGACACAAAGAGAACCGGGAACCGTAATTAAGCAAAGAATGGAACAATGGAGCCCCATGCAATAAAGACCCACTGGGGAGTCAGAATTTATGGTTTAAAAAAATTCCCATTGGTCACCCAGCACGGAATGGATCACAGTGTTCCAAGCAGCAGCGCGGTTACGTCACGTTCTACAATGTATAGCGGCCGCAGTTGTTGGTGTCCTGCCCCTCCCCACTAGAAGTTCAATTGGTTACACGACGTCAAAACATTTCTCCCAGCTCTCGCCATTGGTTCAACCGATAGTCCATCAATTTGAATCCAACAAGCAGCACCGCTGATTAGTATTGAGGTTAAAATAATTGTTCATCTACTTAGATAGGCATATTTTAGAGAATAAGATACCTGTGCACATAATCACACGGCAATATTGAGTAGCATTTACACACACCTTTCTGAGAACAATCCTGCGTTTCGTTTCATTTTTAAATCTCGTCGATTAAAAAAAAGTATGTCTGTTGGCGGCATGCAGGATGTCGTATTCAACTTATCACTAAAAATGTATCTTCGTCACGAAATTTATACAACCAGATCAGCAAAACCATTTAGACGTCAAAAAATCACAACACGATACCCGAGCGATTAACTTCGGCAATTTGCCCGATTTTATGCGAATAATCGTTAGCTAGCTAACGTTTCAATCCTGCATGTGCGAAAGCCGCATCAAGCTGCTTTCACATTGGACGCGAAACGAATTTTTCGCACAACGGATTACATTCAAAGTCGCGTCTTTACATTGACTTTGAATGTAATCCGTTGTGCGAAAAATTCGTTTCGCGTCCAGTGTGAAAGCGGCTTCGGGCTGATATTGAACCATAACAATCCGGAGCCAAGGCCGCGCTCGCAGCGCAGTGTTGGGCACATGGGGCGTGTGGGGGGGTCACGGGAGCAGCGTATCTCTACTCTAATAGCGATCATTCGTCTGGCGCCCAAGTTTAAAATGATACACTGAGCATTCTGAAGTCAGTCGAATGGTTCATGCCGACGGCGGCCTCGACAAGACAACTCAGCAGCTTTACCTAACAGTAAGCGATGGCAACAGTGAAGACACCAGACTTAAGCAGCGCTGTCGTCCCAATGAGGCACATGCAGAACACAGTGAACAGTGGCTCGCAGAGAGGAACCGCATTACAAGCTTGTCAGGTAGCCAACACATCGGCGACGGAACGGAAAGGCCAGCACAACTTAACGCGGTCAGCCGAGTGTCCGTAAGTGGCTGCCGCGACCACTGTAGGCAATGCACTTCCAGCAATTCGTCTTCACAAAACTAACGTTAGCTAGTCATGCCGACTCAGTTAATGTTTTCATTTAAAAAATCCCGATCAATACACCGTTCGCTTACGTTAGTCGTGTTTAGCGTGTAAAGTTAGCAAGCTAGCAACCTAGCGACTTACGGAGCTTTCTCCACATGGCGTAGTGGCAGGCAACGAAGCCCTTGCGGATCGCGGCACAAACTTCCTCGTCATCCTTTGACCAAAACCCCCGCTGTTTCTTCATGAAATCCCACAGATGATCTCGAGCGAATTGTGCTGCTTCTCGTCCACCATGACCGTCAAACACCGCGAAGTAAGCCACCGAGCGCCGTGAAAGAGTCTCGTCGGCAGGCGTCTCGTCCTGCGCCGATGCCGAAGCGCAAGTTTCGCCGTCGTTCTTAATGTTATGAGTCCACGCCGCCTTGGAGGCGGGTGTAGCAGGGAGTAGGGAGCCGTTGCACGGACCGCTTGGAGACACCGTTTGAATGACGTTTGCCGGCGCGCTGTCGGCAGAGCAGCTGTCCTCTTTCGCGTCCCCTTGTTCGGGCGAGTCCAGCTCATCCTCTCCCGGCTCAGGCTCCACTACTACCTCGGTAACATCCTCCATGTATTTCCGACCTCCTTGGTCTGAAAAAACACTCACTCGCAATGAAAATAGGTTTTCCATGATTATGGACACGTGTGCTTTCTTTCTGAGAAGCTATAGGGCCACCAAGATCGCGTTTGCAATTTAAATTAATAAGTTTTTGTAAGCTTCAAAATCCAGCTCTCTCGCCTGGTCTATTGTTTATTTTCGACGCTTTGTAGGCATGCTCAGGAACGCAGTGACGTCAGAGTTTAGTAACTGGGGATATCTGAAAAAGACACTCCACAGCACCACCTATTGGGAGCAATTATCCCACAACGGACTGCTTTTGACCAAACGAGTTCTCTCAAGGTATTTTCGTCGAAACTGAGTTAGGATCATTTTACTGACTTATTGTTCTTAATAGGCAAGCAAGCTGATCTTTCTGAGTTATTAATGTTCTATTTTTAGTGATGGCTAAACCCAATGACATAATCTGCCAGGTCATTCCCCATTCAGAGCATTGGATGTGCAGGACATTTACAATTTACAAAATGCATGGACTAATAATCACTGAAAATGGCTTCAAGAGGGAAGCAGATGGTGGATTTAGCACTGAAAAACTGTCAAACGCCACTGCAACCATGTTAAAGCTAAATTTTTGCCCATCATCCTGATAATTGATATTTTTAATTTTTGGATAGAAAATCTTGAGAGTCATGTTGCCATTGATACTGATATGAAAAGACCTCCCCAAGTATTTTCTTATGATGTAATAAACAAATTACTACCAAACCAGTCTCATTGTTGGGCAAGAGCTTAACTCCAGAGGGACATAGTTTTCTGATTGATAAATTGATTGATTCTTTATTGCTTCAGGACACTTTCAACAATTTTTCAACCATCTCTCGTCAACATACAATTCATACACACCAATGGGCAACTTAGAGTCTCCGATTCGCCCGATGTGCTTGTCTTTGGACTGTAAGAGGAAACCGTAGTACTCAGAGGAAACCAACGCAAACACAGGGAGAACTTTCAAACTTTGTACAGAAAGACCAAGGAAGAATTCCAAACTGCAACCTTCTTGCTGGATGTTACTGTTGGACATGTAACACGCTCTCCATCCACCTGAACTGATTTCTATTATCCATCAATATATAAATTTATTGATGTCAAAAGGATGACAGATACAAAGTCACAAAACTTTCACCAGTATGCTGGGCCTAAACTGCGATACTCTGCATTATGCTGAGCCTAAACTGAGCTACACTTAGCACTTGCTGAGTCTGAACTTAGCCATACTTTGCATTATACAGTTAAAACTGACCTTAACTTGCACAATGATAAGCCAAAACTGTGCCACTCTTTGCGGTGGCGGAGCAAGAACTGGGAATTGAGGTGGCACAGACACGTCCCTTTCTGGCAACAGTTAGTCCTGGCTAGTTCTCTATCATTTTCTTTTATTGACGGGTTTTCCAATTATTGTAATTGGCAACTGAAACACTGTTTCTCTCCATTTGCAATCTAACAGCGATGAAATCATGGGCTAAATTCAGTACAGAAAAATAATTTACTTCTTAATAGGCCAATGCTTCGGGTTGATTGAACTGGTCCACATTCCAATGAAATATCGCCTTTCACTCTTGGTATTGCATGCGTTGATTGAAAAAAAAGTGGCACTCGCCAGTTAAATATACTATGAAAAGTGTGCGGCTCGAGCTATTTGCGTGAGAGTCAACAAGTATGCAATTTTGAATAACGTTGATTTAAATACAGCAAATACGCGTCCCGATGAATGAATGTCGTCTTCCCTAATCGGGGAGAACAAGCAGCACCTGCTAAGTGTGGAGTGATCTTGGAGTGAACCTTTTCTCCATCATGAAAATGACTGAGAACAGGTCAAGACTAATAATTGGCTATGGCTAAGCCCCCCGCCCCCCCCCCACTGACTCGGACAAACAATCAACAATTTCGAACTGGCGCTAATGGCTGGTATCACAGTTAAAGATATTTTTCAGGATGCTATCAATGATTTTTGGCGATAGAAGGCTCAAATATCATCAAGAAGTCAGCAAATAGGGTTACATTATGTATTGGAGGGATACATGAGTGAATTTAGTGTGGAGAAGGTCAACGAAAAGTTTAAATTAGAAGCTAAAATTTTAAGGTCTCCGTGCAAATCTGATCAACCACATCTCGTTTCCATTACCCTCCAACACAACAAGATAGAGGATCAGCATTGTTCGTGCACTGCAGGGTAAAAAATTTAATTTTCATATTACGTATTATTGCAAGCTACCGAATTTAAGAAATCTAACTTCTGAACTCAACTCCAAAGTAAAGAAGGTGACATGGGGAACAATGCAGCCAGGAGCTCACGTTAAGCCAACGTCCCTCAGCACTGAAGTTAGCCATAGAGTTTACTATCTTGAGCTAACGTTAGGTAGTGTAGCGATGTAAAAGATAACTTTACATTAATCTCCAGCGAAGTGACAAGATGTTGCCTTCAATGCAATGTTGACTGAGCTTAGGACAAGCGTAAACATCCTTGTTGACCTTTGTTTGCTTTGTTAAGCTGATAATGGGGTCTTTCTCAAAGCTGGCATATTCGCGTCGTTGCAATGACTTTGAATGTAATCTGTTGTGCGAAAAATTGATTTCGCGTCCGGTGTGAAAGCAGCTTTATCCAGAGGAGACACTTCTCTCAGATATGATGTGGCTTTGGGAAGGGTATAAAGTACACCCCATCATCCAGCCTCTCAGGGTATATTGTATTGGAGTTAAATTTACCCCGAGCACAGCTTTTGACCATTTTTCTTTCCTTAGAAACATTTTAAAACCCCATAAAGCGAACGATGCGGAGTTTCCGTAATGCATTTCAATGGAAGTTCAGGCTCAGAATGTCCGAGTATATAGGGCAGGGGTGGGCAATCACGGTCCTGGAGGGCCGGTGTGTATGCTGGATTTTATTCCTATCAATTACCCTGACCAATTGAGTTAATTGATTGCATGCACAAATATAGATTTTCGCAATGATTCGATCAAAGGAAAATGTTTTATGAAGGGAGACAAGACTAGTCTTTGTACTTTCGTGATAATTTAAAGAAATGCGCATGAAACGTCAGATTTCATAAATAGTTTGGCTAATTGAGACAATCAACTAATTAAAGACCAGACGTTGGTGTGAAAACCAGGGACAGATACGGCCCTCGCTGCCCACCTCTGATATAGGGAGAGAATATGCACTGTGATTGGCTCATCGCATTTGAGGGCGGGAATTAGCCATAAGTCAATTGTTTTAAACTGATGTTTTGTGCACCCCAATTCTCAGTTCTGACTTCGCCACTGTACTGAAAATAACATTCATGATTACATTGCTGTTAGATCGCATATGGAGAGAAACCATGTCTTCAGTTTCCAATTAGGATAACTGGAAAATGCGTCAATAAAGGAAAATGATTGAGAACTAGCCAGGACTAACTGTTGTCATAAAGCAGGGGTCCTCAATCTTTCCCAGAAAGGGCCGGTGTGGGTGCAGGCTTTCATTGCAACCAAGCAATTACACACCTGATGCTACTAATCAATGCCTGGGCTCTTTGCTAATAAGTTTGATTTGTAGCATCAGGTGTGTAGCTGCTTGGTTGTAATGAAAGCCTGCACCCACACCGGCCCTTTCTGGGAAAGACTGGGGACGCCTGTCATAAAGGGACGTGTCAGTACCACCCCAATTCCCAGTCCTAGCTCCCCCACTGCTGTGCTACTCTCTGCACTTTGCTGAGCTTAAACAGTGCTGTGCTTTGCAATATTCTGAACTTAGACTGTGCTGCTCTTTGCACGATGTGCACCTTAAACTGTGCTACTCTTTGTGCAATGCTGAGCCTAAACCGGCCAACCCTGTGCACGACGTTCAGCCTAAACTGTGCTACTCTGTCACTGTGCTAAGCCTAAACTGAGCAACTGCGTACACTATGTTCAAGCCTAAACTGGTGTACCTTGTGCATTAGGCCAAGCCTAAACTGAGCTACACCATGCACTATGCTGAGCATAAACTTAGCTACTATGTGCACTCCATCATACCTAAACTGTGGTACCCTGTGCATTATGTTAAGCCTAAACACCATTAACCAGTGCATTATGCTGAACCAAAACTGACCTAGTTTTTACACTATGCTTAGCTTAGACTGTGCAATCCTATGGTACTCTGTGCACTATGCTGAGCCTAAACTGAGCTAATATGTGCACTATGTCATGCCGAAACTGTGCTACCCTGTCATTTTGCTGAGCCTAAACTGAGCTAGTCCTTGCACTATGCTCAGCCTAAACTGTGCTATCCTGTGGTACTCTGTGCACCATGCTGAGCCTAAACTGCTACTCTTTACAGTATGCCACTGGTTCCCAAAATCAGGTCTGGGGCCTCCCAATGTGTACTGGTTTTTAATCCAACAAAAACTGCATCATAGGACTTAAATAAGATGTTAATTTGTCCTAATTAGATGCATCTCCTGTTTTGAACAGTTACTTACCATCTAAAACCCCATTTTGATGGAGATGTTTGTGTGTGCCATGATGAATAAAAGATCCTAGAACATATCATGTTCATCTTTCTGTATTGCAATCAATTTCTGGTGAAACATTTTGAAGTAGATACTAAAGTTGGGACACAACGTAAAATGTAAATAAAAACAGATAGCAGTGACTTGCCAATAACTTAAACTGCACATGTAATTGAAAATAGTAGAAAATCGTAGTAAATGTGAAAAGAGAACTTTTTTTTTTTGTGAAAAAGATCTTCTCATTTTCAACTTGATATCAGCAGGATTTTTCAAAAATGTTGGGATGGGGCGGGGCAAAAAGACAGGAAAAGTCATATGACTCTAAAAAAAAAAAAGTACACCAGGTGGAACATCTAACCACTGATTAGGGTAATTGGAAACCGGGTCAGGAAGAGGTTTGGGTAGAAAAAAAAAAGTCTGTCAGAAGAAAAAATGGCCTGGGCTTCATCACTCTGACTGGATGCACAAATAATACAACAATTTAAGAATCACTTTTTTCAATGCAAAATTGCAAAGACTGGGGCTTTCATCCTCTACAGCACATAAATCATTATAAGCTTTACACAATCTGGAGAAATCTGTACACGAGGGACAAGGGACATCCAATATTGAACGGCCGTGATCCTCAGGCCTCAGGCAGCACTGCAGTAACAACAGACAGGATTCTGTTGCAGAAATCACAGCATGGGCTCAGGAACACTTTGGTAAACCACTGTCAGGGAACACTGTTTGTCACTGCATACAGAAATGCAACTTAAAACTCAGCCTTGTAAAGATTAAACCATATATAAACAAGATCCTAAAACACTGCCATGTTCTCTGGTCCTCAGATCATTTAAGATGGACTGAGGCTAAGTAGAAAATTGTCCTGCGGTCTGACAAATCACAATGTGCAATTCTTTTGGGAAATCATGGATACCATATCCTCAAGTCTAAAGAGGGGAGGAACTGTCCAGCTTGTTATCAGAACACAGTTCAAAAGCCGGCATCAGCGATTGTATGAGGATGCATTACTGTGCATGGTATGGGTAACTGCACATCTGTTAAGACAATATCAATGCTGAATGATATGTATGGGTTTTGAAGCAACATATGGGCCAGGAGCTGGCTCATTTTATTAATGTGAAGAGGGTTAAAAGGTTTGACCCCCAAAAGTCAAGCTATTCTACGTGATGTGTATAAATCACCATTGCTGGCTGCTGGACTCCTGTACGCTTGACCCTGACATCCTTTTTAAAGGGTTCCAAAAGAGGTTTTATTTATGTGAAGGCCAACAATGAGATCAACTACATGGGCTTGTAGGGCGATGATGTGGCATCATACATTTGTTAATGCCAGCAACTTCAGCTTGTGGTGTACAGTAAAAAAAAATAAAATGCATGACTTAACAATAAAACATACTTTTAATTTTAACACATATTCTCCTTCAAAATTCCTCAGGTAAATAAATATATCAAGAGGGACTGTGTTGTTAAAGAAAACAAAATGTCGTTTTCGTAAAAACAACAAAAAATACATACTAAAAAATAAAATGCCCTTTTGATTTAAAAACAAAAACAAATAGAAAATACCCAAAAAGAACACTTTTTTTTTTTTTTTTTTTTTTACATAAATTCAAATAAATAAATACAACCCCAATTCTGAAATAGTTGGGACAAAGTGTAAATTGTGAACTAAACAATTCCCGCAGAAATTGTAAGAGTGGGCCTGGCCTCTGCAGGTCGGGACGCAGGGGTGCCCTGAGATGCTGCTTGGACTTACTCAATAGTCTATTTTGTCTCTGTCTATATTTTGTCTGCATTTTTTAGACTTATAGGTGGTTGCTATGGTGTTCTGAGTGGTTGCTAAGGCTTGCTAGGCAATTGCTATGGTGTTCTGGGTGGTTGCTAGGGCATTGCTAGGCGGTGGCTATGGTGTTCTGGGTGGTTGCTAGGGCGTTGCTAGGCAGTTACAATAGTGTTCTGGGTGGTTGCTAGGGCATTGCTAAGCAGTTGCTATGGTGTTCTGGGTGGTTGCTAGGTGGTTGCTATGGTGTTCTGGGTGGTTGCTAAGGTGTTGCTTGGTGGTCGTTATGGTGTTCTGGGTGGTAACTAGGGCGTTGCTAGGCAGTTCTTAAGGTGTTCTGGGTGGTTGCTAGGGTGTTGCTAGGCAGTTGTCATGGCGTTCTGGGTGGTTGCAAGGGCATTGCTAGGAAGTTATGGTGTTCTGAGTGGTTGCTAAGGTGTTGCTAGGTGGTTGCTATGGTGTTCTGGGTGGTTGCTAGGACGTTGCTAGGCAATTCCTATGGTGTTCTGGGTGGTTGCTAGGCGGTTGCTATGGTGTTCTGGGTGGTTGGTAGGGCGTTGCTAAGCAGTTGCTATGGTGTTCTGGGTGGTTGCTAGGGCATTGCGAGGCGGTTGCTATGGTGTTCTGGGTGGTTGTGAGGCGGTTGCTATGGTGTTCTGGGTGGTTGCTAGGTGGTTGCAATGGTGTTCTGGGTGGTTGCTGGGGAGTTGCTAAGCAGTTGTTATGGTGTTTTGGGTGGTTGCTAGGGCGTTGCTAGGCAGTTGCTATGGTGTTCTGGGTGGTTGCTAGGCAGTTGCTTTGGTGTTCTGGGTGGTTACTAGGGCGTTGCTTAGCAGTTGCTATGGTGTTCTGGGTGGTTGCTAGGGCATTGCTAGGCAGTTGTTATGGTGTTCTGAGTGTTTGCTAGGGCGTTGCTAGGTGGTTGCTATGTGTTCTGGGTGGTTTCTACGGCGTTGCTTGGCGGTTGCAATGGCGTTCTGGGTGGTTGCCAGGGTGTTGCTAGGAAGTTGCTATGGTGTTCTGAGTGTTAGCTAGGGCGTTGCTAGGTGGTTGCTATGGTGTTCTGAGTGGTTGCTAGGGCGTTGTCAGGCGGTTTCTATGGTATTCTGGATGATTGCTAGGGCGTTGCTTGGTGGTTGCTATGGTGTTCTGAGTGGTTGCTAGGGCGTTGTCAGGCGGTTTCTATGGTGTTCTGGATGATTGCTAGGGCGTTGCTAGGTGGTTGCTAAGATGTTCTGGGTGGTTGCTAGGCAGTTGTTATGGTGTTCTGGGTGGTTGCTAGGGCGTTGCAAAGAGGTTCTTGGTGTTCTGGGTGGTTGCTAGGGCGTTGCTTGGCGGTTGCTATGTGTTCTGGGTGGTTTCTACGGCGTTGTTTGGCGGTTGCTATGGCATTCTGGGTGGTTGCTAGGGCGTTGCTAGGCAGTTGCTATGGTGTTTTGAGTTGTTGCTAGGGCGTTGCTTGGCGGTTGCTATGTATTCTGGGTGGTTTCTACGGCATTGCTTGGCGGTTGCTATGGCGTTCTGGGTGGTTGCTAGGGTGTTGCTAGGAAGTTGCTATGGTGTTCTGAGTGGTTGTTGGGGCATTGCTAGGCAGTTGCTATGGTGTTCTGAGTGGTTGCTAGGGTGTTGCTAGGCAGTTGCTATGGTGTTCTGAGTGTTTGCTAGGGCGTTGCTAGGTGGTTGCTATGGTGTTCTGAGTGGTTGCTAGGGCGTTGTCAGGCGGTTTCTATGGTGTTCTGGATGATTGCTAGAGCGTTGCTAGATGGTTGCCATGGTGTTCTGGGTGGTTGCTGGGGCGTTGTCAGGCGGTTTCTATGGTGTTCTGGATGATTGCTAGAGCGTTGCTAGATGGTTGCCATGGTGTTCTGGGTGGTTGCTAGGGCAGTCCTAGGCAGTTGCTATGGTGTTCTGGGTGGTTGCTAGGGCGTTGCTACGCAGTTGCTATGGTGTTCTGGGTGGTTGCTAGGGCGTTGCTAGGCAGTTGCATTGGTGTTCTGGGTGGTTGCTAGAGCGTTGATAGGCAGTTGCTATCGTGTTCTGAGTAGCTGCTTGGGCGTTTCTAGGCAGTTGCTATGTTTTGGTCGTTGCTAGGACATTGATGTGTAAGGTTTGGGAATTGGGAGAAGCCTGGGAGAAGTAGCGAACCGTGCGATTACGAAAGAATTTGGAATAATAGCAAGGAAGGAAGGTAAGAAGGAACTAATGAGGGAAGTAAGGAAAGAAGCAAGGCAAAGGAAGGCCAGAAAGCATGAAGAAAGAAGGAGAGGATGGATGGAAAGAAACAGCGGAATGAAGGGAGAGAAAATAGGTATGAAGGAAGGAAAGAAGGCATGATGGAAGGAAAGACAAACTAAGGAAAGAAGGAAAGAAAATTGGTAGGGAGGAAGAATGGAAGGAAGAATGAAAGGCAGGATAGAAGGAAGTAAACTAGGAAAGAAAGAACGAATAAAGGAAGAGGGAAAGAAGGAGAGAAAAAGAAGGGAAAAAAAAAGAAGGAATGACAGAAAAAACAAAAGAGGGAAGGATGCAGTTAGGAAGTTGTAGTCTCAAGAGAGCCAGAATGTAGTCTTAAAGCCTGAGAAACTGACCGTTACAGCAGGTGGTCAGAACATCTGGCACAAGATTCCAATTGCTTAATGGCCCTTTTGTGATGTCATAATGCCAATGTTAAGTCTATGGGGGGACAAATTTATAGTTTTTTATTAATAACTCAAAAAGTATAAAAGTTGCAAAGATGAAAAATACATTGCACAGGTGTCCAAAGTAAGACCTACGCAACGCAGTTTGAATGAAGTTTCTACGATAAACGGCTGAGGCCGCATTAAGTGTGTTAGAAGAAGAAGAATAATAACTAGATAATGTAATTCCAGGGAATTACGTGTGCATTGAAAATGCAAAGTGTAGTTGCATAAGGTGGAGTTTGTTACAAATCATTGCACTATGATATTGGTAGCTAGGTTTTTAGTAGGATAATTATGGTAGTAGTGATGACTTTTATTTTGAAACAAATGTGGACTGAGGAAACAGTTTACGAGAGTCATAGTTGATGACAGCTGTCATAAGGAAATTTTTTATAGTGAAATTTTTTGATAGTGAAGAATTGTAGTAAGGACTTTTATTTTGAGACAGGTTTGGGCAGAGGAAACAGTTGGCGGAAGTCATAGTCGATCACAATCAGGAGTTGGAATGGCTGAACGGTCGATAACTTGAGTAGCTTAAAAAGTTACATTATCCTATTGTAATTTGTCATAATGAGGACTGGCTGAAACTGTTGCTAGGCAGTTGCTATGGTGTTCCGTGTACTTGCGAGGGTGTGGCTAGGCAGCTGCTATGGTGTTCTGGGTGGTTGCTAGGGCATTGCAAGGCAGTTGCTATGGTGTTCTGAGTGGTTGCTAGGGCGTTGCTAGGCGGGTGCTATGGTGTTCTGGGTGGTTGCTAGGGTGTGCAAGGAAGTTGTTATGGTGTTCTGAATGCTTGATAGGGCATTGCTAGGTGGTTGCTATGTGTTCTAGGTGGTTTGTAGGGAGTTTGAAGGCGGTTGCCATGGTGTTCTGAGTGGTTGCTAGGGCGTTACAAGGCAGTTGCTGTGGTGTTCCTGGTGGTTGCTAGGGCATTGCTAGGCCATTGCTATGTCTTCTTGGTGGTTGCTAGAGTTTTACTAGACGGTTGCTATGGTGTTCTGGATGGTTGCTAGGGCGTTGGTAGGCGGTTGCTGTGGTGTTCTGGGTGGGTGCTTGGGCTTTGCTTGGCAATTGTTATGGTGTTCATTGTGGGTGCTAAGGCGTTGCTAGGTAGTTGCTATGGAGTTCTGGATGGTTGCTAGGGCATTGCTAGGCGGTTGCTATGGTGTTCTGGGTGGTTGCTAGGGCATTGCTAGGCAGTTGCTATGGTGTTCTGGGTGGTTGATAGGCGGTTGCTATGGTGTTCTGGGTAGTTGCTAGGGGGTTGCTAAGCAGTTGCTATGGTGTTCTGGGTGGTTCCTATGGCGTTCTGGGTGGTTGCTAGGGCGTTGCAAGGCAGTTGCTATGGTGTTCTGGGTGGTTGCTAGGGCATTGCTATGGTGTTGTGGGTGGTTGCTAGGGCGTTGCAAGGCAGTTGCTAAGGTGTTTTGGATGGTTGCTGGGCGGTTGCTATGGTGTTCTGGGTGGTTGCTAGGGCGTTGCTAGGCGGTTGCTATGGTGTTCTGGGTGGTTGCTTGGCGGTAGCTATGGTGTTCTGGGTGGTTGCTAGGGCGTTGCTAGGTAGTTGCTTTGGTGTTCTGGGTGGTTCCTAGGCGGTTGCTGTGGTGTTCTGGGTGGTTGCTAGGGCGTTGCTAGGCAGTTGCTATGGTGTTCTGAGTGGTTGCTAGGGCGTTGTTAGGCGGGTGCTATGGTGTTCTGGGTGGTTGCTAGGGCATTGCAAGGCAGTTGCTATGGTGTTCTGAGTGCTTGCTAGGGCGTTGCTAGGCAGGTGCTATGGTGTTCTGGGTGGTTGCTAGGGTGTGCAAGGAAGTTGTTATGGTGTTCTGAATGCTTGATATGGCATTGCTAGGTGGTTGCTATGTGTTCTAGGTGGTTTGTAGGGAGTTTGAAGGCGGTTGCCATGGTGTTCTGAGTGGTTGCTAGGGCGTTACAAGGCGGTTGCTGTGGTGTTCCTGGTGGTTGCTAGGGCATTGCTAGGCCATTGCTATGTCTTCTTGGTGGTTGCTAGAGTTTTACTAGGCGGTTGCTATGGTGTTCTGGATGGTTGCTAGGGCGTTGGTAGGCGGTTGCTGTGGTGTTCTGGGTGGTTGCTTGGGCTTTGCTTGGCAATTGTTATGGTGTTCATTGTGGTTGCTAAGGCGTTGCTAGGTAGTTGCTATGGTGTTCTGGATGGTTGCTAGGGCATTGCTAGGCGGTTGGTATGGTGTTCTGGGTGGTTGCTAGGGCATTGCTAGGCAGTTGCTATGGTGTTCTGGGTGGTTGATAGGCGGTTGCTATGGTGTTCTGGGTAGTTGCTAGGGCGTTGCTAAGCAGTTGCTATGGTGTTCTGGGTGGTTCCTATGGCGTTCTGGGTGGTTGCTAGGGCGTTGCAAGGCAGGTGCTATGGTGTTCTGGGTGGTTGCTAGGATGTCGCTATGGTGTTCTGGGTGGTTGCTAGGGCGTTGCTAGGCAGTTTCTATGGTGTTCTGGGTTGTTGCTAGAGCGTTGCTAGGCAGTTGCTATGGTGTTCAGGGTGGTTGCTTGGGCATTGCTATGGTGTTGTTCATGGTTGCTAGGGCATTGCAAGGCAGTTGCTATGGTGTTTTGGATGGTTGCTAATCGGTTGCTATGGTGTTCTGGGTGGTTGCTCGGGCGTTGCTAGGCGGTTGCTATGGTGTTCTGGCTGGTTGCTTGGCGGTTGCTATGGTGTTCTGGGTGGTTGCTAGGGCGTTGCTAGGTAGTTGCTTTGGTGTTCTCGGTGGTTCCTAGGCGGTTGCTATGGTGTTCTGGGTGGTTGCTAGGGCGTTGTTAGGTGGTTGCTATGGGGTTCTGGGTGGTTGCTAGGGCATTGCTAGGCAGTTGCTTTTGTGTCCTTATTGGTTGCAAGGTGGTTGCTATGGTGTTCTGGGTGGTTGCTAGGGCGTTGCTAGGCAGTTGCTATGGTGTTCTGGGTGGTTGCTAGGCGTTTGTTGTGGTGTTCTGGGTGGTTGCTAGGGCGTTGCTAGGCATTTGCTGTGTTGTCTGGGTGGTTGCTAGGGCGTTGCTAGGCAGTTGCTATGGTGTTCCGGTTGGTTGCTAGGTGGTTGCTATGGTGTTGTGGGTGGTTGCTAGGGCGTTGCTTGGCGGTTTCTATGGTGTTCTGGGTTGTTGCTAGAGCGTTGCTAGGCAGTTGCTATGGTGTTCAGGGTGGTTGCTTGGGCATTGCTATGGTGTTGTTGGTGGTTGCTAGGGCATTGCAAGGCAGTTGCTATGGTGTTTTGGATGGTTGCTAATCGGTTGCTATTGTGTTCTGGGTGGTTGCTAGAGCGTTGCTAGGCCGTTGCTATGGTGTTCTGGCTGGTTGCTTGGCGGTTGCTATGGTGTTCTGAGTGGTTGCTAGGGCGTTGCTAGGTAGTTGCTTTGGTGTTCTCGGTGGTTCCTAGGCGGTTGCTATGGTGTTCTGGGTGGTTGCTAGGGCATTGCTAGGTGGTTGCTATGGGGTTCTGGGTGGTTGCTAGGGCATTGCTAGGCAGTTGCTTTTGTGTCCTTAGGTGTTGCAAGGTGGTTGCTATGGTGTTCTGGGTGGTTGCTAGGGCGTTGCTAGGCAGTTGCTATGGTGTTCTGGGTGGTTGCTAGGCGGTTGCTCTGGTGTTCTGGGTGGTTGCTAGGGCGTTGCTAGGCGGTTGCTGTGTTGTCGGGGTGGTTGCTAGGGCGTTGCTAGGCAGTTGCTATGGTGTTCCGGTTGGTTGCTAGGTGGTTGCTATGGTGTTCTGGGTGGTTGCTAGGGCGTTGCTAGGCAGTTGCTATGGTGTTCTGGGTGGTTGCTAGGTGGTTGCTATGGTGTTCTGGGTGGTTGTTAGGGCGTTGCTAGGCAGTTACTATGGTGTTCTGGGTGGTTGCTTGGCAGTTGCTATGGTGTTCTGGGTGGTTGCTAGGGCGTTGCTAGGCAGTTACTATGGTGTTCTGGGTGGTTGCTTGGCAGTTGCTATGGTGTTCTGGGTGGTGGTTAGTGCGTTGCTAGGCGGTTGCTATGGTGTTCTGGGTAGTTGCTAGGGCGTTGCTAGAAAGTTGCTATGGTGTTCTGGGTGGTAGCTAGGCGGTTGCTATGGTGTTCTGGGTGGTGGCTAGGGCGTTGCAAAGAGGTTGCTATGGTGTTCTGGGTGGTTGCTAGGGCGTTGCTAGGCAGTTGCTATGGTGTTCTGGGTGGTTGATAGGCGGTCGCTATGGTATTCTGGGTGGTTGTTAGTGCGTTGCTAGGCAGTTGCTATGGTGTTCTGGGTGGTTGCTGGGGAGTTGCTATGCAGTTGCTATGGTGATTTGGGTGGTTGCTGGGGCGTTGCTAGACGGTTGCTATGGTGATCTGGGTGGTTGCTAGGGCGTTGCTAGGCAGTTGCTATGGTGTTCTGGGTAGTTGCTAGGCAGTTGCTTTGGTGTTCTGGGTGGTTACTAGGGTGTTGCTTAGCAGTTGCTATGGTGTTCTGGGTGGTTGCTAGGGTGTTGCGAGGCGGTTGCTACGGTGTTCTGGGTGGTTGCTATGGCGTCGCTAGGCAGTTGATATGGTGTTCTGAGTTGTTGCGAGGGCGTTGCTTGGCGGTTGCTATGTGTTCTGGGTGGTTTCAACAGCGTTGCTTGGCGGTTGCTATGGCGTTCTGGGTGGTTGCTAGGGCGTTGCTAGGTGGTTGCTATGGTGTTCTGGGTGGTTGCTAGGGCGTTGCTAGGCAGTTGCTTTTGTGTCGTGAGTGGTTGAAAGGTGGTTGTTATGGTGTTTTGGGTGGTTGCTAGGGTGTTGCAAGGCGGTTGCTGTGTTGTCTGGGTGGTTGCTAGGGCGTTGCTAGGCAGTTGCTATGGTGTTCTGGGTGGTTGCTAGGTGGTTGCTATGGTGTTCTGGGTGGTTGTTCGGGCGTTGCTACGCAGTTACTATGGTGTTCTGGGTGGTTGCTTGGCAGTTGCTATGGTGTTCTGGGTGGTTGCTAGGGCGTTGCTAGGCAGTTACTATGGTGTTCTGGGTGGTTGCTTGGCAGTTGCTATGGTGTTCTGGATGGTTGCTAGGTGGTTGCTATGGTGTTCTGGGTGGTTGTTAGGGCGTTGCTAGGCAGTTACTATGGTGTTCTGGGTGGTTGCTTGGCAGTTGCTATGGTGTTCTGGGTGGTTGCTAGGGCGTTGCTAGGCAGTTACTATGGTGTTCTGGGTGGTTCCTTGGCAGTTGCTATGGTGTTCTGGGTGGTGGTTAGGGCGTTGCTAGGCGGTTGCTATGGTGTTCTGGGTGGTTGCTAGGGCGTTGCTAGAAAGTTGCTATGGTGTTCTGGGTGGTAGCTAGGCAGTTGCTATGGTGTTCTGGGTGGTTGCTAGGGCGTTGCAAAGAGGTTGCTATGGTGTTCTGGGTGGTTGCTAGGGCGTTGCTAGGCAGGTGCTATGGTGTTCTGGGTGGTTGTTGGGCGGTCGCTATGGTCTTGTGGGTGGTTGTTAGGGCGTTGCTAGGCAGTTGCTATGGTGTTCTGGGTGGTTGCTGGGGAGTTGCTATGCAGTTGCTATGGTGATTTGGGTGGTTGCTAGGGCGTTGCTAGACGGTTGCTATGGTGTTCTGGGTGGTTGCTAGGGCGTTGCTAGGCAGTTGCTATGGTGTTCTGGGTAGTTGCTAGGCAGTTGCTTTGGTGTTCTGGGTGGTTACTAGGGTGTTGCTTAGCAGTTGCTATGGTGTTCTGGGTGGTTTCTAGGGCATTGCGAGGCGGTTGCTACGGTGTTCTGGGTGGTTGCTAGGGCGTCGCTAGGCAGTTGATATGGTGTTCTGAGTTGTTGCGAGGGCGTTGCTTGGCGGTTGCTATGTGTTCTGGGTGGTTTCAACAGCGTTGCTTGGCGGTTGCTATGGCGTTCTGGGTGGTTGCTAGGGCGTTGCTAGGTGGTTGCTATGGTGTTCTGGGTGGTTGCTAGGGCGTTGCTAGGCAGTTGCTTTTGTGTCCTGAGTGGTTGCAAGGTGGTTGCTATGGTTTTTTGGGTGGTTGCTAGGGCGTTGCAAGGCGGTTGCTGTGTTGTCTGGGTGGTTGCTAGGGCGTTGCTAGGCAGTTGCTATGGTGTTCTGGGTGGTTGCTAGGTGGTTGCTATGGTGTTCTGGCTGGTTGTTCGGGCGTTGCTACGCAGTTACTATGGTGTTCTGGGTGGTTGCTTGGCAGTTGCTATGGTGTTCTGGGTGGTTGCTAGGGCGTTGCTAGGCAGTTACTATGGTGTTCTGGGTGGTTGCTTGGCAGTTGCTATGGTGTTCTGGATGGTTGCTAGGTGGTTGCTATGGTGTTCTGGGTGGTTGTTAGGGCGTTGCTAGGCAGTTGCTATGGTGTTCTGGGTGGTTGGTAGGGCGTTGCTAAGCAGTTGCTTTTGTGTCCTGAGTGGTTGCAAGGTGGTTGCTATGGTGTTTAGGGTGGTTGCTAGGGCGTTGCAAGGCGGTTGCTGTGTTGTCTGGGTGGTTGCTAATGCGTTGCTAGGCAGTTGCTATGGTGTTCCGGTTGGTTGCTAGGTGGTTGCTATGGTGTTCTGGGTGGTGGCTAGGGCGTTGCTAGGCAGTTGCTATGGTGTTCTGGGTGGTTGCTAGGTGGTTGCTATGGTGTTCTGGGTGGTTGTTAGGGCATTGCTACGCAGTTACTATGGTGTTCTGGGTGGTTGCTTGGCAGTTGCTATGGTGTTCTGGGTGGTTGCTAGGGCGTTGCTAGGCAGTTACTATGGTGTTCTGGGTGGTTGCTTGGCAGTTGCTATGGTGTTCTGGGTGGTGGTTAGGGCGTTGCTAGGCGGTTGCTATGGTGTTCTGGGTGGTTGCTAGGGCGTTGCTAGGAAGTTGCTATGGTGTTCTGGGTGGTAGCTAGGCGGTTGCTATGGTGTTCTGGGTGGTTGCTAGGGCGTTGCAAAGAGGTTGCTATGGTGTTCTGGGTGGTTGCTAGGGCGTTGCTAGGCAGTTGCTATGGTGTTCTGGGTGGTTGTTAGGCGGTCGCTATGGTATTCTGGGTGGTTGGTAGGGCGTTGCTAGGCAGTTGCTATGGTGTTCTGGGTGGTTGCTGGGGAGTTGCTATGCAGTTGCTATGGTGATTTGGGTGGTTGCTAGGGCGTTGCTAGACGGTTGCTATGGTGTTCTGGGTGGTTGCTAGGGCGTTGCTAGGCAGTTGCTATGGTGTTCTGGGTAGTTGCTAGGCAGTTGCTTTGGTGTTCTGGGTGGTTACTAGGGCGTTGCTTAGCAGTTGCTATGGTGTTCTGGGTGGTTGCTAGGGCGTTGCGAGGCGGTTGCTACGGTGTTCTGGGTGGTTGCTAGGGCGTCGCTAGGCAGTTGCTATGCTGGTCTGAGTTGTTGCGAGGGCGTTGCTTGGCGGTTGCTATGTGTTCTGGGTGGTTTCAACAGCGTTGCTTGGCGGTTGCAATGTCGTTCTGGGTGGTTGCTAGGGCTTTGCTAGGAAGTTGCTATGGTGTTCTGAGTGTTTGCTAGGGCATTGCTTGGTGGTTGCTATGGTGTTCTGAGTGGTTGCCAGGACGTTGTTAGGTGGTTTCTATGGTGTTCTGGGTGGTTGCTAGGGCGTTGTTAGGTGGTTGCTATGGTGTTCTGGGTGGTTGGTAGGCAGTTGCTATTGTGTTTGGGGTGGTTGCTAGGGCATTGTCAGGCGGTTTCTATGGTGTTCTGGATGATTGCTAGGGCGTTGCTAGGTGGTTGCTTAGGTTTTCTGGGTAGTTGCTAGGCAGTTGTTATGGTGTTCTGGGTGGTTGCTAGGGCGTTGCTACGCAGTTGCTAAGGTGTTCTAGGTGGTTGTTAGGGCGTTGCTAGGCAGTTGCTATGGTGTTCTAGGTGGTTGCTAGGGCGTTGCTAGGCGGTGGCTATGGTATTCTAAGTGGTTGCTAAGGCGTTGCTAGGCAGTTGCTATGGTGTTCTATGTGGTTGCTAGGGCGTTGCTAGGCAATTGCTATGGTGTTCTGGGTGGTTGCTAGGCGGTTGCCATGGTGTTCTAAGTGGTTGCTAGGGCGTTGCTAGGCAGTTGTAATGGTGTTCTGGGTGGTTGCTAGGCAGTTGCTATGGTGTTCTTGCTGGTTGTTAGCGCCTTGCTAAGCAGTTGCTGTGGGTTATGGGTGGTTGCTAGGGTGTTGCTATGTGGTTGCTAGGGCGTTGCTAAGTAGTTGCAATGGTGTTCCAGGTGGTTGCTAGGCGGTTGCTATGGTGTTCTGGGTGGTTACTAGGGCGTTGCTAGGCGGTTGCTATGGTGTTCTGGGTGGTTGCTAGAGCGTTGCTTAGCAGCTGCCATGGTTTTCTGGGTTGTTGCTTGGGCATTGCTAGGCGGTTGCTATGGTGTTCTGGGTGGTTGCTAGGGCGTTGGTATTTTGTTCTGGGTGGTTGCTAGGGCGTTGCTAGGCAATTGCTATGGTGTTTTGGGTGGTTGCAAGGTGGTTGCTATGGTGTTCTGGGTGGTTGCTAGGGCGTTGCTAAGCGGTTGCTATGGTGTTCTGGGTGGTTGCTAGGCGTTTGCTATGGTGTTCTGGGTTGTTGCTAGGGCGTTGCTAGGCAGTTGCTATGGTGTTCTGGGTGGTTTCTAGGCGGTGCCTATGGTGTCATGGGTGGGGGCTGGGGCGTTGCCGTGGTGTTCCGGGTGGTTACTGTGGCGTCGCTAGGCGGTTGCTATGGTGTTCTGGGTGGTTGCTAGGGCGTTGCTAGGCAGTTGCTATGGTGTTCTAGGTGGTTGCTAGGGCATTGCTAGGCAGTTGCTATGGTGGTCTGGGTGGTTGCTTGGCAGTTGCTATGGTGTTCTAAGTTGTTGCTAGGGCATTGCTAGGCAGTTGCTATGGTGTTCTAGGTGGTTGTTGGGGCGTTGCAAGGCAATTGCTATGGTGTTCTGGCTGGTTGCTAGGCTGTTGCTATGGTGTTCTGGGTGGTTGCTAGGGCATTGCTAGTCAGTTGCTATGGTGTTCTGAGTGAATGTTAGAGCATTATTAGGTGGTTGCTATATTGTTCTGGGTGGTTGCTAGGGAGTTGCTAGGTGGTTGTTATGGTGCTCTGGGTGTTTGCTAGGGCGTTGCTACGCAGTTGCTATGGTGTTCTGAGTGGTTGCTAGGGCATTGCTAGGCGGTTGCTATGGTGTCCTTGGTGGTTGCTGGGGCGTTGCCATGGTGTTCCGGGTGGTTACTATGGCATTGCTACGCGGTTGCTATGGTGTTCTGGGTGGTTGCTAGGGCGTTGCTAGGCAGTTGCTTTGGTGTTCTGGGTGGTTGCTAGGTGGTTGCTATGGTGTTCTGGGTGGTTGCTAGGGGGTGGCTAAGCGGTTGGGATGGTGTTCTGGGTGGGTGCTAGGGCGTTGGGAGGCAGTTGCTATCGTGTTCTGGGTGGTTGCTAAGGTATTGCAAGGTGGTTGCTACGGTTTTCTGGGTGGTTGCTATGGCGTTGCTAGGCAGTTGCTATGGTGTTCTGAGTGGTTGCTACGCGTTGCTAGGCAGTTGCTATGGTGTTCTAGGTGGTTGCTAGGGCATTGCTAGGCAGTTGCTATGGTGTTCTGGGTGGTTGCGAGGCAGTTTCTATGGTGTTCTTGGTGGTTGCTAGGTCGTTGCTAAGCAGTTGCTATGGTGTTTTTAGTGGTTGCTAGGGTGTTGCTAGGCAGTTGTTATGGTGTTCTGTGTGGTTGCTAGGTGGTTGCTATTGTGTTCTGGGTGGTTGCTAGGCCATTGCTAAGCGGTTGGTATGGTTTTCTGGGTGGTTGCTAGGGCGTTGCGAGGCAGTTGCTATGGTGTTCTGGGTCGTTGCTAAGGCATTGCAAGGTGGTTGCTACGGTTTTCTGGGTGGTTGTTATGGTGTTGCTAGGCAGTTGCTATGATGTTCTGGGTGGTTGTTAGGGCATTGCTAGGCAGTTGCTATGGTGTTCTGAGTGGTTGCTACGCATTGCTAGGCATTTGCTATGGTGTTCTGGGTGGTTGCAAGGGCGTTGCTAAGCGGTTGCTGTGTTGTTCTGAGTAGTTGCTAGGGCGTTGCTAACCAGTTGCTATGGTGTTCTAGGTGGTTGCTAGGGCGTAGGTAGTCAGTTACTATGGTGTTCTGGGTGGTTGCTAGGGCGTTGCTAGGCGGCTGGTATGGTGCTCTGGGTGGTTGCGAGGGCGTTGCTAGGCAGTTGCCATGGTGTTCTAAGTGGTTGCTAGGGCGTTGGTATTTTGTTCTGGGTGGTTGCTAGGGCGTTGCTAGGCAATTGCTATGGTGTTTTGGGTGGTTGCAAGGTGGTTGCTATGGTGTTCTGGGTGGTTGCTAGGGCGTTGCTAAGCGGTTGCTATGGTGTTCTGGGTGGTTGCTAGGCGTTTGCTATGGTGTTCTGGGTTGTTGCTAGGGCGTTGCTAGGCAGTTGCTGTGGTGTTCTGGGTGGTTTCTAGGCGGTTCCTATGGTGTCATTGGTGGTTGCTGGGGCGTTGCCGTGGTGTTCCGGGTGGTTACTGTGGCGTCGCTAGGCGGTTGCTATGGTGTTCTGGGTGGTTGCTAGGGCGTTGCTAGGCAGTTGCTATGGTGTTCTAGGTGGTTGCTAGGGCATTGCTAGGCAGTTGCTATGGTGGTCTGGGTGGTTGCTTGGCAGTTGCTATGGTGTTCTAAGTTGTTGCTAGGGCATTGCTAGGCAGTTGCTATGGTGTTCTAGGTGGTTGTTGGGGCGTTGCAAGGCAATTGCTATGGTGTTCTGGCTGGTTGCTAGGCTGTTGCTATGGTGTTCTGGGTGGTTGCTAGGGCATTGCTAGTCAGTTGCTATGGTGTTCTGAGTGAATGTTAGAGCATTATTAGGTGGTTGCTATATTGTTCTGGGTGGTTGCTAGGGAGTTGCTAGGTGGTTGTTATGGTGCTCTGGGTGTTTGCTAGGGCGTTGCTACGCAGTTGCTATGGTGTTCTGAGTGGTTGCTAGGGCATTGCTAGGCGGTTGCTATGGTGTCCTTGGTGGTTGCTGGGGCGTTGCCATGGTGTTCCGGGTGGTTACTATGGCATTGCTACGCGGTTGCTATGGTGTTCTGGGTGGTGGCTAGGGCGTTGCTAGGCAGTTGCTTTGGTGTTCTGGGTGGTTGCTAGGTGGTTGCTATGGTGTTCTGGGTGGTTGCTAGGGCGTTGCTAAGCGGTTGGTATGGTGTTCTGGGTGGTTGCTAGGGCGTTGGGAGGCAGTTGCTATCGTGTTCTGGGTGGTTGCTAAGGTATTGCAAGGTGGTTGCTACGGTTTTCTGGGTGGTTGCTATGGCGTTGCTAGGCAGTTGCTATGGTGTTCTGAGTGGTTGCTACGCGTTGCTAGGCAGTTGCTATGGTGTTCTAGGTGGTTGCTAGGGCATTGCTAGGCAGTTGCTATGGTGTTCTGGGTGGTTGCGAGGCAGTTTCTATGGTGTTCTTGGTGGTTGCTAGGGCGTTGCTAAGCAGTTGCTATGGTGTTTTGAGTGGTTGCTAGGGTGTTGCTAGGCAGTTGTTATGGTGTTCTGGGTGGTTGCTAGGTGGTTGCTATTGTGTTCTGGGTGGTTGCTAGGGCATTGCTAAGCGGTTGGTATGGTTTTCTGGGTGGTTGCTAGGGCGTTGCGAGGCAGTTGCTATGGTGTTCTGGGTCGTTGCTAAGGCATTGCAAGGTGGTTGCTACGGTTTTCTGGGTGGTTGTTATGGTGTTGCTAGGCAGTTGCTATGATGTTCTGGGTGGTTGTTAGGGCATTGCTAGGCAGTTGCTATGGTGTTCTGAGTGGTTGCTACGCATTGCTAGGCATTTGCTATGGTGTTCTAAGTGGTTGTGAGGGCATTGCTAGGCGGTTGCTATGGTGTTCTGAGTGGTTGCTAGGGCGTTGCTACGCAGTTGCTATGGTGTTCTAGGTGGTTGCTAGGGCGTTGCTAGGCAGTTGCTATGGTGTTCTGGGTGGTTGCTAGGGCGTTGCTAGGCGGTTGCTATGGTATTCTAAGTGGTTGCTAGGGCATTGCTAGGCAGTTGCTATGGTGTTCTATGTGGTTGCTAGGGCGTTGCTAGGCAGTTGCTATGGTGTTCTGGGTGGTTGCTAGGCGGTTGCCATGGTGTTCTAAGTGGTTGCTAGGGCGTTGCTAGGCAGTTGTTATGGTGTTCTGGGTGGTTGCTAGGCAGTTGCTTTGGTGTTCTGGCTGGTTGTTAGCGCCTTGCTAAGCAGTTGCTGTGGGTTATGGGTGGTTGCTAGGTGGTTGCTATGGTGTTCTGGATGGTTACTAGGGCGTTGCTAGGCGGTTGCTTTGGTGTTCTGGGTGGTTGCTAGGGCGTTGCTTAGCCGCTGCCATGGTTTTCTGGGTTGTTGCTCGGGCATTGCTAGGCGGTTGCTATGGTGTTCTGGGTGGTTGCTAGGGCGTTGGTATTGTGTTCTGGGTGGTTGCTAGGGCGTTGCTAGGCAATTGCTATGGTGTTCTGGGTGGTTGCTAGGTGGTTGCTATGGTGTTCTGGGTGGTTGCTAGGGCGTTGCTAAGCGGTTGCTATGGTGTTCTGGGTGGTTGCTAGGCGTTTGCTATGGTGTTCTGGGTTGTTGCTAGGGCGTTGCTAGGCAGTTGCTATGGTGTTCTGGGTGGTTTCTAGGCGGTTGCTATGGTGTCCTTGGTGGTTGCTGGGGCGTTGCCATGGTGTTCCGGGTGGTTACTATGGCGTTGCTAGGCGGTTGCTATGGTGTTCTGGGTGGTTGCTAGGGCGTTGCTAGGCAGTTGCTATGGTGTTATAGGTGGTTGCTAGGGCATTGCTAGGCAGTTGCTATGGTGTTCTGGGTGGTTGCTTGGCAGTTGCTATGGTGTTCTAAGTTGTTGCTAGGGCATTGCTAGGCAGTTGCTATGGTGTTCTAGGTGGTTGTTGGGGCGTTGCTAGGCAATTGCTATGGTGTTCTGGCTGGTTGCTAGGCGGTTGCTATGGTGTTCTGGGTGGTTGCTAGGGCGTTTCTAGTCAGTTGCTATGGTGTTCTGAGTGAATGTTAGAGCATTATTAGGTGGTTGCTATATTGTTCTGGGTGGTTGCTAGGGAGTTGCTCGGTGGTTGTTATGGTGCTCTGGGTGGTTGCTAGGGCGTTGCTACGCAGTTGCTATGGTGTTCTGAGTGGTTGCTAGGGCATTGGTAGGCGGTTGCTATGTGTTCTGGATGGTTTCCAGGGCGTTGCTTGGCGGTTGCTATGGTGTTCTGGGTGGTTTCTAGGATGTTGTTAGGCAGTTGTTATGGTGTTCTGAGTGGTTGCTAGGGCATTGCTTGGCAGTTGCTATGGTGTTCTCAGTGGTTGCTAGGGCGTTGTTAGGCAGTTGCTATGGTGTTCTGAATGGTTGCTAGGGCGTTGCTAGGCGGTTGCTATGGTGTTCTGGGTGGTTGCTATGGCGTTACTAGGTGGTTACTATATTGTTCTGAGTGGTTGCTATGGCATTGCTAGGCGGTTGCTATGGTAGTCTGAGTGGTTGCTAGGGCGTTGCCAGGCCGTTGCTATGGTGTTCTGGGTGGTTGCTAGGCCGTTGCTAGGTGGTTGCGATGGTGTTCTGGGTGGTTGCTTGGGCAGTGCTAGGCAGTTGCTATGGTGTTCTGGGTGGTTTCTCGGGCATTGCTAGGCAGTTGCTATGTTCTGTTGGTTGCTAGGACGTTGATGTGTAAGGAGGAAAGAAGGAACTAATGAGGTAAGTAAAAAAAGAAGGAAGGTACGAAAAAAGAAAAAAAGCAAAGGAAGACCGGAAAGCACGAAGAAAGAAGGAGAGGATGGATGGAAAGAAACCTGGGAATGAAGGGAAGAAGGAAGTAAGCAAGGAAGAAAGGAATGAAAGAAGGGATTATGAAGGATGGAAGTAAAGATAGAAGGAGGGAAGGAAAGAAGGGAAGGAAATAAGGAATAAAAAATGAAAGAAAGAAGGAAAGACAGAAGGAAGGAAAGAAAGAGGGAAGTAAAGAGAAAGGGAAAGCAGAAAGAAGAAAGGAAGAAAGATAGGAAAGAAAGTAGGTATGAAGGAAGGAAAGAAGGCATGATGGAAGGAAAGACAAACTAAGGAAGGAGGGAAAGAAAATTGGTAGGGAGGAAGAATGGAAGGAAGGATGAAAGGCAGGATAGAAGGAAATAAACTATGAAAGAAAGAACGAATAAAGGAAGAGGGAATGAAGGAGAGAAATAGGAGGGAAAAAGAAAGAAGGAATGATAGAAAAAAGAAAAGAAGGAAGAAAAGCAGTAAGGAAGCTGTAGTCTCAAGAGAGCTAGATTGTAGTCTAAAAGCCTGAGAAACTGACAGTTACAGCAGGTGGTCAGAACATCTGGCCCAAGATTCCATTTGCTTTATGGCCCGATTGTGACGCCATAATGTCAATGTTAAGTCTATGGGAGGGAATTTTTTTTTTGTTTTTTTATTAATAACTCAAAAAGTATAAAAGTTACAAAGATGAAAAATACATTGCACAGGTGTCCTAAGTAAGACCTACGCAACGCAGTTTGAATGAAGTTTCTACGTTAAACGGTTGAGGCCGCATTAAGTGTGTTAGAAGAAAAATAATAGACAGTACAAAGCTCATTGATTTTGGCTATCAGGAAAACAAGGAACAAGGATTTTCTGATTAACCATGAAAATGCAGTTGTGGTCCATGGAAAACACAAACCAGACTTTAAATTTGAATATCGTCGGCCTGTTGAGAAAACCTTGTATCTCCAAACTAATAAGAAACAAAAACTCATATGTCCACTATTCTTACATGCAAAATTAATCATCTTTTATTTTATTTCTATTTTAAAATATATTTATCAATTTATTTATTTTTTTTACATTTTTTTTTCCTGTCAAGTTTATCATTTTTAAGATACGTCAAGATAGGTTATATCACCAGGCCGACGATATGCCGCGGTAATAGCAGACCGATGAATGTCTGTGCCAGTTACAAGAAGTAATGCAGACATCTTTTTTTATTTCTTATTCTAGCTACCAAGACATTAAAGCTATGCAAACAAAGAAATTGCCGCGATAATGAAATAACAAATAAAGAATTTAGTGCTTCTAAACCAGCACAATCAGAGTATTGAAAATATGACCCTCCTACACCAGCCTGTTTGTTCCATGGAAACAGGGAAGAAAACAAAAAGAACATTCTAGTCACACAAAAAATGACAATCAAAGACAGTTTATATGATCTCATTTAGAAATTGCGCACTTGAAATCACAAACTACTCCGATGTCAGGTTTGTAACTAAAGGACATGGACACGCATTAACAAGGATTCTTACCCCGCACACTGTTATACCCCTGCCCCAGAACCGCCTCAGCAATGACGCGATTCCATATCTATAGCATATTATGTCCCATTTGATTTGAGCGACTCATTCAATTGAACTTGTGCCTTATACTTTATTGTAATCAATTATCCCATTAACTGATAATAATTCTTCCCATGTCGGCTATTCTTTATTGGCTAAAATTGATTAACAAATGGGTAGTGCTTTGGTATTGGCCAGGGTAGGGCTCAATCTAGAGTAGCCTATTTAATAATATCTTTATTCACATATTAAATTACACAGTATTACCAATGGTAAAAAATTACTAGGACTCGAGTTAGTTAATACAGATATCCTCAATTAGAAAAGCAATCTCCTCACTCGTGAGAATATCACGACTATTTAGATTATCACGAACATATAGGGCAGTCGCATTTGTTAATAGAACATGAAGACAATGATGGCGACGTCGAGCCAAAGCCGAAATTTCACAGATGTTAGTGTTGTATGGCAAGCGAGCGCTGAAGGCTGATCCGAGGAATTAAGCTGCGAATCGTTCTGGATGCGGCTTCGGTGGAAAGATGTAAGCGCAGTATGCCCGATTTAAAGGATAAAGGGAGAAATCTTCGGGGCGCTATAAAAGCCAGGCTCTCTGCATACTGAAGAAGTGTGCACACAACAGGTGGTGGGCAACTGTCATCCCCTGAGCATTTCACTGCACAGGAGGAGGGGATGGCATCCACTCTTTCTGCAGTGGAAGTGCATGGAGAAGAACTTGGAGCGTCAACGAACTGCGTCAGACACCAGACAACTGTGAGATGTGTGTGACGTCACCAGCCATTCATTGGAACGACCCAGATGCAAGGAGCGACAGCGCAGTTGTGACGTTGATGACCAAGGGTATGTTTGTGGCTAATTGATGTTTCTTAGTCCCAGGATGTCCAAACGAAGCCAATACAGCGCCCTCAATAATTATTGGCACCCCTGGTTAAGACGTGTTCTTTAGCTCCTAATAAGTTCTATTTTTATCTAAATAATATCGGACCACAATGAAAAAAAGAGGAAAATCCAACCTTTAATTCAAGTGCATTTTTTCAGTGGGAAAAAAATCCCATATTAAGAAATAATTCTTTTACATCAAATTATGCGTGTCACAATTATTAGCACCCATGATGTTAATACTTTGTACAACCCCCTTTTGCCAACAAAACAGCACCTAATCTTCTCCTATAATGTTTCATAAGATGGGAGAATACAGAAAGAGGGATCTTCAACCATTCCTCTTTGCACAATCTCTCTAAATCATCCTGCGACCTGGGTCCTCTGATACGGGACCAGTTAGACACCAAATGCGAGGATGGAGAGAAAAGGCTTTATTGGAAAAATAAAGAAAATCAGGCACGAGGGCCAACAAAAAACTTCACCCAAAGGGTTGCAAAAAAACAAACTAAAGAGAGCTACACAGAGCTATAAACAAAAGGATCAAAAACGATGAAAACAAAGGCCACTGGAAACTCCAGGCAGAAAATTCATAAAAAGAAAAAAACAACGATGCTAAGAATACAGAAGGCTATATACAAAATGACTATGAAACCGAGACTTGAGACCATGAGCTTGATAGAACAAGAAATGAGACTCTGTCTGCCAGCCAACTTCCACCGCATCCAGATAAAGGGTGAGAAATCAAGACATGAAGGGCAACACCTGGAGGAGGAGAAACGAGTGGCATGGCAAGATCATGACATGGACTAAGATTGGATGACAAGACTTGCTCATTAAGAGAATGAGCGTGCTCAGCTTAAGTACCAATTAAGTATGCAGTTTGAAAGCAGCATGAATGTTCAGAACAGAAAGGCACAGCAAGATCTTGAAATAGCAAAGCAGGAATCATGACAATAAACACCCTGTCTTAATTAGTAATATTAGTAATGTGCCTATCTAAGAATTACACCAACCCAGTGAGTGTTAGTAAATGTTAGTAACTTAAAAACAGTTATTAGTCAATTAAGCTTAGACAGCCCCGAATCAGCACAGCACAGAAGGAAGGGCGAAAAACCAAAGCCAACCATAGCTCAGAAATGTGCAACAACGAAGGCACGGGGCGGAACGCAGACAAGCGGTGGAGTGGCTTGGCAGACCTGGCAAAAACAAAAACATGGAAAAGTAAAAACCTGGACAATGAATGTGAACTATGAATTGCAAAAACCTGATACAAGAAACTGTTAAAAACTGTGACATGAACTATGAACTATGAAACTTGGAACATGAAACTGTTAAAACCATAGGCAATACTGTCCTGGCCAAAGGCCAGGACCCCAGAACACAACATCCTCTCCTCTGCACTCTCCTCTTCAGCTCACTCCACAGGTTTTCAATGGGGTTGAGGTCTGGGGACTGAGATGGCCATGGGAGGAGCTTGATTCTGTGTCTGGTGAACCATTTCTGCATAGATTTGGCCGCATGTTTCTTGCTGAAAGACCCAGTGACGACACATCTTCAGCTTTTGGGCAGAGGCCACCAGATTTTGATTTAAAATGTCCTGGTATTTCAAAGCGTTCATGATGCCATGCACCCTAAGAAGGTTCCCAGGGCCTCTGGAATAGAAACAGGCCCACAGCATCACCGATCCCTCCCCATACTTCAGTGGGCATGAGGTGCTTTTCTGCATACTCATCTTTTGTATTCCGCCAGACCCACTTAAGAGTGTTTGTTGCCAAAATGCTCTATCTTGGTCTCATCTGACCAAAGCACACGGTCCCAGTTGAAGTCCCAGTACCGTTTAGCGAACTCTGGACATTTGCGTTTATGATTGTGAGTGAGAAAAGGTTTATTCCGTGCATGCCTCCCAAACAGCTTGTTGGCATGTAGATAGTGCCTGATTGTTGTTTTGGAGACTTTGTGACCCCAAGATGCTACCATTTGTTGCAATTCTTTAACTGAGAGGTTTGGAGAACTTTTTACTTCTGTTACCATCCTCTTCACTGTGCGTGGTGGCAAAATAACCTTGCGTCCTCGTCCAGGCTTGTTTACCACTGTTCCAGTTGTTTTAAAGTTCTTAATGATTCCTCTGACAGTAGATATGGGCAGGTGCAGGCGAGTGGCTATTTTCTTGTAGCCATTGCCTGACTTGTGAAGGTCAAGACACATCTGCCTTACTTGAATGGTGTGTTCCTTTGTCTTTCCCATGTTGAAGAGAGGATAAGAGAAATGGCCTCGGTGTCACGTCATATTTATACCCCAGGAAAACAGGAAGTGATGAATTCCTAATTAAATGTTCCTAGATACTCTGATCAACTCTGTAAACTACTGTAGAAATGATAGAAATACTTCAATTACATTTATTTCCTCGGAATTGTTAGGGGTGCCAATAATTGTGGAACAGGTGATTTTATGAAAAATAATTATTTTTTAGCCATGGATTTTTTCCCCCCTTAAAATTCACTTAAGTTGAAGGTTACATTTTTCAACAATTTTCAGTGTGAGAGTATGCTTCTGCAATAAAAATTGAATTTATTTTAGGGGTTTTAACACATATTAACCAGGGGTGCCAATAATTATGGAGGGCACTGTATGGCAGTTGGTCTCCTCAGTTGCCCAGTGCTTACAGAGTGCTGTTAAAGGAGAGGTGATGCAACACTGTGTTAAACATGCCCCTGTTCCAACTTTTTAGAGAAGTGTTGCAGGCATGAAATTAAAAATGAGCATCACTGTATATACAGAGATGTGTTGGGGGGCGGTGTATAGGGTTAGTGGGTCAGTGAGGTATGTTGAGCTTAAATCCAGGATTTTCATTATCATGATGGTGGCTCTCTTGATCCTGATTAGATCATGATGATTAATTATGATATATTGATATTTTTGATGTTTAAAGAGCTGAAATATTTCTCGAAAAAAAATATTGTTTTATTTCACACATTTGAAGAATATGTTCTGTATAACAAAATACTTTTTGAAGTTTTAAAAAATTCGATCGGGAAGTCTGTAAATTTGGGGTTTAAAAAGTGGGTTTTGGCACTCGAGACACTTGATTTCGAGCTAGCTTGTGAAACGATCGCCAATCCCCGTTATATGCAAATTAGAAACCCCTACGTCATCGTACGGAGTCGTGCTGAAGGCAATGTCATCAGTGATCAGTGGCTGCACGTAAAACAACACACATTGAGTGAGTCGATCGAACTTCATTCCTATCCCCAGCCACGAGCGATTTCCATGTGAATTTACAAATCAAGCTTGCTTTCAGGAGAAAATATCAACACTTACATGAAGGAAAGTATCGTGATCACAGTAGAAAATGACATTAGGTATCCACTTCGCCTTTTACCCGTGCTTTCAGGACGAATTTGCCGGGAAATTTGCACCCCTGCATCGTGCTGAGATGCTGCATCGCGCATCGTGCTGAGATGCACCGATACATTGCATGTGAATTAGAGCTGGTACCGTAGCTGCCCTATTGTAGGCCAAGTAAAAATAAAAAGGCTATTTTCGCCTGGTTTTTCGTCCTCTAGTCGGGCGATTTTTTTCTTGCTTTCATTTTGTCTGAGCTTCCTGTATTTATAATTTTCTCTACTACATTACTTCCCGAATCAAACAAAATGCGATCAGGTTCGTTACTGGTCCTGGTAGTCAAGTTCAGATTATACATTATTGTTGCAGAGTATGTCCTAAACTGAGACAGTAGGCTAACCCAACTAAGTAAATAACGAAGTAAGTAACTACTTAACTAACCAATTAACTAAACCTACTAACTAACTAACCTACTAACCATACCTATATAGGGTGTACAGGCGAACTGATTAAATAAATCGGATGTTATTTTATTTGGTTATTTATCGTCAAAGACGAGCCCCATTTGGGCTACTGGATCGCTGTTGTGGCAACTGTGACAAATCCCATTATCATGATGCAGTCATGTGATTAACAAGTGATGTTGTTGTTGAACTCATGAACTAGTTCATGCGAAAAAAAAAAAACACGTTATCTCTACTACTGCTTTCTTCAATGGCGTGCTCGTATCAACTTTCCTGCCCGACACCTCTCGAATTTGAGGTCGACACGGAAGAAGCAAATGGTTTTTTTGAAGGAGATTGTCAGGACTCGCCGTTCGAGTATGAAGAGGAGGAATCCGAGTCAAATGAAGACGAGATATCAAGTGATGACGAACATGACAACTCAGTGCTTGAGGAGGGTGAGAATGAGGCCAATGACGGAACTGGGGATGAGGGGTATGAACTTAGTCTTTGGCTTCGCTCGGAAATCCGTAAAAACTCGCCGATTTGTCTTTGGATGTCCGGCTACAGCCTACACAATTTGTCGGCATTTTGCCGAATCTACGCTAAAACGTAGCTTTTTCTATGATCCGTACGCGTGTTCAATTGGTATTTCGCGCTGATTAATGGCGACTTGCAGTATCGACTACTAACAGTGACGTCACACCTTTGACCTGCTGGTCACGTGACCGTTCACTAATTTTTCAGAAAAGGACGTGTAAGGTCGCTCAAAATGGTAATTTTTAACTCTTTTTTTTAAAAAACGGAAACATCATAAAATTAAATGCATTCGATTTACATATTCTATATATATTAAATATTAAGTATGCACCGTTTCGTACATTTTTAAAGACATTAAAATGTGTCTATTTCAGCTCTTTAAGTTACTTCGTAGTACACCCCCGAGTATTTTTTGCATGAAATTGCGTTTGCCAGAGAAACACAGACAGTACACAGAAGTGTACAATAGAGCTGAGAGGAGGAGTGCACTCATATACCCAAACATACCCAAGCCTTTGTTAGTCACTCAGTAAATCATCTCATCTCATTTTAAACAGACAGAATAATGTCAGTCAGTCAGTGATGCTGCAGCTGAATGAATTCGTGCTGTTTCAGTGAGTGAGTGTGGCTGAGGAGGGCTGCTGGTGTTCCTCTGCAGGAGTTCCTCTGCTGGTGTTCCTTTGCAGGTATTCCTCTGTTGGTGTTCCTCTGCAGGTATTCCTCCGCAGGTATTCCTCTGCAGGTGTTCCTCTGCGGGTATTCCTCTGCTGGTGTTCCTCTGCAGGTGTTCCTCTGCAGGTATTTTTCTGCTGGTATTCCTCTGCAGGTGTTCCTCTGCTGGTATTCCTCTGCTGGTGTTCCTCTGCAGGTGTTCCTCCGCAGGTATTCCTCTGCAGGTGTTCCTCTGCGGGTATTCCTCTGCTGGTGTTCCTCTGCAGGTATTCCTCTGCTGGTGTTCCTCTGCAGGTGCTCCTCTGCTGGTATTCCTCTGGTGGTGCTCCTCTGCAGGTATTCCTCTGCTGGTGTATTCCTGAGTGAGCTGGCGATCGTGTACACGGCCAGCATTTTGTTTTGTTTTTCGCTGTGGTGAGTGTATTGTTTGGTTTTAAGTGAGTTTTGTTGTATTTTGGTGTGTTTTTTTTGTTTTTGGTGGGTGTTTTGTTTTTTGTGAGTCTTGTTTTGGTTTTGGGGAGTTTTGTTTTGTTGGTTATAAGTATTTTGTCCGCAGCGAGTTTTTTTTTTTTGGGTGTGTTTGTTGTTTTGAGTGATTTTTGTTTTGGTTCTGATTTTGAATGTTTTTTTTTTGTTTTTAGAATGCATTTTTTTGTTTTTAGTGAGTTTTGTTTTGGCTTTGATGAGCATTTTGTTTTGTTTGTGGTTAGTGTTTTGTTTTTATTGAGTTTTGTTTTGGGGCCAGGTCAAGCAGTTACCGACTCGCACATCCACGGAATGAATGGATATAATTTTTCAACCCCTAGGTTTATTCCTTATTACAAAACATCGCAATGTAGGTTTGGATGAGTACTTGTATGGGGTCCAAGAAACATTTTGAAAAAAGAAGTTTCTTGAAAAATTACAAATATGTGATTGGTAACCGACTCACTGAAAGTTAACACCTAATTGGAGGGGGGATGCACAAAGGATCATAACATAATGCTCTTTTTCTTGAATTTTATTACAACAAACATTTGTCATTGTTACACATAAATTTAAGTAGCTAACACATGACCAAATATGGGGAAATTTGAACTTTAATATCATCACACTATATATGTTTTACTGACTATGGGAGTGGTAACTGAGTAACATGATAACAGACTCATAAATGTTTGTACTTAAGTATTATAGATTAAAAAATGTGAACAAACAATTACGTATGCCTGTGTTACACTGTTTAGGGCATGAATTTCACATTGGAACATAAATTAAAAGATGATCACGATAATATAGCTTTATGTTAAATGTCATCAACATCATGTTCAGCCAATATGGTCATCTTGTAACGTTTTGTTGGTCGTGCGTGCTCAGTTGCACGGCGACAGAAAGTGGAGGACTGGACTCAAGAGCAGGAGTGTACTTGGTTGTAGTTTTAATAATAGTTTTACAATCAAACAGAAAAAGGTACAGTAGTAATAATATATAACAAAATAAAGTGCTGGCACGCAAAGTGCTTCGCAACATGGTTTCTAAGTTAAAGTTTTAATTTTGCGAACTATGAAGAACAAACCTTTACAAGACATAAATGTCACATAGGCAAGAGGTTACACAGACTTCACAAAGAGACAGAGTGAAGCTCGGTCTTTTATGTGCACTGCTACCACTCAGCGCTAACAGGGAGCAGGTGAACATACTGATTGTATATCGTTATGCAATGATTGGTTAATTGAAGAGGTGGGCTGCAGGGTCCTAATAGACCGACGAGCTGGATGGCTGGAGGCCTGGTCTTACACATCTGAATTGTCCTTTTTGTTATGATGTGCGATTTTCTGCTTGTTCTGATTTTATGTTTATTTACACTTGGTTCATGAGTGTATTTATTCATTAGTACCATCTGCCATATCATGCACATTGTTTTCCCCTGTGATGTCTTGCGTTTCTGTGTTCATTACCAGTACATGCCCCTGTCTGCCAGGTCATATTTCAGGTGATTTCGGAAGTTTTGGTGTTTCACGTGTTCCTTCATGCCTGGTTTTCTTCCTTCAACGCCGATTACTAATTAAGTGCTAATCACAATAAAGCCCAGTTCAGACCAAAGATTCGCGACGAGATGGGCTGTGACTTGCAACTATTTGCGATGCGCCGGTCTGCGACGTTCTGAAACCTGCCAGTCCACACTGATGCGACGAGATAAGACGCTATATCGTTTCCATGGAAACGAGTCTGTGCTCCAGTTCTAACTGCCGGATTTTCTGGCTTTTTTTTCCAGTTGATATATTTATTGTCGCATTTGAAATTATGGATAATAATGATGAGTTCTGCGCAACAGTTGCATTTCTGCTATTAAAAAAGAGTGAGGACACACAAAGAAAGACAGGGGCGAGAATTTGGAGCTGTCCATCGCAGTGGCGTAGCCGGAACTTAAAAATGGGCGGACAATAAACATCTCTTTTGCTTTAACAAAATTGCTTTAACAAAGGAAAATGGCTGAGAACAAGTTAGGACTAATAATTGTTGTAAAGCGATGCTGTGTGACTGCTCATTTTTCAGTTCTGGCTACGCCATTGATTTGAAATGCTCAAAATTGCCCGTCCAAATGAATGACTGTCATTTTGCCTGAAGGAGGTGAACAAGCAACACCTGATAGCACAGAGTATTTTCGGATTGATTGTGTAGTTAAGTAGAAAAAATGACTGTGATCGAGTCAGAACTAATTATTGTTTTAAAGGGATGTTTATTGCCCGTGCAATTTTAAGTTCTGGCTGTGCTACTGGTGCATGGGTGCGTCAACAAAATACCCAGGGCGCTTTATGCCAATCTGTGCTGCATGAGAGCTCGTAACGGGAGACCTGCCCTCTTTTGTAAATTTCTCTCAGTTATTCTCAGTGCAGTGTCATGCAGCTGATAATTTATAACTCCCAACTAGCTGAATTCGTAACAAGCTGGTAGGCTGTTGAGAAGGTTTCAGTGCTTAACGATCTAAAACCAGCCTCTTGTGATCTGACAAGCTGAATTGCTGGCGATGCCATCAGCCGGCTTGCAACTAGCTGTTCACACTGCTGCGACTCCGACATGTGACGTTCTAAAACGATCGCGTCGCGAATCTTTGGTCTGAACTGGGCTTATCACTATGTTTTGACTAGTTTATCTACTGACCCTTAGTAGTTAGCCTGTTTCGAGCCTTCGTGGTCCCAGTGCTTAAACCCGGTTTCAGTGGCATGAAGCGACTAGGAGTATTACTACTCCCCCTGGATGGTTTCCCTGACTATTTGCTGGTACCCATTTATACACCTTTTGTTTGCGGTTAGTGTTTTGTTTTTACTGAGTTTTGTTTTGGGGCCAGGTCAAGCAGTTACCAACCCCCACAGCTCTTAGTCAGGTTTCCCTGACTATTTGCTGGTACCCATTTATACACCTTTTGTTTGTGGTTAGTGTTTTGTTTTTACTGAGTTTTGTTATGTTTTTGGTGGAGTAAGGGAGCAAAGTGTTTTGCCCAAGAACACACCGCGAAGGCCGTGGCCAGGGCTTGAACTCAGGACCTTACGATCTTAAGTCAAGCCTTCTTAACCACTGATCCTACACTAATCCTGTAAATAAATAACATATTAATTGCACTGCTTGGGTAAAATTATTACTGCACTAACTTCGAACATTTCTAATTGAATCTCTTGCTTTCCACACCAATCTTTAACTCTGCCCTCTCTTTGCTATCCTGGTCCTTGCCTAAATTTCTGCAGAAAACTTGCAACCATCTCTTCTACTAATCTGTTTCTTCCTGTTTCTTTCATCTCCCCCCACTTAGGTACTCTTTGAATGGAGCTGCTGTTGTTTAAGGATGTCGAGTGAAAACTAGTCTTTGTCATTGTTTCCCATTTTGTATTGTTTAATTACTAACTGTGTTTTCCCCTCTCACTTAATGTTTAGATTATTCCTCACACCTGTTGCCCCTCCTAGCTTGTTACCTCCCTTGCGTATATAGACTGTTGATCAACTTTTCTCTGCGCTGAGGTCTGTGTACGCCAGTGATCTATTTGTGATTCTGTGACATCCTTTTGCCCGATTTCTGCCTGTGTCTGCCTGGATTTGTTTGCTCTCTGATTAAAACCCATTTTTTTTGCCAGAATACGAGTTCTGTGTATTGATGACATGGTTTTTGAATTCGGATTTCGGACACTCTACTCTCCTATTGCCTAACAATTTGCTACGGTCAGCTGTGCTTTTAGGTTTTGAACCCTTGCCTGTCCTGGACTCTGTTTGTTTGATTGCCCCTCTGTGCCGTCACTGTGTTTACCTGGCTTTGGACTCAGATTGGATAAAGCCACATAAAATATAAATATATCAATAATAAATATAAACCACAATTTTTGCAATTTGGACTACTTGCAGTTGGTTTCTTTCACCGAACATAACACTTTTACCACACTGGAGATGTCACAAAAATGAATATCGTTGTTTAACTGTTAACATGAATGAATAGATATGTCAAAAAATTGGCACATTAGATTTACAATCATCATATAGGATGAAGAAAAAAAATTGATCTGTTAACTTTACCCTTAGCATATGGCATGTGTGATTGTTCCATGTGATCTCAGTGAACATGAAGGGTGGCTGCCAAGGCTGGGACCAAAGCCAGTACTAACATTGACAGGATGTTCTCAAATGTGTACTTAGTGCAGAGGTGGGCAATTCCAGTCCTTGAGGGCTGGTGTGTATGCAGGTTTTTATTTCTCTCAACTGATTGCATACACAAAAGTAGATTTGTGCAATGATTAGATCAAAGAAAAATGTTTTACGAAGACAATAACAGTCTTTGGTGGTCATTCATGATAATTTCAAGAAGTGCTCCAGAAATGTCAGATTTCATAAAAGGTTTGGCTAATTTTGATAATCAACTAATTAAAGGCCAGAGGTTTGCATGTTGAATGGTTTTAATTCTGACGCCCAGGTCGCCTTTCAACTGGACAGGTGAGTACAGCTGGTGCTAACTCGGCTGGATGTGAATTGTAAATTATCCCCAGAAAAATTGAGGAAAGCCTGTGTCTTGTTTTTGTAAGTCTATCTTGCATAGATCATGCTGGTCAGAATGAATCAAAGGGTAGAGAGATCGATATTTTATCTTTCGAGCGAGTTAGCAACCTTTGCTAACTCTCAGTTGGCAAGCTAGTGAGTTTGCTAATTCTGTCTGATCAAACCAGAGTTTGTGTTCATGTAATAATATTTTTTCACTGGTTAGTACTCAGAGTTGAAATTCGTTGATGAATGTATAACCGCGTGATAAATTCAGCTAAAAGTGGTGATCTGTGTGACGTTGTTACCCACGCCCAACGAGGGGGCGTGGGTATACAGTTTAGCATCGTCTGTGTGTGTGTGTGTGTGTGTGGCTGTCCGCGTGACAGCTCGGCCACCACTGAAGCTAGGGTGACCAAACTTTGTGGGATAGATGATCCGAGGGTACACTGTCCAAATTTGCATTTTGAGGTCAAAAGGTCAAGTTCAACAAGAGGTGTGGGTTAGCATCTCTATAGAGTGCGCATCATCTAGTTATTACTCATTTTGTAATGCCGCGCTAATATACACGTTTAGAGTGTATTCGCGTCTTTGCATTGACTTTGAATGTAATCTGTTGCGCGAAAAATTTGTTCCGCATCCGGTGTGAAGGCAGCTTTACCCAGACGTTTCACTTTAAGAAAAGCGCGTCCATGTTCCAAGCTGCCGAAAGGGGGGGGGGGGGGGTGGGTGAGTGGGGAGCGGCTCTGTTGTGTTTTGAGAGTGTTTCAACTGTCAACAATGGTAACGTCATATCGCTGATACAACCTTCAACCATGTAGCAACATACATGCTGTCTGGCATGTTAAAATTGTTTTACAAATTTTACAAATATATATTAAAAAAAGTTTTCCTTAATTCAACATGTGGCTCATCACATTGATATAAAATTAATTTTTGAGAAAATAATTTAAGATAAAATAAATGGATAAATAAAAAAATCCCTAAGAAGTAATAATAAGTGTTAATGTGAGTTACTTACCATGATCGGCAACTGACTCACACCAAAACGATAGCATGTAATTTTATTCAATTTTTTTTTTTTGCAAAAACCATCATGGCTAATGGCTAATACGTAGAAAAAAAATTCCAGACAATATCAAATGTCAGCGTCAAAAACATTAATGAGAACTTCTTTTCTGTTTTGACTGAGTGACTCAAATCAGACTCACAAACCACTGAATTTTAAAAAGCCTTTTTTCTTTCCACCAAAATCACTGAAGTTTGCATTTTTGTGGAAAACTCAGTTAAATTAATATAATAATGTTAAAATGCAGTGAGGTGGTTGTCTTCGTGAATATTAGGATAATAACAACACTATTAAAAGTGATGCAAAAATGCCAATTTCAGCAAAATTGCAGATTTCAAAAGTCCTCTATTTTCGAAATGTTATTAAAAAAAAACTAATAATAAAAGTAAAAAGTTTTCTAGCAAATTTTATCAGATGACATAAAGAAAAGAATCTGATTGCACATTTTAATTTTTTTGCTGATGCTTGACCTTTGGTTAAGTTTTCCTATTTTGTTTTTGTTTTTTTGAGCAGGTTTTGTTTTATTAATAGTTCTGGTGAGTCTTTTGCTTTCAGTGAGTGTTTTTTCTTTGTTTTTGGCTTTGTTGAGTGTTCTGTTTCTGGTAAGAATTTTGTTTTGTTTTTTAGTGAGTTCTGTTTTGTTCTTGTATTTGGTGAGAATTTGTTTTGTTTACAGCGATTTTTGTCTCATTTTTGGTTTCGGCTGTGTTGTTTTCGGCTTTGATTAGTGTTCTGTAACTGAGATGTAAACTCGTCCTCCTTGGGAATGTTGTAACTTGTGGAGCCCTGCGTTCAGACATGCGGCTGCCAGTGTGAGGTCCTGGTCATGCAGACTCCAGATTCTGCTGCATCTGCTGCGCTTGTGCTCAGCTGGGTCACTCCCTCTTTACCTGCTCTCTCTGGTGAGGAAGTTGATGTGACACCACAAACACCACACCTGAGGAGGGCAGAGGGAGGGGGGGGGGGATTGAGATGGATTGAGAGGCGGAAACAGAGAGAAGCAGAGAGACTCATTCACCACAATGTCCGTCTGATGTTTTGTCTCTTGATATCAAGCAATTCCTCCTGGCTGTTAGTTAATACTGAGGTCTTCCTCTCACACTCATGCATTCCTTCCACCCAGCGGCAGCTGAAAAAGAAAATCTCACCAAAAGGAACAGCTACTTTAGGGGCTTTGCTAGAACAACGGTTAGATTACAGATACAGTGCTGTGAAAAATTACTTTAACCCTTCCTGATTTCTTCTTTTTTGACATATTTGTCATACTTAAATACAACCCCAATTCCAAAATAGTTGGGACCAAGTGTCAATTGTGAATAAAATCAAAATGCAATGACTTTCAGATCACATGAGCCAATATGATATTTACAATAGAACATAGATAAAATTTCAAATGTTGAAACTGAGACATTTTACATTTTTATCCAGAAAATGAGCTCATTTCAAATTTTCTGGCTGCAACAGGTCTCAAAAAAGTTGGAACACAGGCAAAGAAGGGCTGAAAATGCAATTCATAAAAAAGAGAATCAGCTGAAAGAACATTTAACAAGTAATTACATTAACTGGTATCAGGTGCATAACATGATTGGCTATAACAGGGAGGTCTTAGATAGGCTCAGTCTCTCCGAAGTAAAGATGGCCAGAGCCTCTCCAACCTGTAAAGGCTTGCGCAAAAGAAATGTGGAATACTTTAAAAACAATGTTTCTCAATGTCAAATTGTAAAAGCTTTGAAGGTCTCTTCGACAGTGCATAACATAATCAAAAGATTCAGAAAAGTGGAAAAATCTCTGCCCCATTAGGGACAAGGCTGAAGACCTTTACTGGATGCCCATGATCTTTGGGCCCTCAGACGCCACTGCATCTCTCACCTGCATGATTCTGTCACTGACATTACTAAATGGGCCCAAGAATACTTCAAGAAACCACTGTCTGTAAACACAGTCCACTGTTCCGTCCACAGACGCCACCTAAATCTCTATCATGCAAAAAGGAAGCCATTGTACCCATATAAACCCAATATATATGGGTTTTGGAGCAACAGATATATCCATCCAGACATCATTTTCTGGTAAGGCTTTGTGTATTTCAGCAAGAGAATACCAAACTACATAGTGCGCTTGTTCCAACATGATGGATCCACAGTAAAAGACAATCCAGACAGCTCACCCACTGAAAAATCTGGTGCATGATGAAATGAAAAATGTGATAAGAGTCAGAAAAAATGTTGAGAAGCAGAAATCTAAAATCAAGCAAGAATGAGAACATTTTTGCTTTCAAAACTACAGTAACTGGTCTCCGTTCCAAAACACTTACAGGGTGTCATTAAAAGAAGAGATGATTTAACAAAGTGGTGAACATTGCCCAGTCCCAACATTTTTGAAGTGTGTTGCTGGCATCAAAGTGTGAGCATATATTTCTAAAAAAAAACCAAAAAAAATTCTGATTTTCAACATTTGACATGTTGGGCTCGAAATTCGTAGACCAGGCGCAGGCGTGGCGAATGGGGGGTGCGCTGCGTCAATGGGATGCCTCCAGGCGTATGTTGCAATTTTGTGTCTGGCGCAAGTACTCCTCTGTCCCGCCTCTGTCCCTCCTGCTGGCGCAAGTGGTAAAGAGGGAGGAGAAAAGGCTTAAATGGGTTGAACGCGGGGCTGCCAGATAGCTCACTCGGTTAAGGCACTGCGCTGCAGTGCAGAGGTGTCTATCACGTCGCGGGTTCGAGCCCCGGCGTACCCACCGGCAGGGGTCGGCAGCTTTTTCAGAGTAGCGCACAATTGGCGATCGCGCTACAGGGTTTCAAATTGGGAAGGGACTGCCGGATTTGGGTCAAGAATATCAGCTTTGTTCGTTGCTCCAGCGCCTCCTGTTGGCCAGACGGGCGCTCGTCAGGAAGACGGGTTTGTTCACGTCCGGGTATCCTCCGCCCTCGTTCGGAACTTACGAGGATTCGACCAATGAGTGTATAAGAATCAGTGGCTGACGGACACGTGCTTCGGAGGAGAGCTGTGAGCTGTCTTCACTATCCTGAGTTGGCAGCAAGGGGTCGCATACGAGCAAGCTTTGTACATAGTTCACTAATTGGGCATTCCAGATTCGGGTGGGATTGGAGATGCCAAATTAAAAAAAAAAAAAAAAAAAAAATGGGTTGAACGCAGCCGAGTCAAATCTTCACCAATAAAATGAGCTCCTCTCCTCACCTTTAATGTGTTTAAATAAAGACGCCTCTGTCCTATATCTGCATGATACGTTAATGTTGCATTTTACTTTGCTGCTTCAGGCTTGTTTTCTGCGCCTCTTATGTCTATATTAAGCATTATGAATATGAGTTTGCTGGCTAGCTAAGGCATTCGCAAATTATTACCATTAGCGAACTTGAATGGAATTTCAAAACGAAACTACGTCAGATCATTCAAACTTATGAAGTTGGAATGAAATACGACGGTTGCTCATTTATTTCTTCTGCCTGCATCATTGGGAAGAGAAACGATGGATAGCGTGTTCCTATTATTACACCCTGTTGCTGCTTAAAATTTTGGGATTAACATGCATGGACAACAATGCAAGATACGTTACACATTTATTTTCAATGTGTGATCTTAACTCAGTACGAGATCATAGCAATCAGGCTGTATTCCTTTCCCCCACTAAAAACGATAAAACCTAAGTGACAATAATAGTAGTATTAAGCAGCTTGCACACTGGACGCGAAACAAATTTTTGCACGACAGATTGCGTTGCTGCGTTGAACGCAGTGTCTACGTGTCCGAAAGTCAAACAGGGTTTTAATATATCTCTGTGTTTGCTGGCTGCTGGACATGGAGTATTTTGCATTTTGCATCGGACAGTCTTGATCGTGCATGCGATAGGGGAGCGCCGGTGCGAAAGTTACTCTGGACGAAAGTAATACGGCGATTAACTTACAGCCATCCGCACTTCTATGCGTCATACTAGGTCAGCACGTGCAGCTCGCACCCCTCTCCAGACCCACAAAAAATCTTGGTGTCGTCGCCTCCTCGGGGCACGAGACTGGGAAGACTGTTTTCCACAGTGGTGAGTAAATTCAGACAAATGGTAAACTTTTTTGATTTGAAGATTAGTTTTATCGCTCTATGTGTGATATTTATGATGAAATGATAGGTCGTTTAAGTTATGTAACATATCCTGAAGCTTGAAATGTCAGACTTTTTCTGCTTTAAAAGCAATCCTTGTTCAAATGTCAGGAGTCACTGCCGGGACTGAAGTAGCAACAGTTACGTTCGTCCCTCTCTGCTAATACGGCCACATTCTGTGTTTAAAAGCTCATTAAAAATGTGTGTTATACTTTACCCACAGAAAATGCCAAGAGTTAGAGTCAGAACTACCCAGAGAGGAAAGGTTGACCAGCAGGTTTACGGAAGGGCCTTTTTTGATGTCCGAAGAGGCGAGGGCAGCAGGAGGGCGGCAGAAGTGCATGGCGTTTGTCATGTCAGCCTGTTCAGGTACTGCAAGGAGGGCAGAGGCAGGAGGGCAGCAGACCAGAGCCCCAGGGTACAGGGCTCACAACAAAATCTTCACAGAAGAACAGGAGAAGAGACTGCAGGCATATTTAAAGAGAGCAGCTGATATATATTTTGGCCTGAGTCCTAAAGAGGTGCGAGTAACATCACAGACAGAGCTACACCACTTCCGCCCTATAGCAAGCACCTCCGCTCCGGATCTGCCCCGGCTCTGAGCCGGATCAGTTGGAGCCGGGGCAGATCCGGAGCCAAGGTGCTTGCCATCTGGGAATTAACTTCTTTTTTATGCTGTTTTAGGCGCGAAAGTTTGCATATGAGCTAGCCGAAAATATTGGCCTCAGAACTCCATGTTCATGGAAGGAAAACCAGATGGCAGGGAAGGACTGGCTCACCTCCTTCCTCGAAACTAACAAAACACTGTCCATCCGTCAACCTCAAGCCACCAGCATGTCCCGTTCCACCAGCCTCAACCAACGTGACAGCATTTTTAAAAACCTAAAGACTGTCCTCAGCCGCTATAATTCTGAAGCAAATGACATCTGGAACATGGATGGAACAGGTAAAAATTTATATTTAGATAAATTTAAAAGCAACAGTGATGTGCAACAGCAAAAATTTCATTTCATTTATTATTTCAGGTACCACAACGGTTCAAGTGGCAGATAAAATCATTGCCACCAAGGGGCAGCGCCAGGTTGGTGCTGTGACCTCTGGGGAAAGAGGGACATTGGTGACTGTTAACTTTGCTGCCAACGCGCAAGGAAACTTCGTTCCCCCTTACTTTATCTTCCCAAGGAAAAAGTTCCATGACCACTTCATCTGGGATGGTCCCCCTGGCTGCACTGGTTCTGCCAATGGATCGGGGTGGATGGAGGAGACAGAATTTTTTGGCCTTTTTACAGCATTTTGCAAGACACACCCGCGTGACCCCGGAGTCAAAGTTGCTGCTACTCTAGACAATCATCCATCACACCTCTCTGAGGCAGCTATTGACTTTTGCAAGTCACAGGGCATTGTACTCCTGTCTTTTCCACCCCACTGCTCCCACCGTCTTCAGCCGCTAGACTGAAGCGTTTTTGGCCCTCTGAAGCACTACATTAACAGTGCAGCAGACAACTGGATGCGAATGAACTCTGGAAGAACTTTGACCATCTACAACATCCCAAGTCTTGTGGTTAAAGCTCAGCCTCAAGCTGCGACAGCAAGCAGCATTTCATCTGGGTTCGAGTGTACAGGTGTGGTGCAGTATTTTGACTCCCCTGTCAGGTGAATCCCCCTCACCTCACCGCTATTGTGTTCTGAATCCCCCCCCTGTATTTTTCTGAAAAGCAACTTTTAACTTCATTTTTGATTATTGAGTGATATGTTTAGGTCATATGAGGGATTTGAAGGATTTTTTTGTTATTTTAGTTTGTATTTTTATCAATTATAGAATTTTTTTAGGTAATATTTTCTGCAGCTCTATACTTATGACTGAGACATTAATTATCCTTTGCTAATCTTTCAAAAGCTAAATTAGGTCCTTAGGCCTTAATAATTGATGGTTAATGAGGTATTTGTTTGTGAGTTAATTGCAATTATGGGATAGTTCAAATCGAATCAGTGAGAACTTCATACTTAAGTAGTTAAATTGCACTACAGGCTGCCTCTGAAGTAGTAGTGTTTCTGTAATCAACTGCCTTTTAAGATTGATTATAGAAATTTTTTTAATATGAGAGAAGTAAAAGTATTTAACAAAAATTGAGAGGTTAGCGCAACTGCAATTGTAAAATACTGAGGGATTGTTTCTTTCAATTCATATCTCTTCAGTTGCTATTCATTGCATGTCACACTTTGCTTATCTGGATTGTTGTGGTATATTGCATTCTAGTGTGTAAGGAATTTACATATATTTTGACTATCTATCTATCATTTGGATATTTTGTGAGGGACTTATTAGTTTACCAATAACTCAGTGGTGTCTGCTCTCCACCATGGAGGAGTCAGAGTACACCAGCCTGGTTAACTACAGTTGAAACCAGAAGTTTACATATACTATATAAAAAGGCACATAACCTTTTTTTGTTCCTCACCGTCTAACATTAAATCAGATTTTTTCCTGTTTTTGGTCAGTTAGGATTACCAAAATTATTTCTATTTGCTAAATGCCAGAATAGTGAGAGAGATAATTTTTTATTACTTTCTTGAGAGTTAGAAGTTTACATACATTTCACTAGTATTTGGTAGCATTGCCTTTTAACTGTATGACTTGGGTCATACGTTTTGGATATGCTTCCACAAGCTTCTCACAATAGTTTGCAGGAATTTTCGGCCCATTCCTCCTGACAGAACTGGTGTAAAGTTTGTGGGCCGCCTTGCTCGCACATGCCTTTTCTGTTCTGCCCATAAATTTTCAATAGGAATGAGATCAGGGCTTTGTGATGGCCACTCCAAAACACTGACTTTGTTATCCTTAAGCCACTTTGTAACCAGTTTGGCAGTATGCTTAGGGTCATTGTCCGTTTGGAAAACCCATTTGCGGCCAAGCTTTAACTTTCATGCTGATGTCTTGAGATGTTGCTTCAGTATTTCCACATAATGTTCTTTCCTCATGATGCCATCTATTTTGTGAAGTGCACCAGTTCCTCCTGCAGCAAGACGACCCCACAACATGATGCTGCCCCCCCCTTATTTCACAGTTGGGATGGTGTTATCAGGCTTGCAAGCATCCCCCCTTTTCCTCCAAATGTAACGATGGTCAATATGGCCAAAAAGTTCAATTTTAGTTTCCTCAGACAACAGGACATGTCTCCAAAAATTAAGGTCTTGGTCCTTGTGTGCATTTGCAAACTGTAATCTGGCTTTTTTATGCTTCTTTTGGAGTAATGGTTCTTCCTGGGAGAGTGACCTTTCAGCCCGTGTCGGTACAGGACTCATTTCACTGCAGATAATGACACACTCTTACCAGCTTCAGCCAGCATCTTCACAAGGTCTTTTGCTTTTGTTCTTGGGTTGATATGCACATTTTGGACAAAAGCATGTCCATCTCTGGGACACAGAACCCATCTCCTTCCTGAGCGGTATGATGGCTGGACATTCCCATGGTGTTTATACTTGCATATAATTGTTTGAACAGATGAACGTGGCACCTTCAGGCACCTGGAAATTGCACCCAAGGATGAACCAGACTTGTTCAAGTCCACAATTCTCTTCCTGATATCTTGGCTGATTTCTTTTGATTTTCCCATGATGTTACACAAAGAAGCAGTGTATTCCAGGTGTGCCTTAAATACATCCACAGGTGTGCCTCTAATTAATTCCAATTTTGTCAATAAACCTATCAGAGGCTTCCAAAAACATTACATCATCTTCTGGGCTTTCCCAAATTGTTTAAAGGCATATTAATCTTAGTGTATGCAAATTTTGGAAGTAGGAAAGTAATAACAAATTGCCTAAAAAATGATCTCCCCCATTATTCTGGCATTTAGCAAATCCTTATTGACCAAAAACCGGAAAAGTTTAATCTGATGTAATTTTAGACGATGAGAAAACAAGGTTATGCGCCTTTCTATATACTGTATGTTAACTTCTGGTTTCAAATGTACCACACCTCATCTGACCAGCAGCGTGTCTGGCCACACGCTGACATGACCAAAAGCCAGAAGTCCAACTTTCGCCGCTAGCTGAAACGGTTCAGGATCATCTCTGGCACCCTGCATCACCACAAGGTCCACGGGGATGTGCGGGTCATCAAGGCTGGGGACACCCAGTCTGTTCTCCACGACCTCCATGCAGCACCCACTGGTGGCCGCCTGGGCATCAACAAGTGCACCTCCACTTGTGTGATGCCCTACTGGTGGCCACAAATGGACCAGAACATCATCGACTTCATTGGTAGGTCTCATCCAGTCATGTTCAATATACCATAGCCATATTACTCTGAATACCCTGCCATGTGCTAGTATAAGTACATGAACTTAGCTGGTTTGGAGGAGAGATTGTTTAAGATTTGATTTAGGGATTCAATATACCATAGCCGTATTATTCTGAAGTATAAGTACATGATAACCTTATTTGGTTTCTTAGTAAATACTTAATGTCCGGATTCAATATCCCGCAGTCATGTAATAATTTTACTGCTTTATACTTTTAGGTGCCTGTGACCTGTGCCAGCACCAGAACATCCTGCGCAAGGCTGCTGCCGAGCTGCACCCAATCCCTGTCCCCGACACAGCCTTCACCCGGTGGGGCATGGACGCCGTGGGCAAGCTCACCACCACTGACGGCGGCAACTCCTACCTGCTCGTCTTCACTGAGTACACCATCAAGTGGGTGGAGGCCCGCGCCATCCCCACCAAGGAGGCCGTCCACGTCGCCGACACCATCGAGGACATCGTCAGCCGCTTCGGGGTCATGGAGACCATCATCTCTGACCAGGGCCGCGAGTTTTGTAACTCCGTCAACGAGAACCTCTGCAAGCGCCTCGGCATCAAGCACCACGTCACTACCGCCTACCACCCACAGAGGTAAGCTGTCTATTTATAATTGTGTATATATTTGTAGATCCAACATTACTGGTCATATTATTTTGAATCCCCTCTTATGTACTAGTACAAGTGCATGGTGGACCTAAATATGTAGTACGGATTCAATATGCAATGATGTAATAACTTACTAGTTAGGATATAGTAGAGATCCAACATTACATGGTCATATTATTTTGAATCCCCTCTCGTTATCCCCTCTTAATATACATGTAGAATTCACAATCATAATGCTCTGTTTCTTTGTAGCTTGGGCCTCAATTAGCGCTTCAATCAGGCCCTCTGTACCAGCTTAGTCAAGTACATGAATGAGCGCCGGACTGACTGGGACCGCCTCCTCCCTCCCTTCCTCCGGGCCAACCCTTAGCTGTGCAAGCATAAACCAAGCACAGCCCCTTCTACTTGGTGTATGGCCGCCAGCCCAAGCTCTCCATTGAGCTGGACTTAACAGTAGGTGCCACCAACACCCAGCCCACAGTAGGAGCAGCTGGAACAGCGCATCGCCGCCCTGGGCAAGGTGTTCGCCGCCACCAAGGACTCCACCGCCAACATCGCCAAGGCCCAGGCGCGGAAGAAGAAAAACTTTGACCGGACGCACCAGCTGCTAGACTGCAAGGTGGGGGACATGGTGCTCCACCCCAGACTGCAAGCCAGCCACCACTGTCGGTATGAGAGGCGACGGGAATTGCTTTTTCCGTAGCCTCTCATACCTGGTCACAGGTGACCAACGCCACCCTCCATAAGGTTCTTGTCCAATGGATGAACGAGAACCCCTCAGTGGTTGACTTCCTTGCGAACCAGCGGGGCTACCATCAGCGATCACGCATGGATCAGCTGAGAGAGTTCGCTGAGGTGGAGCTCTTTGCCGTGGCCACCCTTCTTAACACCTCCATCTGGACCTACTCACCCTACTCAGTCAAGGATGGCATCACCTCTTACAAGTGGCAGCAATACAGTCCAGCACCTGCCAACACCGCCTTCCTACTGTTGGACCAGGCCATCTACCTGCAGAACCTCTGCGCCCACTTCGAGTCTGTGTTCTCGGTGTGACTGTAGCTTTGTATCGAGGGATTTAAGACACTTGTTCATGAGACTCAGTTTTATCTTGTATGTTGTACTATTTTAAAGAGTTTGTATGAGTGTTGTGAATGTATGGATTGTGAGTAAGATTGTGTGAGTTAAGATTGTGTGAGTTTTATTATGAATTGTACTTTTGTTTTGAAAGCCTTTATACATGTGACAACAGTATGTTGAGGATGTAGTTGATCAATGTATGATATGTATGTACATATGATAGTTGATTATTTAATAAATACCAGCAAGAAAATTTTGTTTTTTCATTCCTAGAATTCTACCCATGGATCTTACCATAACTTACTATATACCTTACCATCAAGATATCTTAAAGTAATAGTAGCATTTTGAATGAAGAAACTTGTGAAGATAGGAATAATAAGCAAAAAAAATGCCTTAAATTTCCCGATAGGTATATACACCTACATTCATGTCAATTACTCTGTATTTGGTCTTTTAATCATTAATGAATCACTAATTAACAATTAAATGACAATACCTGTAAATGTAGAAAAAAAGGACAATTAATGGAAATATAAGGGGGGATTCAGATTTCCACGGGGGGATTCAGAATACAATAGCGATGAGGTGAGGGGGGATTCACCTCACCGCGGGATTCAAAATACTGTCACACAGGTATCTGGCCCTTGAATCCAGATATTTTCAATGAGACAGACTTTGCTCCAGCTTTTGTGACCGACCGTCCTGCACCAGCAGCAGCACCAGCTCCATCCCCAGTGCCAGCGCCAGCTCCATCACTAGCGCCCTCTTCATCACCAGCGCCTGCTCTCTTAAGACACCAACCTAGCCAGAGCCCATTTGAGCTGCATCCCCATGAGTCTGCCATTCCTGTAGATGGTGAGAGTTTGTGTCTGTGTGCGTCTTTAAATGTGCATGTTGAGCCTTGCCAAGCATTTTTTTTAATATTATCTATTCAGGTATGCTAGTGGTTCCAGGACCATCTAGTGGCACGCCAGTACAGAGGTTCAGCGCAGAAAATGTTCGCCCATATCCAAAGGCTGGCTCGAGGAAAGAAAATAAAAGAAGAGGCAGAGAGAGGTGAGCAGAGTGTCATTTTTAACTCGTCTTCATTCTCTTGCTTGTATAAAAACAAGCTGATTCTGACTATAACCTCATTGAATGTTTCAGGTCAACAGCAATACTGACCGACACCCCAGTGAAAGCGGCTTTGGAGGAGCAGAATCGGCAGAGTGGCCAGAAACAACAGTCCTCTTCAAAACTCCCAAAGAAAACGAGGTTTAGTGGATACACTGCAACCACAGTTTCTCATGGCAATGATGATGAGTGTCTTATTTGTGGGGAGACATTTGCCTCATCTTTGCCTGGAGAAGTGTAGGTGTGGTGCATCATTTGTCTGCTGTGGTCACATGAGGCATGCACGGATGGTGCCGCTCATTATATCTTTCACAACTGTGATAGTGTTGTGTTTCGGGGTCCTGGCCTTTGGCCAGGACAATATTGCTTATGGTTTTAACAGTTTCATGTGCCAGGTTCCATAGCTCAGTCATAATTCATGTCACAGTTTTAACAGTTTCTTGTATCAGGTTTTTGCATTTCATAGTTCACATTTATTGATCATGTCTTTACTTTTCCATGTTTTGCTTTTTGCCAGGTCTGCCCAGCCACTCCACCGCTTGTCTGTGTTCCGCCCCGTGCCTTCGTTGTTGCACATTTCAGAGCTCTGGTTAGCTTTGGTATTTCCCCCTTCCTTCAGTGCTGTGCTGGATTCGGGGCTGTCTAAGCTTTATTGACAATTAACTGTTTTTAAGTTACTAACATTTACTAACATTCACCTCGCTCCTGGTGTCTACCTGATCTCGCATCAGATAGTGAGTTAAGTAATTTCAAAATTTTTATAAACAGACCAATTGCACGTAAAACATGTTCACGATTACTTTTGAAACATTTGAAGCCAAATGAAATGTTTAAAACACATGTCTGACTGTTTTTGCTTCTGTTTAAACGACAGAAATTTAAAAGGATTCCAGTAAATTTGATCACGTTACTTTTGCCCTGCCCGTGCATTACTGTCATCCCGACTGGTTGGGTCGAAAGTTGCAATGCGCAACTTCCGTTTGATCAGTAGCGGCTCTAGACCCGGGAATGGCGGGGCGCAGACACGTCCCTTCATGACAATTAGTCCTGGGCAGTTCGCAATCATTTTCCTTTACTGACGCGTTTTCCAATTATCGTACTTGGCAACTTAAGACACGATCTCTCCATATGTCAGACCTGCCAACCTTGAAGAAAATTTATGACTACCACCTGACCCCCCACCTCCCACCCTACTGGTAAATAAAATTGCATAGAGATACAATTTACTTCAAACAGCCAACAAATTTATTGTCAGAACAGCAGTAAAAATGAATTTGAAATGTAGTACTTTGCTTTTCTTAGTTACACATAAAATAACTGCATAATCCATAGTCAATAATAACAGAAAATGTTGCCAGAAAAGCAAGTCAACAGAGGACATTCATTGCAAATCAATCAATTAATTAATTAAATAAATGGGCAAAAATACCAAAACAAATACAATTTGCCGTGCATTAAACACTTCCACTGTTTAACTTTCCATCATTCTCATCTTATGGCCCTTTTCCACTACGCGGTACCGGCTCTACTCTACTCGCCTCTTTTGCTTTTCCATTAGAAAAAAGTACCTACTGGTACCACCTTTTCTGGTACCTGCTCTCCCGGGGTTCCAAAAAAGCCAACCGGGTACTAGGTACTAAAATGTGATGTGACACTAAGGCCTACTGATTGGTCAGAGTGTACCGTCACTGCGAAAGACGACTCCGTAGTCAACCTCTCATTCAAGTTAGATTGATGAGTTTTAAGATTAGCGCAGTCATAATAATCATCGAATTATACCTTTATAGGCATCTTTTTCGATACACTGTGCATTGCCTTACCTTTCAAACACGGTTTCGCTTATTCATCAAAGCTACATTCATGAAATGTGTTTCTCTTTGCTTGTGGCCCGTTCATGGCGAAATTAAGTGACGGTCTTGTGTCCAGTTATGTTCCCTAACTAATTCCCCTTTAGAAAGTTCTGCTATCAAGCCTCGTTTTAATAAAATCGCACAGAAAAAAAAACATAACGGGTATCAACGAATCATTTTTCTCTTAAAGTTATCACAAATGAGAAGACGCATAAGCGATTAATTCTGATGGCTGCCATGTCCTGCGATTTGCAACGAGGAACTCTGCTCTGCAATGATCACTTAATTATCCCATACTTTAACAATTCGTTTGTTTTGCCGTGAACTTTAGAATGAAATATACATTCGCTTTCCATGCCTTTTACGGATTTCACTGCTTTGCGTTGTGGGGTGGCACGCAATTTTACGGGCAACTGAATTGGACACGACAATGTCAAATAGAAAATGCAATTCAATTCAGAAAATACAATACCGGATTTGAACACAAAAATCTTGAACAAAATCGATGGAATAAATGTAAACTTGATATAACTGTAGCTACATTGTGTGTCGTATTGAGGATGACATCGCGGAAGTTTCGTGCTGCGCCACTATGATGACCAGCTTCACAGAGGCAGTACTATCCACTCAAGGCAAACAACCTCCCAGAAAAATATCCGGTACCGAGTAGAGTATCGTAGAGCCCGTACCACGTAGTGGAAAAGCGCCATTAGTGGTGCATTTGAAACAGCGTATCAAACGCTGCCTTTGAAGGCGATCATGTGGAACAGAACAATTACACAGAATGTCAGAAAGCCTTTTGCGAACTTCGTTATTACATTTCATTGCAGAAATACTGTGAAACGGCCTAAAACAAACACAAACCTTAATAAAAGCGAAATCATCTCAAACTAAAGTAAATGGCGTTCGCTTTTCCTGACAATGAGATTAATACGCAGTGAAACGGCATTATAATCGAACGTCAGCTCTTCAAGCAGCGCCAGGTATTCTACCGTAGGTATTCTTCTAATCAAAATACAGGATTCGTTGCATCCATAGTAGAATTTACCATTTCACCGATGTTTGAATTGGGTGTATTTTCAACATATGATGACCCAGAGGTGTGGCGAAGAGGGTTTGCAGCCTAAAACTTGGGAATGAGACTATACTCGATTCGTAGCGAGGTTTTTTCCGAGAGGGCCGTGATTGGGAGGGCAGGTGAGGCACACGCACTCTCTGATTGGTCGAAATATTTCCGTTATGCAAACGCGCCTCTGCTCACCGGACATCAACTGATGAGTGTGTCAACTTAAACTGACGCATAAACTGAAACTGGAGAGATCCAGCGATATGCGTACTCAAATAGCATCAACTCGTACCAGCGTACTTTGATGTCAAAATGCGTACATGTTGGCAGGTCTGATATGTGATCGAACAGCGATGAAATCATGGGCGAAATTCAGTACAGAAAAAAAAATTTCCTTATTAATAGGCCAGTGCTTCGCGTTGATTGACAGGTCCGTGTTCCTCGGTATTGTGTGGGTTGATAAAAAAAAGTGGCACTTGGCAGTTAAATAGGCAGCGTGCTGCTCAAGCTGTTTGCGTGAGAGGCGACAGGTATGCAAGTTTGACTAACGTTGATTTAAATACAGCAAATAAGCGTCCAAATGAACGATTGTCTTCTTACGTAATCGGGGAGAACAAGCAGCAGCTGTTAACTGTGGAGAGCTCTCGGAGCGAACCTTCGGTTACTCATGAAAATGACTGAGAACAGGCCAGAACTAACGACTGTTTTAAACGGATGTTTTGTCACAATTCTCAGTTCAGGTTCCGCCACTGAGCTGAATTAAGCCCATGATTTCATCGCTGTTTCATCGCATATGGAGAGATCGTGTCTTAAGTTGCCAAGTACGATAATTGGAAAACGCGTCAGTAAAGGAAAATGATTGCGAACCACCCAGGACTAATTGACATAAAGGGACGTGTCTGGGCCCCGCCATTTCCGGGTCTAGAGCCGCTACTGAGTTTGATGTGAAACTATGCCGAAGTCAATATATATTGAGATGATTTAGCACCTGATATTGACAGAGCACCTGTGAAAGTAGTTAATCGCACCGAAAAATTTTTTTGGTCTGTAACGTTATCTTTTAAAATGACGTCCATGTGAAAAATGTCACTTTCGTACCAGCTCTGCCCTATTTAATTCACATTGTCAATGGTCATGGAATTGACTTGGTCACTGACTACAAGCACTATTTTATCACTGGTGTGGAAATAAATTTTCAAAAGAGAGACCGAATAAAGTCTGTTGTCCATCTTCAACGGAAGAAAACAGATGAATAAACAGACGCGCGTATTCGCGTCTTTGCATTGACTGACTGTAATCAGTCGTGCGAAAAATTCGTTTTGCGTCCAGTGTGCAAGCGGCTTTACTGAGCATAGAACGCAAGTGTTCACACACACACACACACACACATATATATATAATTTTGTATATATAAGCAGTTTGTGGTTGGCTGAGAAAGATGTGAAGTCGTTAGTTTGCATCACAAATTCAGCTGCGTTGATTAAGCCAGGTCGAGTTTCCATCACGCGTGCCAACCGCCTTTAATCTGACATCAGGACAATCGATATAGATACTATAATTTAAGGCCCTATTCAGATAGTTACATTAAATAGTGCTTCCTGTAATTATTAATTGCATTGAAATGTGCCTGACATTCTGGAAACCTGCCTGTGAGGTTTCGGTGACGTGTGCGCACTGTGCGCTGGTCAGCCAAATTACCACTGCACAGAAAGTAAACCAGGTTGGAGCTGGCAAGCTTTCTGCAGCAAAGACTTTTTCTACAAAATTGTCACTGCGTCTTGATGAATATGTGACACCTCCCCCTACTACGCCGCCACACCTATCTTGGCGCACATAAGTCCACCAAATTGCCAAAGTGGCTGCGCACGGTATTGAACCACACAAAATTACTACTGTGTGGGCTGCATTGGACAAAATTACCACTGTGTGGGCTGCGCCACGCTATGCCACGCTGCGCCACCCTGCACTGCGCCAAGAAATTAGAGCCCATTGTCTTTCTAACATTTTGTACTTATTATAGAGTTTAAATGATTTGTCAATTATTGCAATCTGTCTTTATTCACATTTTACACAATGTCCCAATTTTTCTGGAAATGAGGTTGCACAATATTTATTGGTTCCAAAAATAATAGACAATTTATATGGAGCAAGCCTGCCATTTTGAACGCAGATGTTTTATTCCCCGGCAGTGACTTTAAAATTACCATTCAAATTCGGACTAGCTTTGGCAGTATTACTGACGAAGGTCCAAGGAATCCAAAAATTGCTCAGCAGGCCTCTGAACCCCACAGAAAACCGTAATTGGCAGTCAAAATGGCCTATTAAGCCCATTTAAATTAACTATTTATAAAAACAATAATTTTCACAAAAAAAAAAGTTTAAATGCAAAGAAAACACTTTTTTCAGCACTTATCCAGTAAAAGTACACTGCCCCTGCAATTCAAATATATTTTTGCGTAATTTTTGAAATTTTTTAAAAAGACTAAATCAGCTTGAGATCATCAGATGTAGTTGGCAATGTGCCAAGTTTGTTGGAATTGGGCTAGCTTGCCACGTCATTCGAATACTGGGATTCTTGAGTGCGCAGAGGTTATAAATTAAATAAAACATGGCTACCGTAAGCAAGAGTTCATCCAATGAATTATTTGTGAAATGGTATCACAACGATGACAAATTATAAGTTGATATTACATCTGGAAAACCTACCTGCTCGATCTGTAACTGATGTTGTCGTTTCTCCCGCCTAGCTAAAGTTGACAGGGGCTTGGGTTTGGGGGCCCGCCGATGACTGAAATCCATAGGCATGGCATCTTTCAAAATCTGTTGATAACTGAGCGATTCTATTCCATACATTGCATAAACATGCTTCCTGAAACAACTAGGTAAAAACAAGCAGAACACAACTCGTGACTCTGTGTTGAATCTGATGTTGTGCAACCACTGTCGTAACGAGTCATGCTTCGCCAAGGGGGTAGGTCCAAGTTTCCTGTTTTGTTGGAGCAATCAACAGCCGCACACAGCGGCATTTTGATGCTCAGACTTCAATAATGATTATTAATAACGACCGCTGTAGCATCCGTGATAATCACTGACCTATATACTGTTGTAGATCAGTGGTGATAATCAAGACAAAATTTGAATTCTCTTTGTATAGATCAGCTTATTTCCTTGTTTCCGAGCGTATCATCCAGGACATTGCCATGCTAAGTATTTTTGATTGGTTAAAATATACGGAATGGCGGTATTCATTAACTTATGCTAATTAGTTGTATTTCAGAGGTTTAACATTTGATTACTTGGTACATAAAAATCACATAAATTTGCAAAAAAATATTTATGGAATGAGAAGAACGTACTTTTTTTTGGTAAGAGCTGAAAAAATGTTTTCTTTGCCTTTAAAAAATACTTCTTTCATCAATGTGCAAAATCTGATAAACTTTCAGCAACATCTGAGATGGTGGGTGTTGGGCCACAGCAACTTGACATGAAATTACCAAGGTGGTATTGTCATGACCTAGGGCAGTGTTGCTGCTTCAAAAGAAAAGAAAAGAAAAGGTTTTGTAGTGGCCATAGTCAAAGCCCTGAATTGAATCTGATTTGGATGCTGTTGTATGACATTAAACAGGCCTTTAAACCCCAAAAATCCTCCAATGTGGCTGAATTGAAACAATTCTGCGAAGAAGTGCGGGCCAAAATTCCTCCAAAGCAATGTAAAAGACTAATTGCCATTTATTGCAAAGCGGACACTTTTACCCAAAGCAATAAAGAATTGATTAGATTAAACAGGGCCCAAAACATCTTAAGCAATTGGGCCCTTGCTCAAGAGCTCAACTACTGCACTGATCTTATTGTGACTAATCTGGGGTTTGAACTAACAACCTTCTGAATCCCAGCTAAGCATTTTAACTACAAGGTTACAGACTGCGTACCTAAGCTGAATGGTGATTGGCTGTTCCCCAGCAGTTCTTACAGAAGCTTACCTCGACACACAGGCAAAGAAGCCTCCCGGAAGCAAGCAGCAGCACCCCCATGATTTGCAGCCAAATGGGGACACACAGGGGCCAGGACAGCACCTCCTTTTGCCATCCATACAGCCAGACAGGCAGGACGTGCAGCCCAGCGATTGCAAAGAATCCCACAGGTGTCTTAAAACCTGCAAGCACAAAAGGCACATCCAGCTCTCCTCCAGTGAGATAAATAGTGATCTCCTTCCAATCACTTGTTTTTTACTTCATTCCTTCCTACTGAGGTCAGCTATCATTAAAAAGATTCCAGTCAATTAATGAAGTAAGAAAACAGGAATTCTTGAACAAGAAAACAAGGGATCATTATAGTTTGCTGGGATACTTTGTTCAGGAGTATTTTGTTCACCTGCAGACTGACCTCTCCCTCTGTGCCCCATTGCAAATTTTCAGCATAGTAGCACTACTGCAGTGTAGCAGTGCTACATTAGGCCCAGGCCCAGGCCCACAAACTTTCTTATTGGCCCAGAATAGTTACTCCCAATACTGCCCTACAAAGCCTAAGTGCAGTAACTACATAGTGGGTAAAATGTGAGTTACACAGTTTTGGGCCAGAAAGTATACTGAGGTCAGGATTTATTTGGACAGAAATGATACCATGGTGAGTCCATTAATCATAATCTATCATAGAAGTGCTGACTATTTATTTGTTGGGACAGCGAACAAACTCTGAAGCCATTTTTTTTTGTTTAAATTATTACGTAGTTACTGCACTTGGCCTTTGTAGGGCAGAATAGTAGAGAAATGACGCATTTTTCGTTCGATATGATGGCCTATGTCGCGCAGTCTTCTAAATTGTATGTACTGGCCTCAATAATTAAAGTTTTGTGCCTTGATTCATTTTTTCAAGATATGTCATGAATTAATTCAAAACTGAATGTGCATAAGTTAACATGTCATCCAAATGGTAACACCAGCGTCGCAGAATTTTCTGTGGCGTGCCCTGAGCCTCTGACCCGATAATGCATAATTGTACTCAAGCTGTTTCTGTTTAAGATCACTTGATGAATAATCACACTATTTATTCACCAATCAAAAATAATATATAAACCTGTGATTATTAAAAAATAGAAAAAGCAGATCACTGAAGGGCTACATTGACAATGTACTTAAAGCAATTCTTACCTTTCTGGCATTTTTACACTTTTCTTTTGCAATATAAAAATGCTCCTAATAAGCATATGGCACACTAAAATGTAAAAGAAATCCACCAGGTGTTGAAACTCATCAATATTCAATTCTCATATATTTCTGATAAAAGTCTGACCAATCATTTTCTTTGGTCCGAATAAAATGATTTGCCGAGCTTCCCGTCTGTCATCCGTCGCCGCGTCCCTTCCAGTTGCCTACCGCCAGTGGCGGGCGGTGGACAGAGAACAAGGAGGGCGATAAACATGTCTATAAACTGCTTATTAGCCTTGATCTGTTTTCAGTCAATTTCCCTGGTAAAAAACACTTGAACTCTCCCCTCTCAGGTGTAGCCAATAGTCTCCATTAAGACAAGAAATCACACGCACCAGTTGAACGCAAAAAGAGCGCATTTCAATCTTTTTCAATTAAACAATCATTACGCACAGGTTTGACGACTTGCTTAGGATGTGACTAAATTTAACGCGGAAAATCCACAGTGGTTTTTTCGTGAAGAGTTGCCTATAAAGACATGTGAATTAAACATTTTATACAATTTATTATTCACTCGCCGAAACATTTCATTATAAGGGAAACTAACATGTGGACCGAGAGCAATGATTGAAATCGGGTCACAAATCTCATCCGATTCAAGGGATGTAATCAGGAACTTCCTCATGTTCATTCCTTTGTAATTAGTCTGATCCAGTTCAACTGCTTCCCCTTTGTAGCATGTAACATCCCCAATGTGTATTTAAGCAGTCATTTCACTCACAGCTCTTGTCAGAACGTTGATCAATATTTCTTTGTGCAGAACGCCTTGTATGCCATTGAGTATTGTTTCTCTTCTACAGGATTGTTCGACTTCGATTTTTGCCATTGCCCTTTTTGTATTGTTTTTGTCTTTATGGATTTTGACCCATTCTTGTATGACCATGATTTCTGTGTTTGGATGCCCTGTGTATGACCCTTGGCTTTGTTCATGGACTACGATTCTTTGCCTATCGTTTTTGTACCTCTGTTCATCTGTCTTACTGGTACTGACCCCTGCCTATCTAGTTGAAACTGTTTTTGGATTTTGTATTGTGGCTTGGCAATTCCCGTATTTTTTTGCTTTGACTCGGACTCCATTAGAGGCATATGTTTTTTTGATTATTGTCTCTCGCGAGTGGTTCCTGAACTGTACCTTACACATACATAAATAGGAGGACAGGGTAGTGCTATAATATTTTGCTGGGTCACCTTCATCTCACGGTGCACATTCGTCCAGGTATTGTTTTGACAATCTTAGAAAGCGTCACAAAATTTATTTCAAACCAGATTTGCGTTAGTTTTAGGCCGAGATAATGTAGAGACGATGGGTGAGTCAAACCACTCCTTTAAGCCTTCTCTAGGACATCCAAAAGTTTCTCTATTGGTTAAGGTTCAAACTTTGAGGCACCCAATTCACGTGTGAAAATGATTCCTCGAACCCCAGTTCCAGAATTTGAGCCTGATGAATGTTGCCATTGTCATCCTGGAGTATGCCTGTGCCATCAGGGATTAAAATGTCTGTTGATAGGTTCCTGGTCATTCAGTATATTCAGGTAGACTGCTGAATTCATGTTATAGCCGCAAGACAGAGCTCAGCCTCGACCTGACCAGTTGGAGAAACCCCAGATTGTTACACTGCCTCCAGAGGATGGTATACTGGACACTAAACATGATGGATGCATCGCTTTATGAGCTTCCTTTCTTACCCAGATGTGTCCATCATTCGAGAATAGGGTACATCTGGACTCTTAAGACCATAGGACGTTTTCTTTTCATCGCACTTCAGTCCATGCTCCCTCGCAAAATGAACCTTTTTCTTTTCCTAATTAGCCTCACTATCAAGTGCTTTCTTGTGGCCATGCAGCAGTTTCGTAATGTCATGTTAAGTCAAACATTTTGACATTATGCGTCATTTTGACATTTTGCATCGTTTTTACATTATTGGTTGTAACACGGCCTGTCATGACTGCAGAGAGAGTCGACTACAATTTAAAATGAAAGAATACGAACATTGCACTTCGATAAGACACATGACAAATGATATTTTATTACACAACCTTGGTACTTTTCCCATAGCCCAGTTCATGAGATATTTTTGATATTCTAGGGTAATATCACTTTTGCAAAAATGTCCTTGTCTGAGATTGTGGTGGAAAAATTGCTCTGCTTTACGTTCTGCTCTTAATACTTCACCAAACTTAATACCGAGTGTAACATTGGTTAATTCTGTACGGCTTAGCACTGTTGCGAGCCAGATAAATACGACTCTCATAACTAAGTTATCCTTACTGAGCTAGCTAACCAGTACCCATAATGTAACATTGGTTTATTAGCTAGCCAGCTCCTCAGTTGACTGTGAATTTAAAACCATGGCTAGTTCAACCACGAGTGTCTTTGACTCAATGACTTCTGGAATATAAGAGTAATGGCGTTAGCTCAGTGCTGTCGTAATGGGAATTACCATGGCACTAATGGAAAATAAGTTTGTTTTCTATGAAATTATGCGTATCTGTTATGCGATAAGTAGAATCTTATACTCTTGGTCATGAATTTCATTTTCAGCGTTGGGCTCAGCCTGCAATTTTTTAAATAAAAGGAAAAAATACCAGGAGCACCAAATTGCAGAAAAATGATGGGATCAATAACTATTGGGCATAGCCAATGATATGATGACCTATAACAAGTGTTTGAACTATACCTTTTAACTCCAAAAACGTGATGTTTTTTGTGTGTTCTCACTGTTTCCCGCTATATGTGTGGACCCACGCTATTGAATGTTTGGCAGAGGTACCGAGGTTGTCAGGGGCAACGCAGTTCTCGCATATTCTCTATTCAGTTCCTGGTAGAAAGAGCCTATCATGACGGCATGTCGGCGTCACAGGGCTGCATCATTTCAAATGTTAGTATTCCTATAGGCCTATATTCGAAGCAGCAAACACAGTGGTTCCTAACCCAGTCCTCGAGGACCCCCTGCCCTACAGGTTTTTGCTCCAGCTCTACTCTTTCACACCTGATCCATTTAAGGGCTTCATGCTGATTGGTTGAAAAAGGTCTACCTGAACCGGGTGTGCATGAAGGTGCTTTGGGCCTAAATTGGATAAAATGTGCAACAGTAAGGCTGCAAAAAAAACCTGCGGGGCAGGGGGTCCTTCAGGACTGGGTTGGGAACCATTGGGCTAACCACTTATTCTTATTCAGAATTTCCTGCGAGAGAGAGCGGAGGTAAAATTGAACTTCTGCATTATTGTACGTTTTTAGCTCGCCTTGCCACTTCATTCGCATCAGCGTACTAGCTGTCAGGGTTTACAAACTAAAATCGCATAAACTCACCTACAGAAGCCTAAGACTTGGCGGTCAATCAACTGTTAAGCATGTGGCAATAATATTTTGCCCTATACGAAGAGGCAATAATCTCTTTTTTCGTATGGTTTGGCAAAAGAAAATCATCGCTTGAAACCAGCAGACAATGGGATTTTTACGGACTTAGGGGTTGGCAAAATAAGATTTGATTTTGTGCGTGTGCACCGAACCAAATGTAGCCTTGTGTAATATTTTCAGGTAGTTGTATTACCTGTACTTAGCGATTATAATGTTGAACATTTTAATGCATGTCAGATTTTGTTTGAAATTATCAAAATGATGAATTTGTTGAGACTAAACGCAGGAAAGCGCGATTTGGAGCAGAGACTATGTAGACGAAATTCTGCACAGGACCGCAAATGCCCTGAAGTAAGCTTATGATGGAACTTGAAATGTACCAAAAGGTGAGGGGGAGCTTATTTATGCAATGAAACTTTAGTCTTAAAATCTAGAATTATTTGAAAGGCAATATTTTCCATGTGTCAGGCAAAAATATTATCCAGCTATGGCCACGAAAATGTCACGTGTGGATCCTTCGTTGGCCAGAGTTAAAATTCTCAGTTGTGACAATGGTACCTGGCCGACAATGGTAGTGCTCCAGGGTTTATTTGAGTATGAGGTGCTTGGTTTAACTTAAAATTTATGAACATATGCCTGATCTTGTCGAATAATTTCATGATCACAGGCCTGAAAGCGTAAAGGAGAATTCCGGTGTGAAATTGACTTGGGGTGTATTGAAACATGATAATGAGTTGTAACCTTTGTCGAATACCCCACCTCCGTACGCACGCAACATTTCGAAATACAAGGCTTTTTGGCCGAAGCTCCCAACAGGCTTACAATGGTAGTGAATTGGGCATAGAGTTGCCATGCAAAGAAATCGCTATTTTTTCATCATTAACAAGAGCCATCTGGCAATGGTGGATCCCCCCCGCTGTAGGTTGTGTAACCTACAGGTTGTGAGGACAGACGGATGGACCGAAACCCCCAAAAGGCACAACTAGACCATAAGGAGAAGCTCCATACCAAATTTGGTGTTTGTAAGTGGTATATTTTTCGAGTTCTGGTCCGGAAACAATTTTATTACAGACGGACGGACACTCTGATCGCTATATCCCCCCCCGCATTATATGCCGGGGGGATAACAAAGCTCAAAGTAGCTCCACATTTCATCGGTAGAATTCCGAGGGCCCTGACATTTACAACGAGGCACTAAGAACTTTGAAAATGCACAGGTAGTTTATTAAAAAAGACTGTTTATGCAAACAGTACCTTGAGGTAGTTTCCAGTCGCCTCCATCTAGAAAGTCACAATAAGTCAATTGACAAGCACGAACGAATAGGAAGCATGGGGAACAGATTGCAATCTATTCATTCGTGCTCGTCAATCGACTTATCGTGACTTTCAAGATGGAGGCGACTGGAAACTACCTCAAGGTACTAAGGTACCTTGGTACCAATGGTGACCTGCTGTTTCTGACGACTAGTTCTTCAACTGGCTGAATACCTAAAGCCTAGGAGTTTTGTATGGTGATAGCTTTTCCCAATGCCATTAACACTTTTACTAGCACTGCCTCTCTAACACTTTCCAATTACCATAATGAGGTAGTACTTAGTTGCTGACATACAAGGCCATATAAAGGAGTGGGCTGACAGATGGTTTTCCAGAGGCAAGACTTGGTTGCGGTTGAAAGACGGGGTAAAGAAAGCCGCTTGTAACGAGGGCAAATTGCAACTTTCTGCAGGCTGAAATTCTGCGTTGACCTGATCGACACAGCTCAGATCAGAATTAAATATGCTACGAAGGACCACTACATTATCAACATTTTTTATTGATTTTCCACCAAAATACCACAGTGGTCTACTTCCAGCTCTGTACACCTATAATCATACACAAAGTTTTTTTGCCGAAAGTGAAACTCCAATCTTTGCAGTAATTACAACTCCAATTCTGAAATAGTTGGGACAAAGTGTAAATTGTGTATAAAATCAATGACTTTCAAATCACACCAGCCAGTATTTTATTCACAATAGAACATGGATAACATCTTAAATATTGAGAGATATTTTACATTTTAATCCACAAAATGAGCTTTTGAGTCTCTCAAAATTAAAGATGACCAGAGGCTCTCCAACCTGTGAAGGCTTGGGTAAAAAAAATAAATAAAAAATTGTGGAATACTTTAAAAACAATGTTCCTCAACGTCAAATTGCAAAGGTTTTGAAGTTCTCATCATCGACAGGACATAACCTCATCAAAAGATTCAGAGAAACTGGAAAAAAATCGCACTGCATGAGGGACAAGGCTGAAGACCTTTGCTGGATGCCTGTGATCTTCGGGCCCTCAGATGCCACTGCATCACAAACCGGCATGATTCTGTCATTGACATTATTAAATGGGCCCAGGAGTACTTCAAAAAACCACTGTTTGTAAACGCAGTCCACTATGCCATCCACAGATGCCACCTAAAACTCCATCATGCAAAAAGGAAGCCATTGTTGAGCACGATCCAGAAGTGCCGCCGTGTTCTGTGAGCCAAGGCACAATTAAACTGTAGCAAAGTGGCAAGTGTCCTGTGGTTAGACAAGTCCAAATTTGACATTCTTGTTGGAAATCATGGGCGTTGTGTCCTCCGGGCTAAAGAGGAGAAAGACCACTCCTCCTGTTATCAGCGTTCAGTTCAAAAAGCCAGAATCTCTATTGGTATGGGGATGCATTAGCGCATATGGTGTGGGACACTTGCAAGTTTTAAAAAGCACCATGAATGCTGAAAGATATATTAAGGTTTTAGAGCAACATATGCTCCCCTCGAGACAACATCTATTCCAGGGAAGGCCTTGTGTATTTCAGGAGAACAATGCAAAACCACATACTGCAGTTATTACAACAGCATGGCTTTGTAGTAGAAGTGTCTGTGTGCTGAACTGGCCTGCCTGCAGTCTTGATCTTTCACCGATTGAGAACATTTGGCACATAATTAAACGAAAAGTCCATCAAAGGAGACCCAAAACTCTCCAGCAGCTGGAAGCCTGTATTAAACTAGAGTGGGATCAAATTCCAGAGGCTAGACTCAAGACACTTGTCTCCTCAATGCCCAGACACCTTCACTCTGTGTTAAAAAGAAGAGGGGATGCTACACCATGGTAAACAGGCCCTTGTCCCAACTCTGTAGCAGCCATCAAATTTGAATGAGCTCATTTTGAGAATGAAATTGTAAAATTTCTCAGTTTCAACATTTGAAATGCTATCTGTGAGTAAAATACTGCCTAGTATGATTTGAAAGTCATTGCATTTTGATTTTATTCACAATTTAAACTTTGTCCTAACTATTTAGGAATTGCAGTTGCAAAACAAATATCAATTCGGTATCCAGGAATTGTAGAGGCAAATACCGTTATATCATCGGCATAAGCACATCAATTAAAAACCTTTTTGGATATCCGGAGACCTACATTTGAAGTTGCAACAGCTTTAAGTAAATCATCAATGAAATAGTTGAACAAGATAGGCGATTATACACCTCCTTGATAAATGCCCCTAAATATTGTATTGTTTTTGTTAAACATGGACATATTATTGCCAGGTGTGATAGTAATTCTGGTGTGTTTTTTTTTTTCCTGTTAATCTGTCAACAGGGTAAACATCAACAAGACCAGTCTGAGACCACAATAAAAGATGTTTCCAGTATTTTTGCAGGCGTTTATAAGTCTGTGCTGCTGTTTGTGGACAATTCTTGTGAACATGGAAGCACTGCAACCTCTCAGGAACTTTACAGGTGATTAGTTGGGATAAAAAAAATGACGGAGTTTGAAGATGGATGTGATCAGAGTAAGTGGTTCATGACATATCAACTGCTATACTGCAAACAATACTTGCTATCGCAATTCCGGATGGCCTCCAGTTTTTTGTCGACACCTTGTGGTGAAATTATAAATAGGTCGCGCCTCATTTTAGATGTGGTTCTTCCAAGCGATATGTGGTCTGTTTTACCAATGATTGCCTCCTGTGACCTCATTTGAAAGACACTCCCGCTCTTGTCATCCAGTTTACATGCGGAATATATCCCCTGAAAAATAACTCGGTCCACAATTCTCATCTCTCCACCCAGTTGCGAGTCGCCCTGACAGTGAAATACCAGTGAATGCTTGTGGCTGGTGGGAAATGGGAATCTAGGTAGTTATTGGTCAGCGTGTGTATATAAGACGTCGCGTATGTCGAAAAATCAGGACCACTGATTCTGTAATGACAGAGGTTGTCAGTTCACTGAAATATTCTGTGACAATTATTCTGTTTACTTAACCACTAATCTTCAAAATATGTGCATACAGTGCATGTCTTTAACTTTAAAATGAGCACAGATTTAGCAACCGCATCTTTCAAGCAAGGTATATAATATATGATCATTCATTCATTTCCTCTTGCTTGTGCCTAAGACCCTCTCTAATGACCTCTAAACATCTTATCAGGAGCAGTAATGATGAAAAAATTAAGGCTTCGTTGCATTACAGGACGTGCAATTTAAGGCGAGTCTGGTCTCAGTTGACCAGTCAGATTTACAACTCCTGCTATCATGACCATTCCTGCAGATTTTTTCAGTGTCTTGACATGAGCACAATATTGCCAACCACTGTGAGCACTTCCAGTTTAGGATGCTGTTGTCATGATGCATGGCAGGGTGAGGAAGCCAAGCAGGAGACCCCTATAAATAATATCCTGCACTTTTAAGGAACACATTTCTCTCATCCTCAGGGGTGGCACAGCGTTACTCCTGTTTCCTCTCACAACCCAAGACATGCATGCAAGGTTAATTGCACACACTAAATCAGAGGTGGGCGATTCCAGTGCTGGAGGGGGGGTGTGTATGCAGGCTTCTACTTCTTCCAGTTACACTGACTAATTGAACAAATTGGTTGTTTACAGAAAAATGGATTTGCTCATACAACAGATCAAAGAAAAAGGTTTCATTTAGGGACACAAGTACAGCGTTTGTCGGTCAATCATGAGAATTTAAAGACATGCACCAGAAATGTCTGTTTTCCAAAAACTTTCACTAATTTTGGAAATTAACTACAACTCCAATGCCGAAATAGTTGGGACAAAGTGTGAATTGTGAATAAAATCAAAACGCCATGACTTTCAAACAGAGTTGGGTTCAAGTACTTTGAAGTACTTTCAAGAATTGGATGAAAGTATTTTTTTTTAAATACCAAAGTACTTGCACTTGTATCGGAGTACTTCCAATTAATGCCTAAAGTTCTGCACCAATCTGTCTCCTAAGTGCTGACAGAGATTGGTCAAGTACTTGAAAAGTTCTTGGATACAAGTACATGTACTATTATTGGGTATTATTAGAGAGACATTAGGAAGTACTCAAATACAAATACAAGCACTATGTTATGTAAAAATGTACTTATTTATGTACTTTCAAAAGTACTTGGACCCAACTCTGCTTTCAAATCACACCAGCTAGTATTTTACTTTCAGCAGAACAGAGAGAACATTGCAAATATTGAAACTGAAATACTTTACAATTTTATCCACAAAATGAGCTCATTTCAAATTTTATGGCTGCTACAGGCCTCAAAAAAGTTGGGACAGGGGCCTGTTCACCATGGTGTAGCATCCTCTCTTCTTTTTAACACAGAGTGGTCTGGGCATTGAGGAGACAAGTTTCTTGAATTAAGCCATTGAAATTTGATCCCACTCCTGTTTAATACAGGCTTCCACCTGCTGGACAGTTTTGGGTCTCCTTTGACGGACTTTTCTTTTAATTATGTACCAAATGCTCTGAATCGGTGAAAGATCTGGACCGCAGGCAGGGCAGTTCAGCACACGGACTCTTCTACTACGAAGACATGCTGTTGTAATAACTGCAGTATGTGGTTCTGCATTGTCCTGCTGAAATACACAAGGCCTTCCCTGGAATAGATGTCATCTGGAAGGGAGCATATGTTGCTCTAAAACCTTTATGTACCTTTCAGCATTTATAGTGCTTTTTAAAACATGCAAGTGTCCAACGCCATATCCACTATTGCATCCCCATACCATCAAAGATGCTGGCTTTTGAACTGAACGCTGATAACAGGAGGAGTGGTCTTTCTCCACTTTAGCCCGGAGGACACAACACCCATGATTTCCAACAATGTCAAATTTGGACTCATCTGACCACAGGACACTTTGCCACTTTGCTACAGTCGATTTTAATTGTGCCTTAGCCCTCAGAACACGGAGGGGCTTCTGGATCATGCTCAAGAATGGCTTCCTTTTTGCATGATAGAGTTTTAGGTGGCATCTGTGGATGGCACGGCGGACTGTGTTTACAGACGGTGGTTTCTTGAAGTATTCCTGGGCCCCTTTAGCAATGTCAATGACAGAATCACGCTGGGGTGTGATGCAGTGGCGTCTGAGGGCCCGAAGATCACGGGTATCCAGTAAAGGTCTTCGGCCTTGTCCCTTACACACACAGATTTTTCCAGTTTCTCTGAATATTTTGATGATGTTATGCACTGTTGATGATAAGACCTTCAAAGCCTTTGTAGTTTGACTTTGAGGAACATTGTTTTTTAAGTATTCCACAATTATTTTTAGGCAAGCCTTCACAGGTTGCTGAGCCTCTGGCCATCTTTACTTCTGAGAGACTCAGCCTCTCTAAGACATCCCTTTTATAGCCAATCGTGTTACACACCTGATGCCAGTTAACTTAATTACTTGCTAAATGTTCTTTCAGCTGACTCTCTTATACTGAGTACAAATGAAAACGCACCACATGAAAAAGTCAATATTTAAGTTCAAATGAACTTCAATATAATTTTTATACAACAACACTACAGTGAAGTCACCCAACATGCCAGTTGCAAGACATGCAAGACTTTCAAGTTAACTGTAATGCTAGGCAATTTTTTGCAAAAACGCAACATCTTGCACGCACACCACGGGAAAAATGAATTTCACTCTGAATTTGTGCACACATTGCCTTTAAAAGCATGTGAATCCGAATAAAATTTCACTTCTTCACTGACACTTGTGAAACGTGGACACTATGCCGCGACTTACAGCCCCTGAACGGGAACGTGCCATAGGCATGCTTCAAATTGGCGCCAGCACCAGGGAAATTGCCTGACGACTGCACTGCGCACACACAACGATCGCAAGACTCCATCAAAGGTTTCTGCAAACGGGGAGCACTCGGGACCGTCCTCGACTGGGTCAACAACGTGTGACAACGGCACGTCAGGACCGTCAGATCGTACGGGATCATGTCCAAGACCGAACACTACCAGCGACAAGAACGGCTCCTCAAGTCCAAGGACGACGTGGATTCATTCACCCCAACACCATACGGAACCATCTGCGAGCTGCAGGCCTGCGTGCACGACGTCCTTATTTCGGCCCCATATTGACGGATCGTCACCGAAACCAGCGACTACGACAATGGCACGGTGTCATCTTTTCTGACGAGTCACGATTTCACTTAAGGAACGCAGATGGCCGTATACGTGTTTGGCGGAGACGGGGTGAACGTTATAATGCCGATTGTGTCGTTCAAACGGACCGTTGGGGTGGTGGCAGCGTTATGGTGTGGGGTGGAATTAGCTATCGTCACAGAACCCCTCTCCATATCTGCAGAGGAAGGGTGAACGGCGTCGACTACCGGGACCAGGTGCTGCAGAACCATGTTGTGCCGTTCTTCAACCAACACCACGATGTCCACACATTCCAACAGGACAACGCTAGGGCACACACTGCAAGGGTGTCCATGCAGTACCTTGCACAGCAGAACATCCCCGTGCTTCAGTGGCCAGCTCTGTCACCCGACCTCTCCCCTATCGAGCACTTATGGGATGAAATTGGACGACGTCTTTCACGTCGACGCCAGATGGACAACATCCGAGAACTTGAGGTTGCCCTTGTTCCGGAGTGGAATGCTATTCCTCAGAACACTATCCAGAGACTGATCAACACATGCGGTGCATCGACGACGATGCACCTTATGTGTCAATGCAAATGGCGGTCACACCCTTTATTGACTTTCCTGTTTGACCCCTACACCAGTTAAACCTCTCTCGCGCATTAACATTATCGTTAATGAAATTGAATGATGTTTACATGTCTTCTTAAATCATTCATTATCTCAAATGCATCATACGTATATACTTCACATATCAATCCGTGGAGCTATTCCAGATTTCGTGAGTGGTGCATTTTCATTTGTACTCAGTATATATTAATTGCTTTTTCAGCCCTTTTTGTGCCTGTGTCCCAACTTTTTTGGGACCTGATGAAGCCAGAAAATCTGAAATAAGCTCATTTTGTGGATAAAAATGTAAAATGTCTCAGTTTCAACATTTGAAATGTTATCTGTGTTCTATTGTAAATAACATATTGGCTCATGTGACCTGAAAGTCATTGGATTTAGATTTTCTTCGCAATTTACAGTTTGTCCCAACTATTTTGGAATTGGGGTTGTACAACATAATTAAAGGCCAGAAATTGGCGTTAAAACCAGGGACAGATACGGCACTTGTTGTCCACCTCTGTTCTAAATTGTCTAAAAATATTCTGTGAACTCTATTCGTACTTTTGAAAAAGTAGGAAGTACAACAATATGACTTTGTGGAAGTGCTGAATTGCCCTTTACCATGTCATAAATGAAATAATAAATCAACACACTCTCAGGGCAGTAGACGTAGAAAGGTTTGTCCCTGCTGTGGAACTCTATTGGCACATATTTAGCAGCAGCCCAGAGATTCTCACCCTCTCCCTGAAAAGGCTGCTGGGGGGCCAGGATCTGTCCCTACCACACAATCGAGCTCATCAACTCCTAGGGTTTCTGCTACAGACCTCGATTAGTAGAATAAAGGTGTAAGTACTGTACAGTTACTTTGAGAGTGTCAGGAAGTACCGGGGGACACCAGATGCAGGAACAATAGTGTTTATTAAACACAAAAACATTAAATGAGAAAAGCAGGCAATCAGGCCAGAAACAAAACACATGCACATTGCACATGCACTGTACGAGTGGGAGAAACTAAGGTACTGTAAGGAATTGTGAATCATTCTGCTGGAGAGCGGGAGACTCATAATTTAGTTAGCCCCAGCAATCAAAAAGCATGGAACGGCCACATGCTCTGAAATGGTAATCTTGTCAATATAACTAAGAGAAGGCCCACAACCGGGCCTCATGGTAACACTTGGAAACAGGAAAAGCCAATGACGGCCATCAACGGTTGAAACTTAATTAGCACCCAAACTGCTACGCTGCTGAACGGACAATGGTCTTCTGACCATTTGTTACTAAATCATGATACACCTCATTAATATACATTGAAGCAAAGACCCACCCCCTTTACTTAATATACATACGCATGTTGTATAGTATAAAGGGTAAAGCCTTTCGATTGTTCGGGGCTCATTTTGACATCGATGACCCCGGAGCATTTGGACATGTTTCGTTGCCGCTAATAACTGGATTAAAGACAAACTTTGCAACAACTCAGAAGAATCCTAGTGGCTAAACTAGAAAACAAAAACTTAACCAAACTAACTGACGAAAACACTGGGAGACTTAGACAACAGGGAGACAAGACGTGGGCGCAGCAAAATACACAAGGCACGGGAATCGCACAAAGGAAATACTCTGGAAGGCACAGGAGCTGAGATTTCACAATGTAGCGCATTGCCAACAAAGTTCCGTCTGAGGATTTCTTTCCCTCCTGCCCACAGATATACACACGAGAGGAGGCAGGGACTCGGAATGCAATCTCAGAAGGAAGCAGAAACACATGCGATTAATAAACAAATTCACGTGAACCGGGTTAACAATAATGACTTGAGACAAGACGCTGAGACAATCAATCAAACAAGATCGTTTAGATTAAGGTAATCTAAACGTGATGAGTATAAAAACACCGCGAGTGAAGCAAAGGAAAGCATAGCTTTAAACGTAGTTAATCAGGGAAAGCTTAGGAAGAAATTACAAAAGCTAGATATGCTCGCACATGCTAATTAATTAATGTTAATACTACATGACAAAATATGTACAATCACCCTCAAATGAGTGCTGGTTAGTACAGGTTAGGACTGATCCCATCAGAGAACGCATTCACTTAGAGTTTAGCGAGACCCAGAATTAAGCACAGGTGGAAGTAATGATTGAAATACCACAGCTGTTTCAAATGAGGAAACGTGATTGGACGATGAGACGTAGGCATGTCAAACGACATCACAGGAGTTTGGACAAGAGTGAGTCAATCCTCAGACGGTGAAAAGAAAGCTGAAAAATAAATCGAGAGCAAGGCACGAAAGAAAAAGCAGAAGCACAAATAAAGAAGTAAATATAGCTGCAAGCGGCAATTCCAGGGTTGAAGCCAAGAAAGACCATTAGTAGTTGAAAGCTTTAACAGCTTAATTAACAAGTGTTGCCACTAAACGTGGTCATGTCTCCTGCCAGGTGATGGAAATTGACTGGGGTCGGCGTATCACACTAATACACATTGAAGCCAAAGATGAATAAAATTGGTCAAAGCGTTCTAGAGATTTCGCGTTCACAACAAATGGGACGTGATGGACGGATGGATGGACTGAGGGAGCTGAATACTACGTCCCCCAGCCCTAATACACCTTGAACCCAAAGATGAATGGAATCAGTCAAACCGTTCTTGAGATATCATGTTGACAAGGTATTTTTAAGTGGTAAAATGTTGTAATGACCTTGAGAATAATGCCAAGGTCAGGTAAATCAAGTAGGCTGTGAGCATCCCCCCAATACACCTTGACTTCAAAGACGGATGGAATCGGTCAAACTGTTCATGAGATACCGCATTCACAACAAACAGGACATGACTGACAGACGAACGGACGGAGCTGAATGTTATGTCCCCGCCCCTAATACACTTTGAGACCAAAGATGAATGGAATTGGTCAAACCGTTCTTGAGATATCGCATTCAGAACAAACGGGACATAACTGACGGCCAGACGGAGCTGAATACTATGTCCCCCACTCTGCTCACTACCGTGGCGGCGAGAGACAAAAACCACTTGAAGAGAATGTTGCAGGTATTTATGTGGACCTATTTTGCAAGTGTAATGATTGGACCAACAACTAATGAAGTATACCTTGATTTGTATTATGTTAGGCTATTATGTGCATTTGTGGCGCCCCCTACTGGTCGATTTGATTGAAACTTTCAGGCTATGTTTCAGGGTCTTATGTGGACATATCTTGTGAGTTTTGTAATGATTAGGAAAACAATTTATGATTTATAGTCTAATTTGTGTTATACCACGTTGATTTGTTTTGGATTTATAGCGCCCCCTATCAGTCAATTTGTATAAAATTTTCAGGGTATGTTTCAAGTACTTATAGGAATATATTCTGTGAGTTTTATGGCTATAGCACAAACAATTGCTGATTTATAGTCTGATTTGTGTCAAGCCATGCCCATTTTTTGCATTTATAGCGCCCCCCTCTGGGCCGATTTGCATGAAACTGTCAAGCTATGCTCCTCGTACTTATCTGGACATATCCAGTGATGATTCAGTGATGATTGGCCGAATGGTTGTTGAATTTTGTCCATTTATGTGTTAAGCCACGCCCCTGCTGAAGTTCATTGGTCAATATCTTGGAAATGAAATGAGATTTCAACAAACCTTATGCACTCTTTGATAAGCTTGGTCCAATGATAATCCACAGCAAATTTCAAAGGAATTTGGACCTACGGCCTAGGAGGAGATCGCAAAAATGTGTTTTTCAAAAAAATTCAAAATTTCCGAAAATCTAATACGGCGTACTTTAGAGGTCCTTATAGGTCAGTTGTAGAGTTTGGACCAAGCAATGTCTGTACCAAGTTTCCTGTAAATCAGACTTACAGCGCAGGAGTTAAGACCTTTAAAGTGAAAAATGTTTTTCTTGAATTACAGCACCACCCATAGGCCAATTGAGTTGAAAATGCCTTGGGCAGAATTTATACACAACTTCCAACCAATGTATAAAATTTTTAGGTCCCAACCGTTTACCATCTCACTGGAATTTGCAAAAACATTTCTGAAGAAGAAAAGAAATAAAAATAATTTTAAAAAAATAGTGCCACGGACCCTTTAGCTCACCTGACCACTCAAGGGCGTGTAAGAAGCAGCTGAATATGTGCATAAATAGCTTTCAGATGGCCAATTATGTGATTTTCAATCGGATCGGAGCGCCTGGGACAAACTTTGGTGTCCTCATGGGCAGGAAGATGCCTGCCAAGTTTTAGCTTCATTGGCCAAGTAGTTTCAGAGAAGATGATTTTGAAAGATTTCAATGTAACTCACAGGGGTTGTATAAAGTTGAAGGTCAAAGCAAGGTCAAAATTCGAAATACGGAAAAAGCCGTATGATATGTGATGTATCTTGCCACGTACTAACTACATAGCAAAATTCAGCTGAATACGTGCATAAATAGCTTTCAGATGGCCAATTATGTGATTTACAATATGGCCGCCATGGCGGCCTATTTGAAATCGGATCGGAACGCCTTGAACAAAGTTTGGTGTCCTCATGGGTAGGAAGGTACCTGTGAAGTTTCAGCTTCATAGGCCCAGTGGTTTCGGAGGAGAAGATGTTTACGGACGACAAACAACGACGACGACGAACGACGACGAATGACGGACAAACAGGCCATGACATAAGCTCATCTGACTTTGTCAGGTGAGTTAATAATAAAAAATAATAATACTAAACTAGCAGAAAAACAATAGGGTTTCAGCCCTACGACCATGAACGCCTAATAAACCAGCACAGAAACAATAGGGTTTCAGCCCTATGGGCTCGAACCCCTAATAAGCACAATGACAAGACAGCACACGAGGCAGAACCATAACAGAGAGCCTGCTCCCACACCAGCCCTTTTTGGATAAGATTGAGAACGCGAGCGATTGGGTGAATAATTCACTTACACCCTTAACTTGTTGGACATACTGATACCACACCTAAACCTTTGTTACTAAGACAAATTAAATCACTGGCAGTATAAATTTTAAAACTTGCACCATGAAGACCATTAACTGATGTATAGTTATATTCTGTGAATTTATGTATTTATTCATACCATCCATTAGGTAGTAACTTTATGTCAGATAGTTTCAAAAGAAAATGCAATATTGTTTATTTCAGATCATTTCAAGCAACAGCTGGAGGAGAACGACAAATTATTTTTGTTAAATTATAATGGCGTGGTCATATCTTCTGATTAATACAATATAATTAAATATTTTGAATATAATAAACCCATTATTAATTGTTTATTGAATCAAATAAACCCATTAAGTAAGTAATTTTCAAACCGCTATATTTTGGTACATTATAAGCCAAATCAATTCAGATATGCAATCAAGTTCAACGACTAAATAGCGAATTTATTATCTTTTGAAAGTATTCTTCCACCTCAAAATTACAATTACTTTCATAAATAATGTTGCGTGCTGTCTTCATCGGCATAAGCACTAACATCCATCCATCCATTTTCTATACCCGCTTATTCCTCACTAGGGTCACGGGGCGAGCTGGAGCCTATCCCAACTGACTACGGGCAAAGGCAGGGACCCACCCTGAACAGCTTGCCAATCCATCGCAGGGCGCACACACCATTCACACACCATTCGCTCTCACACTCATTCCTATGGGCAATTTGGTGTCTCCAATTAGCCTGATATGCATGTCTTTGGACTGTGGGAGGAAACCGGAGTACCCGGCGAAAACCCACGCAACACGGGGAGAACATGCAAACTCCACACAGAAAGGCCCCAGGCCGGATTCGAACCCACGACCTTCTTGCTGTGAGGCAGCAATGCTAACCACTGAAGCACTAACATAAGTATGGTAATCAATCCTGGAGACATAAGCTTTTACAGTGGATGAGGCTATTCTACTGGACTCAACAGATAAAGACAGAATTGAGAGAAATATACTCTAGTAGGTGGATGCCATCTCCATGTCAAATGACAGCGCTGTCCCAAGAAGGTAAAATATCTACACATTATTTCAGGCTGAACAGGTCACAATGCTACTTTAAAGGAAGGTACTTTGCACTACATTTTGAAATCAAAATGAAAAGAAAAAGTAATCAGATGTTGGCCTTCTGATCCACAGGATATGCTCATTAAGTATGTTTCACTTCAGATTGGAGAGGCCAGTCCTTCAGGGTTATGAATACGTTAAAAGAGTAAACGCTGTAGTTTGCAAAGCCGGCAAGATTTGAATGTAGCCTCACCTCTAAACCCACCCCCTCCCCTCAAGCCTCTGACCATAGCCATGCCCCTTCATTCACATGCACGAGCGCGAGTCTCACCGTTACTTGGCAGCAGTGCTGGTTGATTCCACTGATCTGTATCAAATATGATTATGGGTGCAACTTCCGATGGAAATTGCTGTTAGTGAGTGGCTCGTCAATAACTGTGACGATTCATTGAAAAATAATGCAGTTAACTTCGCATTTACATCTGGTTTTTTAACAAATTAACTTGCTTTTATTAAAATGTCCCTTCGGAGCTCCAGCACCTGTTGTGATGTTCAAGACTGTACATCCAGCGGAAGCTAAATTTGTGGCTTGATCAGCCGTGTTTTAAACACGCACCCAGAACATCGGAGATTGTACTTGCATTCAGCGAGATGGCTTCCATCGTCTACCTACAGAACAGGAAGACAAAATTTGGCTGAAAACCCTGAATTTGAATAGACCCCCGAAAACATTTGGTGCTCATTTCATTACGTCGACAAACAGCGATTCCTACTTTATGGCTAGGCTCAGACAGACCGCCGCAGAGGAGACGCTGGGTCCTGAAAAGGATTTTGACAGCAGTGCCAGGAGCGCAGCAGGTATGATTTCAAGTGTAGGGAGGACAGAAAATTGTTATTCATCCAGTAATGCCAGTCACTGTAACTAACGTTTCATCCTTACAGTTTAAGATGAGGCCAAAGAAGTAGCAATAGTCACTCCAATGTGAAAATAGCCCACAATTGGAAGAATGGGAAAAATGGACTCACTGGGCCTGATTTACTAAGATCTCAAATAAAGAGCGCTAAATTGTGCGCGCGTGCTTTTAGATTGCGCGTGTTGCTGGTTTGCGTGTTTTGGGGGATCTATTTCGATTGCCTGTGCAAATGACAACAAGTGCAAAAGTCGTCTAGACCGCCCTATTTAAATGAGGATTTTGCATGAGTCAATGGTTTTCACCATGGAGAGTATGAGAGAGGAGACTGACTGCATGGAGAATGTGAGAGAGCGGACTGAACACAAGCGCAAAATGAAATTTGAAGCCACAGAATTGGAGGTGTTAGTGCACCTCCTTTAAAAAAATGCAACTGACCTTGTTGCTGTGGAAATACTGCATACGCTTAGGAGCTTTGAGATTGTTCACAGCTTCGAAGTCTGTGGCAATGGAGTCGCCAGTGTAGCCAAATGCGCTAGTGTTCGTTATCTGTGGCCACCGCTAAAGGTCGCTCTCCCATTCCTTGACAGTAGAAGGCAGCGGTACCGTAACGTTATCCCGTCTGAGGGGTAAAAAGTGATGTTCCCTCACATATATTATTTACCAATCGCTTCAAAAAAGAAGATTAGCCTTAGCTGTTACCATGGTAAACTGTTCAGTGGCAGGATGCAGCCGAAGTCGCGCCTATAATTCCCAGAAGGGATCATGGGACGTAGGAATAAGGTGGATAGGCTTCATGCATGCAATCACTGCATGGAGCTGCTGCCTCGCAAACTTCTTCCCATGCAAACTTCTGGGCCCATTGATTATTATTTCCATGCCATGTGCGCCAAAGTTCCATTTTGATCAACAAAATAAATGAAATATCATCATTATGAAGCAGGGTCTGAAGCCATCATGCCCAAAAAGAAGTCTAATGCAAACCGAACAAATTCAGAGTCGCTTACATTCTGCTGGATATGCAAGTAACCTATTTAATACTTATGACCTTTGCCCTATTCTATGGGATTAGTTTTACTGGGGGGTAACCTCGCATTTACCAGCACATCTCTGCTATTTTAGGCCTGTTTGAATTCGCCAACTAGCTAACTTCAGACTGTGAACTCCCAGGAAAAATTCTAGTGTCCTTTTCCTGCTGGGATACACTCTGTAAAATGACCCGAGGTGCTACTCTACCTATGCATTTCATACCCTATAAAATATCATGACTTACTTTGACTTGCAACTGCATTACCGAGGTCCTGCAAAAGTACTGAAAACTTAAACCCATCCAAATCCAGCTTTAGGCTCCAGGAGTGTTTTGGTTACACAAACCTCATCAACAAAAAAAGATGACAACAATGACAAGTTTAACAACAAAATCAACAACAAGGATCAACTCCAATGTCAGTGTCGAGTGTGACCACCACGTGGCTGGAACAAAGGTATCGCTTGTCTTGGCATTAAGAACACCATTCTGTTGAGCTGTTGCTGGGGAATGGCCTGCCACTCCTGGAGAAGGGCTTCCTGGAGCTCCGCCCTCGTCCTGGACGCTGGAGTGCGTTGCCGAACCCACCGATCCAACAGGACCCACACATACTCGATGCACTTCATGTCCGGGCTGAAAGGTGGCCATTCCATGACTCGCAAACCATTCTGGGCCAGGAGCTGCTGGGTCACATGTGCTGAGTGAGGTTGTGCGTCGTCTTGCATGAACGTGACCCCAGGGTGGTCTGTGATGTAAGGCACGACGTGCGGTCAGATGACAAGGTCACATTAGCAGGCTGCATTAAGATTTCCATTGATTATGACCAGGGCAGACCTCCAGCTGCACCAAATGGCACCCCAGACCATCACTAAGCCTCCTCCAAAGCGATCAGTCTCAGCAATGCAGGGGGCTTCGTATCTCGGACCATGTCGTCTGTAGACCCTCTGTCTGCCATCATGTCGGTACAGACAAAATTTGGACTCATCACTGAAGACAACATTCCTCCAGAATCGGTTGGGGACTCGTCTCTGACCATATTTTTCAGCCCGGTAAAGCCTGGCAGCCCTGCACCATGCATCAAGCTGCATTCCATCACATGCCCTGTGGGCTCTGATCGCTCGCTCTGCATGTCGGCGAATCACAGTTCGTCTGCTGATCCTTGGTCTGTGGATTCCTAGGGTCTCCTGAGCCCTCCCGGTGCAGGTTCGAAACTAATCTCTCAGGTGGAAGAGACGGATCTGGTTGTCCTGGGCTGGGGTCATAACCCTAGGCTGACCAGGTCTGGGTCGATCATTAGCGCTTGCAGTCATCTTGTAATGAGCCACAAGGTTAGAGATTGTGGGTTAGCTTACCCCAAAACGCTGGGCGATGCGATTTTGGGATGTTCCAGCCATCCACAGCCCAATGGCTTGATCACGTTGGGGTCTGGATAGGCGAGGCATGGCGCACCTAGTGTCTTTGAACAAATGCTCTCAGGTTCTGGCCTTAATGACCTCAAGGATTATTTTCAGGGATTTGACAGCATTGCAGTTGTGATCAGTGAAGCCGGATGAGGTTACATCACTAATTCCTCAAATCCTGCTCCACAGACACAAACAAGGTCACGAACTCACGCACTGTTGTGTCTCCTTACTCAAAGACAACCGCATATCAATTATGTAATCATCAAATTAAAGTTCTCCTAACCCAACTATACTTTTTCTGTCTAGTCAGACTTACAGGTTTTTAAAGTCCATCACTATATAAAATTCAAATGATTTGAAAATCATTGTATTCTGTTTAATTTGACACAGCATCCCAACATTTTTGGAAATAGGGCGATAGTTTTAGGAGAAATATTACATTATTTCATTGCTGTCACAGCATAGGCCACAGCATGTTACTGTAGATTAAGAAGTTTCAATAGTAGCGTAACAGCACAGAGTTAGGAATGAAAAGTGCAGTAAAGAGTGCTTCCCAGTATATTCCTCTCATACCATATTACAGGACCATCATATTCAGGCTTTAGTGAATAAAATAATAAAGTGCTTTGTGCAGGAAAATTTACCAGATTAAAAGCAACCTTAATCGCCAACTTCACCACCTAAGCCACATTAACCACAATCACTACATCTGACCTTAACCAATTCATTACAACAGGCTTACAGAACCTAGTACCAAAGTAATGTGGTACATGACACAGCATGATAATTCCGGCTATTTTTCCAATGTAAGAAAAACGTACAACTCAAAAGCCTTGATTGCTATGCCTCTGCCTGCCATAGCTTCATACGCCTTACAACTAGATGATCTTTGGCCCTGGTATACAACCATGGAGGTAATATAATAGACTGGATAGAATAAGGAAGGACCACCCCTTTTAATTTCAATGGGAGATGCTAGGCTAGCTACTTCAGCTCAGGAAGTACGGAATTGCCCGACGCCATCTATAAAAATGGCATTCCATGGGTGCTTATTTCCAGCACCATTTCATAAGATAGCCAATCTGATTACACAGCACAAATGGCCAAGAAAATGTGTCGTCTGTGCGGATTGGCGAATGTGTTTGAGGGGAAATGATGAGCAACGCTGTTAATCCGGAAGGCGCACGCACTATACACTCATTGGCTGAACTGCTGCAGTCAGAGCAACAGCTGGACAACGAAACTCGTGGACGAGCTGTCATCAGGCTCTAAGTAGCAGTTCTTATTTTACAGGCCCTCTTGAAAACATCGAACAGTTGCGTTAGACAAAGAGCAAAATAATGAAGGATTACCAAATACATTTTCTTTTGTTTTTGCCTTATTTGGCAAGAAAAAAATGTGCACTTTTCAATTGATGTCCATGGAGCTTCAGCATCTTTGGCCACAAAATTGCATCCTTGGGAAATGCGGAAGCAGGAAGCTAACATGCTAACTGGCTGAAGCAAAGGTACTTCCTCGTTCTCCCTGGTTCTATTATATATCTCTATGCATAGAACTGACATTATGTGACCCTGACCTTTGACCTGATGACCTCCAAAATGTAATCAGTTCATCTACCGTCAGTGGGGAGTAACCATGTCTGATTTGGTGAAAGTCTCTTTCGCTCCTTAATGTTGATGACATATTTGTGATGGATAGTGTGACAGTGTGACAGACATGCGCACGGACAGACATCCGGAAAACAGTATGCCTTGCCTCCCCCCACTAGGTGTAGCGAAGGTATTATAACTATATTTAACAGTCAAATTTTTAAATTCGGTATTTCTATAAGAGTTGGTTTGGCACAAAACCATTGCAAAGCCACTGACCGCAATGCATTCTGCTCAGTTTTAGGGATCATTGTTGCCAATAGGTGGTCACTCCAATTCATATCGGTGGCACATCTTGCCCCTTTAAAGAATCTCTGGACTCACCTTTAGCCATGATAGCCTGGATGAGCCATGGACTCTGCACAAAGCTGTCCTTCCACTGGGCTCCGTGTTTATTGTGGTTACACACAAACACACACCACTCCAGCGCAGACACTAGCCAACCCCACTGTTGAGAAAACAGACAGTATGTGCAACATGATTGTATTTCTGTCAACAGGACATTGTGCTTCCCACAGACAGCCAGTCGGGATGAAAACGTGCCTCATACTGCATGCTCCAAAGCATGCCCCGCCCCAGATTGTCCACAACCACATCCAGCCATGCCCCAAACTCCGATGTCTGGTCCAATTGACGGGCCACCCAGCCATCCACTCCTGTGAGGCAAAAAATAATGTCAGAAAGGCTGTAGTGCCCACTTTTACATGCTGTTGCCAGCAGGTGGCGCTTAATTCATCAACCGCATAGCCCTCATTTAAACTAGCCCTGGAGCTGAATTTTTCCCTGAAATGCAGTGTAGAAATGGGCTGCTCATGGTCATATTTACATCATATCACCAGAGAAGCTTTGTTCAGAGACTACATTTGATAATTGTTCCACAGTTGAGTGTTTATGGCTGTAGGCCGTGTCCAAAGTTAAACTAGGCTTATGCCGTCGGAGGCGAAAGCTTGAGGTATATCCCTGAACGCCCCAAATCCTCCAATTCCCCAATCTTTGAATAGACCTTGAATAGACTTTCCTTTGAACTTAATTTCAGGGCAATCGGACAAATGGTTCTGAAGATATGGCCAAAAATGGTAATTTTCCATCACAAAGCGCCACCTGGTGGAAAAATATTGAACCATACATGTATGATGTCATCATGTGACATGTTGTGAGGTCATGACCTTGCAGTTGCACATAGTTTCATGTCAATTGGACAAATGGTTCCAAAGATATGGCAAAAATTGAGAATTTTATGTAACAAAGCTCCACCTTGCGTCAAAATGTTGAACCAAACAGTTATAATGTCATCGTGGGACACATCCTAATGACCTTTCATTTGTACTTGATTTGAGGTAAATCGGACAAATATTTCCAGAGATATGATAAAAACAGTGATTTTTTCAGTTTTAGGCCCCTCGTGGCCAATCTAGAAATTCTAAATTTGTTGTGATTCTGCATTCTGCCTGTCATGTTTAAGTTCTGTGCCTGGCCTAACCATGTTTAGCATTTCTGTGTTTAGTGACCACTGCCTGCCCCTTGACTATTCTTAGGTTTGTGTATTGTGTTTTGGTTATTTAGATTTCTTGTTTATTATTTTTCATGTTTAGATCATTTAAGTTTCCATGCCATGTTTTCATTTCCATGCATTGCACTTCGTCTACCCTGTCTTGCCTTGTGTAGGTCTTTGCCCACGGTCCCTAGTCTTGCGTGCCACTCATCCGGGTGATTTATTGGTTTCTGGGTTTTCAATCTTCCTTCATTATCTCGTGTGCTTCCTTCCTCTCTCTTTTACTATCTACTAACCGTACTAACAGTTTATTGTTTTCGATAATTACTAACCCTTATTAACATTGTATATTTTTACTAACTTACTAATTTGGCTACAGCCAAATTCATGTAATTAGCTTATTCCTCATGTGTCTCTCCCTGATCATTGTTACCATTGATTGCACCTGCTCTCCCTGGTCATGTGTTTACCCCGGGTGTGTATATAAGATGTCTGTTTGGTTCACTGTCTTGTCAGATCGTTCTCCCTAATTTTCTCGTGCCACGGTTCTCGCCTTGATTTCTCAGTGTTTATCTTTCTGACTAGACCGTCCTTGATATCGAGCCTTGCCTATTCCCTGTACTTTTGCTGCATTCTTGTTTTTTGACCTCTTTTGTCTGACTACGATTTTTGTTATTGGTGCCCTGTGTATGACTCTGGATTTCGCCCTCTGGATTCTGATTTTGGATTGCAGACTTTGTACTGTTGCCAGCTCTGTTGGGGGGGGTTTCCCCCTTCAGAAATAAAGCCTCCTTTTTGTATTCTACTGGTTGTCGCACTTGGTTCATTTCGTAAATTCCAACAAAATTGTCCAAAATCGAATCGGTTCTTCCTCTTTATGATAACTACCTATATGCAAAACATGAAATTTCTAATAGAAATATTACTGAAGTTATCGCGTTAACACGTAGGGCGGCCTGGCGGAGGCGGTGGGACCAAAAACAATTTCCTCCAAACGCCATTCGGCGTTGGGGGATATAATAAAATGTGCAACAATGCAAATTTTTACAGCAATGAAGCCTGTTCCTGGAGGACTACAGTTTCTGATGGTTGTTACTTTGGATGATAAATTACAGCAGGTGATTACACATTTAACCCATTTGCGCCTGAAATAATTTTTTCCTGTGGTGCATATACACCAATCAGCCATAAATGACAGGTGAAGTGAATAACATTGCTTGTTTAATTACAGTGGTACATTTCAGTGGGTGGGATATATCAAGCAGCAAGTGAACATTTTGTCCTCAAAGTTGATGTGTTCGAAGCAGGAAAAATGGGCTAGCATAATGATGTGACCAATTTTGACCAGGGCCAAATGGTGATGGCGAGACCACTGGGTCGGAGCATGTCCAAAACTGCAGCTCTTGCGGGTTTTTCCCAGCCTGCAGTAGTCAGTATCTACCAAAATTGGTCAAAGGAAGGAGAACTGGAGACAGGGTCATGGGTGGCCAAGGCTCACTGATGTGTGTGGGGAGAGAAGGCCGGTGTGATCCAATCCAACAAATGAGCTACTGTAGCTCAAATTTGTGAAAAAGTTCATGTTGATTCTGACAGGTCTCGGAACATACAATGCATTGCAGTTTGTTGCGTATGGGGCTGCGTAGCCGAAGATCGGTCAGGGTGCCCATGCTTGACCCCTGTCCACCTCTGACAGCACCTATGATGGGCACGTGAGGATCAGAACTGGACCACGGAGCAATTGAAAAAGGTGGCCTGGTTTGATGAATCACATTTTCTTTTACATCATATGTATGGCCAGGTGCATACGCGTCACTGACCCGGGGAAGGCGAGGCAGGAAGTACAATGGGAAGAAGGAAAGCCAGCAGAGGCATTGTGATGCTTTGGGCGATGTTCTGCAGGAAAGCCTTATGTCCTGCCATTCATGTTCTGCAGGAAAGCCTTATGTCCTGCCATTCATGTTCTGCAGGAAAGCCTTATGTCCTGCCATTCATGTTCTGCAGGAAAACCTTATGTCCTGCCATTCGTGTTCTGCAGGAAAACCTTATGTCCTGCCATTCATGTTCTGCAGGAAAGCCTTATGTCCTGCCATTCGTGTTCTGCAGGAAAACCTTATGTCCTGCCATTCATGTTCTGCAGGAAAACCTTATGTCCTGCCATTCGTGTTCTGCAGGAAAACCTTATGTCCTGCCATTCGTGTTCTGCAGGAAAACCTTATGTCCTGCCATTCGTGTTCTGCAGGAAATCCTTATGTCCTGCCATTCATGTTCTGCAGGAAAACCTTATGTCCTGCCATTCGTGTGGATGTCAGTTTGACATGTACCACCGACCCAAACATTGTTGCAAACCAAACAAACCCCTTCATGGAAATAGAATTCCCTCATGGTAGTGGCCCCTTCAGTGGGATTATGCCCCCAACTGCACTAGGAAAATAGTTCAGGAATGGCATGAGAAGCACAACCAGTTCAAGGTGTTGACTTGGTCTCGAAATTCCCCCGATCTCAATCCAATCAAGCATTCGTGGGATGCGCTGGACAAACAAGTCAAATCCATGGAGGCTCATCCTTGCAACTGACAGGACTTCAAGGATCTGCTGCTCGCATCTTGGTTCCGCATACTTCAGATGTCAAGTGAAGTCCATACCTCGAGGAGTCAGGGCAGGTGGCGGAAAAATTGAGACTTTAAAATGTTAGGCTGGTGGTCATGATGTTATGGCTGACCAGTGTATCAGCGTGACCCGTCAAGGTCATTTTGTTTGTGCTTTTGGGAACAATGGCCGCCTGAGGTGAGATAACAAGAATGATAAACGCGGGAGCCTTGACGTGAATATGGCTGTTAAATTCTGTTCATTATATTACTCCGAAAAAGTGAGCCGTTGAATTTACTTAAACTGTAATGAAAAAATGGCAACTGGTTCCACCAGTCAAGTTAAGCGACCACCAATTAATTTGATTTATTAAATTGCCAAAAAATCTTACACGTTCATAAGATGTAACTTAAAACAGATCTGTCGAACCAGTCGTCGTGACATTATTGAATGAGTCTCAACATTTAACTTCTATGAGTGTAGGAGGCAACTCCATCAGTAGGCGAGTAGGCTACCTTTCACTGTATAGCTATTTTGAAGCGGCTACCCCCGTGCCGCTTCAAATCAGATATATTAATCATTACTGGAGGGCAAATTAAGCCGTTAAAAAAACACTGGGTAATTGAAAGATTGTTGAATAGGCTATATGCTGTCGCTGATATGACGAGTGTGCGCTCCCGCGAAGGTCCATTCTCTGGCTCAAAACCTGTCAACAGTGAGCTACACTCTCTCGATAACGTGGATGCATATGATATGAAGTGGAGTTTTTAAAACCGTGTAACTGAAATTGAAATTCGATACGTTGCAACAGATGTCGACTAATATTATTCCCAGATAGCAAGCACCTCCTCCCCGGATCTGCCCCGGCTCTGTGCCGGATCAGCTGGAGTCAATATTAATATTAATATTATTATTATTATTATTACTATTGTTGTTATTGTTATTTATTATTTTTTTTTATTATACGCCTTTCTAACCAATTTCGCCACAGGTTGACACAATAATGCAAGTTGTTTGGAACCAGGAGCAAATTCACCCGAGATGTCACCCACGAACGCATCAATAATTTGTGGCTCGACGCAACTAGCCTATTTCGGTCCTTGTGAACGTACGCATACTATTTTCCAGAATTTGTTTTTTTCTCCATAACTAAAGCAATAAAAGTTTAATGTTTGGCTCAGAAGGTTAAACCCGACAGAAAAAAATAGTCGCTTCATCAAACTGTACTCGTAATACATGAATGCATGCAGCTACATAAGTAAGGTGTATGAAATACATACCATCTAGTATTATTGCTATTACATAGCAAGGCACGAGGACAGCTGGGTAATCAAAACCGCACCATGAGATGAGTACCAGCAGGAACCGGATGTACCCTAAAAAAAACTGCATCGTCATTATTATTATTAGCCTATTATTATTATTACTGCTACCACTGCTACGATTTCCACTACCATTATTATTATTATTATTATTATTATTATTATTATTATTGCCTCCGCCACAGAGGTAATGTTTTTTCCCGGCGTTACTTTGTCTATCTGTCTGATTGTGTACAAGATCACGCAAAAAGTACCGAACGGGTATCTCTGAAATTTTGTGGCTGGGTTGCTTTTACATCAAGGATGGACCCCACTGATTTTAACTGCAATCGGTCCAGTGGCGTGGCGGAGGTGTGCGCTCTTCCGAGTGCCCTTCTAAATAATAATAATAATCATCATTTTTATTTTTATTATTATTATTATGAGTAGCGGAAATAGCTGAAGTAGTAGTAACGGTAATCATAGCCTGTTGCTGTTGTGGATGATGCTTAGTATCCCATTGGCTATTTACAGCGCTTAAACAAGCAAATTATTTTACTGTCAAATAGTCTATCTACCAGCCTACTGAAAAGAGTGTAGTATCAAGAAGTTGTCTTACCTATTATATTCGGTATGAACAACAAAACCCTAAGTCCCATCTCAGAGCTATTCCGGGATATTTCTTGTTTCCGCGCCGATAAGCGAAATTTTGTTTTGTTCTGACCTCATGGTTGCGTGAGCAACAAAGCAATCAGTGACATATCTTACCTGGAACGCGAGCTAGATACAATGCAAAAGGCGTGTTCATTAGGGGGAAGAGTGCTTTCTACTAATGTCAAACGTATCTCCTGAACTACACTTCCTGGTATGTTCGCCACCTGCAGAAAAGGAACTGCACTTGCGCCGCTGTAAATGCAAACGCGGTACATGTAGGAATGGGCAACGTTCTTCATATTGCATTCGAAGCCATTAAAACGGACATCATCCGAAAAGTACCGGCTTCTATAGTTGGATAATCCATAAAGTGACTGTATAAGTGGATTAAATTTTTGAATTAATGAACATGAATTGTTTTGACTCAAAACCACAAGGCGGCAGCACGTTACTAAGTATTTATGAGAGGCTTGAGAACTCAAATTGATGCCTCGGAAGGCAGTTACCACTGAACTGACGATAGTTGTATTAGCCAACGTTTCAAAAGTCTGCGTCCAGAAGGTTGCTTTTAGACAAAATGTTATGTGTGCGTATGTTATGTCTCATTCTTTGAGCGCACGAACTCGTAATATATGGCAATACATTCATCCTCAAATCATCCGAGGCACGCTCAATAGACTTTACATTAGAACCAGAAGGAAACATTTTTTTTTTGAAAGCCAAATTATTCCCGAATTCTCTAATCTTGCGTGCGCAACATACTTTTTATACTGTCTTTGGTGCGCAACCATGCGTTTTCGCTGGGGCGTTTTGGCATTCTTTCTCATTCCGTCAGGTGACCTGACGGAGCACAGATCATGTGACTAAGCGTGGAGGCGTCGGCGACGAGAAGCGTCATTTGCTGAAAACATTGAGGAATACGCTGGACCCTGATCGATCAGACAATAAACGGAAACGGCAACCAACATTGATCTTGTGTCCCGAAACTTTCATATCGCAATGAAATGAGGTCAATATGGGGGCCAAAGAGTCAAGGATAGGTTTCCTCTCGTATGACGAGGCCGTGAAGAGAGGTGAGCGCTTGCAAATCCGCATAGTAACATTAACGATCCGAACGCTTGTCAGTTAGCTTGGTCACTTGCAGCTAGCGAGGCTGCGTGAAATCGTGGAAACTGTCTGCCTTGATAAGGAGGTACAGCGCAGCTCGTTGTCTTCTGTCAGTGTCAACACGTTCAGCTGACAAATCTTATTTGCCTAACAATAGTTTATATGCGTTTGTGGCCTTGGAATATTTGCTGATTTATAGTCTTTGGTTGGCTTATGTTTATCAAACGCAGATGTTTATTTGCGCAGAATGTGTTGTCATTTAACTCGCTTTATCGTTGTTTTGTGTTAGGGATGTTTTAACGCCAAACCTTGTTGACTGTTGCTGCGCGACTGACTAGCTAAGAACCTATACGTTCCGTTGCAATTGAGTGCAAATTCTCGGGAAGCCAATCTGGCCGCTCTGCTTGCTCAGAGGGGATTGAGCAATCGGAGTTGAGCACAACAGCAGCATTTGACAGCAAATGGTAGGCACACTTGATTTAACAGACAGATTTAACTTGAAAGCGGAAGCATATATAAATCATGTGGTGACCGTGTACAAAATTCCATGGCCGGATTTATTATGAGGATGAAGACCCATGAATTTGTCTTTAAAAACAAAACTTCAAATACCCGACATATTTCAGAGACTGTCCATAATTGTACGAAGATCTGACCGAACTGCCACTCAAACTCAGTAATTTGTGAACGTGGTAGTCAGTGTGTCGTGTCAAGAAATGCCATTCGAGACTTTGCGCTTGATTCATCACTGATAAACTTGTCAGCGGTGAAGGTGGCTGCGGGTGAGACTGCAGTCAGCCTTTTCCACTGTCTTGTATTCAGTTGTATTCACCACAAAACGATTTTTGATGTATTGCCGTGGATATTAAAAGTGATTTACTATCAGACTTTGACCTGGCTGCAATATCAGATGAACTTTGGTCCGCCGTCGGCTGATCTTGCATTCCAAAGCCTACGGGGCTTTGTGGACAGGTGGAAAACGTCTTGGCTGCAGGGCATACATTAGCTCGTGGATTAATTATCCTGATTCTGATGAGTGGTCTGATTAGGGGGCATTCTGTGGTATTCATTTTGTTATGGACAGGACATTTAGGGAATTAGTTCCATTGCAGCTACTGTGTTGCTTGAATGATTGTTTGAATGACTCACTTTCAAGTCCGCTGAGAGTACTACAGGTGAAATTAAAGTGAATGTCATCGCTGGTAATTAATTCAGTTAATTTCAGAAAAGAAGAACTGTTACGGACATGACAGACATGGGTTTTTTTTTTGGGTAAAGTGGTTCAATCATAAGTTCTCCTCATTTAGGTGATATTCTTCAAATTTAGCCTTCCAGAGATGTATCTGGTATCCTTATATCAAAGGAATGTAATTCAGGAACTTTTTAAAAAAAAGTTTAAAACAGATTAATTCGACAGGGATTTTAATGTGCGTTACAGACAGGACAGAGCAAAATGTGAAGGACAAGACACTTTTGTTACTCTATATAAATATCTGTCAATTAACACTAAAATTTGTATTGATAAATATTTTGGATGCTTTTGCTTCGTGAGGGAGACGGCTGTATTTCTTTCAATAAAAAATATCATTTTCATTTCAAGTATCAAGACTTGCAGCCTCATATCACATGTAAAAAATGGTTATACAAGATAAATGCATGCATCTAAATCCAATGCCTTGTATTACTAACTTGAAAAATGTGAATTTAAACAAAATGCCATATGTTGATGCTGGTCACAGTCATGAAATTGACAACAGTACATAATTGCCATGAGTGCAATGATCCATGGCCCCAAAATAATTTTTTCATAAACTTTTGGATGTCAGCTAACACATCCACCAGATATTTAATGAAAATTCTGGGGGGAAAAAGAAACATTTCTGGAGCCTTGTCGCAAATACCAAAGAATGTCCCTCTGACAAACCTGCATTCTGTCATTCCTGCGATTAGTATCATTTTAATGGATTGCCTGACAGTGTCTGCTAATCACAGTCTTCGTGGTATTTTATTTCTGTTGAATCAAGTAAGCCCTGTCTTGATTATAGACTATGACATGTCCTATTGCTTCTTTCCATTTTGTCAGTTTTATTTCAAGATGTTTCTTGGATATCTGTATGATTTCATTGTGGCAGTTCAATCCTACAGTTTCTCCTTCCTAGAATAACACCTGTAACAGGTCTCCACAGACGCACACAATTTTGGCTGTGTTTTAGGTTACATTTATTATATGTCAGATTGAGTGATTGGAAACTGGAAAAATCTTTGTCAGCTTTGAGGCCAGTCCACTGTCATATTGTCTGATTGGTTTAAAGATGAAGCTCTGACCTACATCGTCTGACAGTACCGATCTTGACCCATGTGACACCGAACTTAGGAATCACAGAACATTTAATAATGGTGCCGAGGCAAATTACAGGCAGTTGAATTCATGTCATCATTTCATACAGAGCTTCTATGGCGAACTCTCAGGGGCAGCATTATGGCACTGCTACACTGCAAGATCATGACCCTACATTTCTGGTGCTCCCGGAACTTTGTCGGAGCTTAAGTGAATACGTTGATCAGCAGATACTTGTGCCTGTCGTATTGAACTACCCAAATCAACGGATCTTATGGATCTATTATTAGAACCGGATCCTGAATGCTAAAATGGCCGACCATTCATTTGAATGGAAATCGGCTATATGCACACAGGAGTGCTGACATATTTCCCCTAAATTCTCAGCCGGCACCGCCACTTCTGCTCAGTCGGCTGCGCTGTGTATATGTTGGAAGCTATGCTGAGTCGAGATGTATCCCCGGAAAAAATTACGCATTATTTGGCGAAAAATACTAAATACAACTTCAAACTAGCTTTAAGTAATATTAGATGTAACATACTGATTCACAGAAACTTAATTTGATGAACCAGTCTCTTGCAACCAACCTGCACTGAACCAGCAGGATAACTTTGCCTGACACTGAAACTGTGAGGCTTTTCGCTTTTCCTCATTGATTTGAAACACTCAACTCTAACGGTTACCTCTCCTGTTGCCAAGTCTTTGTTTGAAACTGAGAGTGACAAAGATGTCAGGAACATTGTGACAGTAATTGATACATAGACACATCAATGTTCACTGTTTTTATGGTAGTGCTTGTACACACGGACCTGACTTGCAGGAAAGAATTCCGTATTCAATCTCCACCAATATCAAATGAAATGACTTTTTCAGCTTACCTTTATGTTTGGATACCCATAGAAACATTTGGTTGTGTAAAACCGTCAAGCATACATCCAATCAAGAAAATTAGCAGTTTATTTCTAGTGCTGATAAACGAGGTAATGGCGTATAACGACGGCAACCATGTTATTGATGACACACAGGGTTGCTTGGGCATGCCGTCTGATCAAAAGATTAAACAAGCTCACAGGAACGAGTATCCTAGTAGTGTCTTAATATCTTGGATCTTATCTGACAAACTGCTGAAGTGACTGCATCGAGTATGCACATCTTCAATTGGTTAAAAGAATTGGGAATGTGTCGGGGGGTTTCTACAGGACAGGGCACAGTTACGGTAAAGACAGGCACCAATTTTTTCACAATGGAGCTTAGCTTTCCTATTCATTTGGGGGCTAGAAATATTGGGCATGATATTTGCGATTAGGGGCAACTCTAAAGGGACACTCATTACAATGACGTAGACATCCAAGGTCAGATTATGATGCAATTGTCCATTCGGTAATCATTCAGGATTGAGCCAACAGAAAATGAAGTTGAAAATTAAACCCTTTTCACTGATGACTCAGACTTGCCACCAGGAACGAGTCCTCTTTAGTATTTCAAGTTACATTAGAATAGCTATTAGTTCAGGAAAAAAGGGATTAATCCTTTCACCCTGACCAAAACCAGGTGTCCTTTAAGCTTGGTTTTACCTGTCTTTACCGTAATCAGTCAGCTATTTTAGTTCTACAGCTGTCCACCTGATATCAATCTCGCCCCAAAACAACAACAATAACAACAACACAAAAGGAGGCCATTTTGAAACCTTTTGAGTGTGGTGACTGAGTGCCAAGGCTCAGGTATAATCTGAATTTTTACTTGTCACACAAATGTCTTTGCTGCAATCATGAAAATATGTTTTTGTAGCTAGTGCTTCTTTATGAGGTTGTGCTTGATTAGAAACCTTTTCAGAGAGGTAGAAAATTAGGGAATCTTCAGCCCTCACGTTGGTTGCAAAATTCCATGGGGCTGCATTATATGCCTTTACCGTTATCTTTTGGAATTTTTTGGAATTGGAATACAGTATAGACAAGATCATTTTCAAATGAAATTTTGATGCCTGAGGCCTGCCGAGCTGGCCTTTTTGTACTTTTAACTCTTTCATCACACCAGGCCCAGTGCACTGTCACCCACCTGACTAGGCCTACTTCATCTGTTCTTAAAATCTGGTGTCCAAAGTTTTGTGCATTTGCAAAATTTTTGAACTTGTAGAAACATTTTGCTTGTGTAAAAAAGATTGTGAAATAGTTTTATGTCCGTGTAAAAAAGTTTTGAACTTGTAAAAATATTTTGTACCCGAGTAAAAAAGCTTTGAGCTTGTAAAATAGTTTTGTGTGAGAGCAAAAAGTTTTGAGCTTGTGAAATAGTTTAGTGTGTGTGTGAAATTTTCCTACCATCCTGTGTGACTGTGAAGTTCGGATAAGCTAAAATTTCCTTCTTTCACGTGTAATACTGTAATGTCATTGAAATCATATATTCTCGCAGTGATATGTCTCGGGCAATTGATCTGTGCGCTTTTCACCTACATGGTTCGATTGACTCAGTTTACATTTATTAGCTGGTTAGCAAGCTAGCTAGCTACCCTCCTGCAAAATGGCGAACGTTACGAATTACCACTGTATAAAACTTGATTCTGGTTCATTAAACCTGATTAGACTGTGATTGGTCACCAGAAACTACCAGTCAAGTATCTTTTACATGGTTCGCAATGGTCTTATTAACCTTGTGTTACATCTGAGTCGATCGTATTACTGGACTATTTTGAGTTTGCATTTATTCAAAATAAACTTTTTTTGCAGAATATTGACTCACTTGTATATTCACTGTCTTGACGCATGCATTGATTGTGAAGGGTGAAATATTTGAGGCTCTGGCAAAACGGACCATTTAGGAATATATGAATTACTGGTACTTTACAGTATATAAAAATTATGTAGGGACATATTGGAATATAGTTAATTTGGTATTTAGGCCCTTCCCCCAAAATAAGTCTGCAAAAATTCCTCACCCTTTACAGCCAGTGCATGTTCGTACAGCAAAGGTGGAGACATGCCTTCTCACACTCAGACTAGAGTTAACAATGAACCTTTCTATGCCTTTGACATGTTTGAATGACCAAAAGATTCATGCAGGAAGTATGACACTCCATTCTTCCATGCAATTTGCCAAAAACACTGATTAAGGTAAAGAGCAGAGGTGGACAATCTAGCTCTAGAAAGTACAAGTCCTTCCCAGTATTTTGTTGCAACCGCCTGGACCTAATAATTGCAGCAATCCTTCAGCCCTGAGGTTGAACTAATTTGGGTTATCAGTTGCCTGAGCTCAAGGCTGGAAGTAAAACACAGACAGACTTTTACTCTCTGACCCCTGGAATGTCCACCTCTGGTAAAGAGGTCTGTCACTTCGTCTTTACTGTAATCAACAATTACAGTAAAGACACCTGACCATCTTAAAGTCTGTTGAAAAAAATGAAACCAGCCATAACCCAGCTTTGCCATTTTATTAATGACTAGTACTTTTGAATAATCTAAAAAAAGAAGTGGAATCCCAGAGAGAATTTTTGGTGGACATTTCTTTACCATAATCATGCCCTTATCTGTAGAAACACCCATATGCAACGGTAAATAAATGATTAGTGATTCAGTTTTTGAGGTTAATTTATACTTTGCTGTGAGTGCTCACATATGGACGTAGTCAGTGCTACTTAGCTAGCTTCATAACTAGCACATGATACATAAAGCAACAAAACACAGCACAGTGAAGATATTAACAGTAATGGAAGTCTACAACTCAGTTTTGGTTCATCTTGAACTTTACTAGCCTGGAATCCATACATATCAAGTGCTAGTCGCTCCCAAAGGTCACTGACTGATATCAGTCTGGCTTCAGTCGTATAGCCAGCGTTTAGCCCTTACGTCACCAATGAAGTGAATATATAAATTTTCATGTTTTCTGCTCTTGGCTGATTGGATGACCTTTTGGCGAGAACCACCAATCGAATATGAGTTAGCTGGCCAGCAACGGCATTCGTGAATGTTATTTGACATGACCTTAAAATTAGATTGCGGCTTGCTTGCATTTAGTCTTGGAGTGGTTGTTCGGTTTTGAACAGGATAATGTTTGGCCATATCTGCATTTTGTTTATTTCAGTGGGATTCCCCAGGATAATAAAGGCTAAATTAAATTATAGCCAAATTACATAACGTATTTCACTGTAATTGGCATTACCTATAGCTGGGAAGGGCATGATTGCATCAGCTAGATTAAAGTGATACTCCACCCAAAAACTATAATTTGTATATGAATTACTCACCATTAGATGTCTTGAACGGACAAAGTTGTTCTTCACCTGGAGCAACGTTATGGCCACTGGAGAGTTTAGAAAAATTATCCAAATTCCTTTTTTGCTGGAAGCAAATGGGATCACCCAGTAGCAATGGGAAAACTCCACAAAAACGTCTATTGACAAACTTTCAAACCATCGTCCAACACATCGTCCAGTATAATCCAAGTCTACTTTGTCCACTCGTATCCTCAGAACTCTAAACACGCTGTTATTTTTCGCTAAAAACAATAAAATACCACAGTTATGCTTCAAGTAAGCTCACACATTCAAAGGAAGTCCCGCTTGCCGGCTCGTTCATTGCCCAGAGACTCTGCTGCCACTCAGATGAATACTCGTATAAACACAAGGCAGGACTTCCATTGAATACAAAACTGTGGTATTTTATTTATTTTTAAGTCTGTCTAGAGGGGCGGAGCACCCTTGCGACTGTGAGCCAATCACAGATCTTGCATGGATTTTGTGCGAATTTGAAAGTCAAACGCTGGCCTACCGACTGAGGCCAGACATATAAGCAAGTGACCGTTGGGAGCGACCAAAGCTTGATATGGATGGATTCCAGACTAGAACTTTACAACATTTTGTTGTGAAAAAGCGAAGTGGTAGCAACGTGAACAGTTATAGGATGTCATGTTCAATCGTAACCGAATACATGCCAGTTAACCAACAACAGCCTTAGCTAGTTTACTGTATATACTGAAACTTTACAAAAAGGCTAGGTGTAGCAATCAAATTATGAGGAAACAAAGTCATTCATCAGAAACAATTAATGAAAACTATCATACTGTTATGCCTGCTCACTTTACTGACTTGGCAATAATGATAATCAACGGCATAGAATCTCCTAAATCTCCATGCATGTCGTGTCGCGTCCCCTTCTCTGGCATGATTTGCGTTGCTTTGACTTTGAATGTCATCTGGTCGCACGAAAAATTTGATCCATGTTCGGTGGAAATGCAGCATTAATGCGCACTGAATGCGCTTTTTGGTGTGGAAATGTCAGGTGCCTTGGACCTGGGTTTTTTTTTTAAATTTCTTTCTTTAGGGGACCTATAGCTAAGCAAAATACCAATTCAAAATTTTAGTTTTGAGGTAAGAACATGAAGTGGTCCTTCAAATGCTCCATAATATGGAGTCATGTTCCGAAAGCCACATTCGTCACGAACGCTGTCTTCAAGGATGGAACAGCTATGAGTGTGGCGACTTTTAATGATGTCCAACGAGGAATTGCCTCCATTCTTATGAAACTTGGCATAAAGATAGGGGCACACTCAATGAAAGGCTATCACAAATTGGACAGAAAACATGTGAAACAGACTGAAAAACACACACTACAACTTGAAAAAAGGAAACGAATAGACGCTCGACAATCACATAAAACTAGGGAAGAAGCACAGATTGAAGAAAAGGGAGTTACTTATGAGGCTGGTGCCTTTTTAAGGAGGAAAAAAAATTCTAAAAACCACTAAAAACAAAATACTAAATGTATTCCTCCTGAGAACATTACTGTCAAACTTTGATCACATTATTACTGCCAAACTAAAATCACATTTTTCAAAAAGTACAGATTTCCCACAAGAAAATGCAGATTCCTCAACAACTGTACAACTGTTGGTTAACTGCTGGAGCAACAGCTCCAGCATACATTCCGAGACTGTTCAGACCTTACACCCCTGCCAGAGCAGTCCGCTCTGCTACTTGTGGTCGCCTGGTTCCTCCCCCTCTCCGCTCCTCCCCTTCCCGCTCAAGGCTGTTGTCTGTCCTGGTACCTCGTTGGTGGAATGATCTACCCATCGAGGTCAGGACAGCAGAATCCTTGAGCACCTTCAAGCGCCGCCTGAAAACCCACCTCTACAGGCTCCACCTTTCCCCTACTCCACTCCCCTGAATCCTGTCCCTACTTCCCTTAATTTGTTGCCCTTCCACGATCTTGTTGCACTTAATTTTGTTTACTTTATTTCCTGATTTTGTTACCGCTTGTTTTGGTTGCCCTTCATTTTTTTGCACCCGATTTTGTTGTCTGTTTACTTGATTTTCCTGCTCCTTTGTAACACTTCACCCGTTTCCCTTTTGTTGCACTTATTTTATTTTATTGCCCTTTTCTTGCACTTGGCTCTGCCCCTTTGTTGCACTTGCCTCTGTTGCACTTGACCTTGTTGCCATTGAGTTCACTTGCCCCTGTGCTTTTGTTATTGGTTTAGATCTGTAACAATGGAAAGTGTTCTGTCACTTACTGTTGGCACTTCTACTTGTCTCCTAGGAGCTCTGCACTTTTGTACTGATCTTGTGCACTTTCGCTCAAGTCGCTCTGGATAAGAGCGTCTGCTAAGAACCTTTAATGTATGTAATGTACATCCAGTTAACTTGATATTTGGCAGTGTTCTTCATTTTGTGATGATCTATGTCTGTACAGAGCTCTTTTTGGAATATGTACTTCTGAATCTGATTAAATCAAAATATGCATATTTAATTTGCTGTTTCCTGCCAAAATTGATGTAGGGGGGTCAAAATAAATATTAGAACATAGAGACCTGGAAAAAAAGCTCTGTAATGACATTAGGAATGTTTTTTTCCTTCACATTACTGCTGAAATTATAACCAAACACTGTTTATTTATCTCAATAACTGTTTCTCTAAGTATCTATATATTCATTTAAATTGCCGTTGCCATGGTAACCTCTGATGTGATGCTACAGAAACTCAGGGTTTTAAGTTGAAATTGCTAATAGAATTATTTTGATAATAATTCTTAGTTTAAAAAGTGAATACCTTGGAAATATGTTTGCTTAACTGTCAGTCCCCTTAAGCTAGTGTTGTAAAAAGGCACTGGACACATCTTTTCTGTGTTGCTAAGTAACGCTCCTGTCACTCATCTTTTTGAAATGATCCATTTCAATGAACTAGTCCAAAGCGAACGGATTTCAGGTTTTTTTTGTCTTATTGTTTTTTTTTTTTAAACAATGAATAATTATAGGGCACTCGCTTTTGCTCTTTTTGAGAGTGAAAGACAAGTAAAAAAAAGCAAAATGAGATCAATCTGGGTCCATGAAACTGAGCAGGGTAAATACCATCACCACATGATCGGACTGCTGGGAAAAGGCTGACAATGACGTGAAGCACCTTTTTATCACGGCGCCTCAGAATAGGACTGTGTTTGATACGAAGCGCATCAAAAAACAGTGAAGTGCCTGGTGTGCAAAAGCAGTGTCCAGAACGTGTCTAATAATTGAGAATATTAACAAAAAGGGCACCCCATGCCGATAAAGTGCGTTTGGTGTGATTGGCCTTGAACGCTGCAATGTTGGACGCTTTCTCACATTCGCAGCTGAACTGCTTAGGAGAATGCACTTGGAGAAGTCGATTTGGTGTTCACTTAGCCTTTTGTCCCTGCCTGGGAAAAAGGCACCACTAATTTTAAAGAGAAAAATTACAGACAGATTATATATACTCTTCCAAAAAAGAAACTGTACATTGTTGTTAGCATCAATTTATTATACGTGAAATGTTTTGACAAATGTGAAAAACATATTGAAAAGAAAGTGTAATCAATAATTCAATATTCAAATATTGGTACTGGTACCTTAACATATATGATGAACATGTGCAAAATATTTTGTCAAAATTCTAAAGGGTTTTTGTGCTGTGGCTCTTCAAAATAGGGTGGTATCCTTGCCAATCTCGCATGTTTAAGAACAGCCATATTTGGATGCCAGTATCTTGGGAATGAAATGAGTTGTGTGCTTGAAAAGTGGTATAGTATGTAATTAGCACCCAGGCTTTCAGGATCTGTCATCAGAAAATTCCTATCTCTTCTAGTTTTTGAGGTATTGGCCTCCAAAGTAGTGGTTTTGTTATGTGCAAAAATGAAAATTTCAATTTTCAGGGAGCAACGGTCATGCTACAATAAATCACATCCATTTATTGGATCCTATCCATCAAAAAACGGTCAATTTCTGCGCGCCTAGCTATCTGAACTGCAGCGCCATCTAGACAGCATTTCCAAACTCTTCCGCATAACATGCAAAGGCCCATGAGACACTGTGTGTGGACACGCAAGACTTCAACCAATGGAACTGCGCGTTGTACCAACCACTTAAGATTAAAAAAAAACCCACCAAAGATGGCGATGCCGGTGGGACATATCGTCTAGCCTTCCACTCATAGAACGTGGGTTGTCGAAACCAAAGGCATAAAACCCGTAAAAACTGTCAGAAAGGATGGGAAGGAGTGGGTAATGGAAGTAAGCATCCTCTTTTCTATTGTATGAAAGTTTTCATTGCCGAATTTTGGTTGTTTTGATGGTGAAACTTGGTGGGATCAATCGGTCATTCTTGCTAATAAATGGAGCCCAGAAGCATAGTGGCTACCGTTGGCAACTAACGTAGTTCGTCCATTCAAAGTCAATGGTTCCAACCATGGAAGTTGGCATCAGTGATTTCTGGAAACGCAAACCAGATTAGCTCCATTCACATCTCAACTGCAGTTTTTGCCGTGATTTAATTAATAAATTTCTGGGGCTGTCCCCTACTAAAACAAATCTTGGTTGACCAATAGTCGACCTTTTTTTCCCAATCGTTTGAAAAGAGAAAACTCTTTGGAGCCCCCTATTTTCGCTACTATTTGTGATTCTGCTGTTGCTCTTAAGAAGTTAATGGATGACTGCACAATAGACTGATGCCTGTATTTGACCCCACCATAAAACTTTGTGGGTGTGTGTTTTATTGCATAGACTTGCTTCACCTTATTTCTGCTAATGAGAATTAAAGGGAACCCCGACTATAATGACTTGTAGGCTTCATAAGATTAAGGTTGGTATCGGTCATATTAATGTGAGTCCAAAAATATCCTAGACGTCTTCGTTTTTATAAAATTTGAAAATATAATTTTACTTGTTGGTCGCCATTGTTGTTTACGTCGTAATGCAGTTTGGGTAGTGATGTCAAATGGTTGCTCAACTCAGTTCTGTCAGTTCGCCGGTACCGTAGCTGTGACTCTACAGTGAGAAAAATGACATCAGTTCAGCCTCTTCAATTTCAGACTCGAATGTTGGCGAGGAGGAAAACACAGAAAATAACCAAAATGAGCATAAAAATGAAGACCGCAGGAGACGTAATGAGGCGAAAGTGGGGCAAACTCAGTGGTGTCTGTGCAACAACTGCGTCGCCATGACAACCGAGAGGGAGAGTGTTTGTTGTCGAGCTACGATTTTTGTCAGCAGCTGTTCGAAGTCAGCATAAGCATACCGTGAGTTTTCTGATCCGATGCACCTCAATATCAATAATTTCAGGTATTGGCATCCACCACTGTCGTGTGCTTTATAGCCTACAGAACTTGGAGGGACTGTCGATGGGGGGGAGCGGGTTTTGGGTATGACCGGTGTGTGTCAGATGTTTTTGAAGGCCTTCAATTTTGGCACGAATTAACATCCGCAACTGTTTCGGATACGACTTATATACTAGTCAATCGATGTTTTTGTTATTAGTTTTAAAATGTATAATTCTATTAGAGGCAGTTAGAAGTAGTAGTCATGAAGTAGAAACCTTTTTCTTATGGATGACAACATACACATTTATTGTCACAAAATATTTATTAATACATTTACTATAATTTGTCGTTTGATGCCCAAAATTTAAATCTTGCTCGTGCCACTGTCAATGTCGATAATCTGCTGTGGCGAAATACTGGTCTTAAAGGAGAATTCCGGTGTGAAATTGACTTGGGGTGTATTGAAACATGATAATAAGTACTAACTTTTGTCAAATACCCCACCTCCGTATGCACGCAACATTTTGAAATAAATGGCTTTTTAGCCGAAGCTCCCAACAGGCTTACAATGGTAGCGAATCGGGCATAGCTTTGCCATGCAAAGAAATCGCTATTTTTTTCATCATTAACAAGGCTCAAAGAAGCTTCATTGGTAGAATTCCTAGGGCCCTGACATTTAAAACGAGGCACTGAGAACTTTGAAAATGCACAGGCAGTTTAATAAAAAAAGACTATTTATGCAATCAGTACCTTGAGGTAGTTTCCAGTCGCCTCCATTTTGAAAGTAACAGTAACTCTATTGACGAGCACGAACGAATAGATTGCATTCTGTTCCCCTATCCTCCCTATTCGTTCGTGCTCGTCAATCGACCTCTCTTACCGACAAATCAAAATGAATAGAAACAGCTATGGTGTTTCAAATCAATTAGCAACGGTGAAGTTTGCCAAATATTCTCTGTTTTGGGAACTTATGTTTGCCAACAAGTTAAGTGGTTAGTAATAATGTTTTCTTAAAGGAAGTTTACTACTACAGCCCAACAGCTGTAGCGAGGTACATTATTATTGCGCAGGTTCTTATAGCAGGCCGAAGGAGGGCCCGGGCGGGGACTTGAACCTCCAGACTCCGGGGTAAGAGTCATGCTCGCCGACCACATTGCCAAAGAGCCAGGCTCCTTGGCAAGGTAGCCAGGGCATGTACTTATTAGGAGACAATTCCAGTGACAGGACCCTTCAACTGTCACATTCTCATTTATTTTTACCTGGGGCCTATCTCACGAAGCTGGATTAACATACTCTGGGTTTCCCTCAGTTACCCAGCTGCACTTAACCAGTCATCCACGGTTTTGATTATCGGTCTCACGAAGCCGGTTATCAAGTCGTTTAGTGAACCCAGGAGTTTCAGACCTAGATCTGTGCTCGTGCATATAAACGGGGCGGTGTTAACGCCATTTGACCAATTGCGCGCCATGGAGAAGCTGCAGATAGCAACTTATTTCTCGACGGAGGAGTAAACAATAATTCTAAGAATGTATGAAGAATATGAATACATGATTCAGGCAAAAAGTAACACCGTTGCAGCTGTCTGAAGCCGCAAGGAATCTTGGCAAAAAATCGCCGACATTGTCAACGCTTAAATTACTGGGATTGTAATATTAAATTACCACTTCGTGTCTCTCAAATGTATGTGCCCGTTTCCATTTTCTTTTATTCTTTTTTTACAATTTAACCTGATCATTGTCCCCCGCCGCGCGGAACGCACAAAGCGGCGGGAAATAGTATTCACGACCGTCCGTCCGTACGTCCCGAATCCTTGTCAGCGAGATATCTCAAGAACGAATTGACGGATTTTCTTCAAATTTGATGTCAACATGTATTACGGTGATACCCCGGCGCCAGTCGATTTTGGTGACCTTTGCGTCACTCTCAAGGTCACACCGAGAGATTGCTCATTTTGACTCTATTTCACATTTTGTGGCGGGGGACGAAGACACTTTAGTGGCAAATACTTATTTCAGTTGCAACCCCAGCGGAGCCAAAAGGACTTCAATTTCGTGAGGCAGGCCCCTGGAGTAACTAGCTAGCCTCTGTTGCAGACGTCTTATGTGGTTCGCTTCCCTTCCAGGCTCCCATGACTGCATTTGAAAGTATAATTGGCCTGCTCAAGAAATTTCAGAGCTTCTCAATGTTGGACAACAAAAATTCGTTCCAGTGCGTGGGCATCGTTGTGTGAGTGGAGCGAACCACATCAGACGTCTACAATGGACGCTGGGTTGGTAGTTTAGTTTTCCGAAGGATAGTTGCGAGCAAAGTAGCTACATTGGTCGAACCATATGTGACTGTATACAGTTCTAGTTACAGTTTTGGGAAATTAACATTCATTGGCTCAGTTGCTGACAATACGCGATGTCTTTTAATCGTATTACCACACCTTTCTAAAGTAACGTAACGCTATAGAGACTTGATATTTGCAATGACGGATTGCGGAAGTGCCAAGAAGATGATTCTTCTAACTTGGCAACAATAAGAAGCAGAGGGGAGCGACCGCTGAAAATGAGGTTATGAGCGCTTCCAGCTTAAAAAAAAGAAAAAAAAGACGCTGACCGCACACAGACTGATTTCAGAATGGGAGTGACTATTGACCTGACGGTCGGGTGAATAAGAAACCGTTCTCTATTGGCCCGACGGTCGGGTGAATAAATCGTAGCTTGCTATTCGCCCGACAGGATAGACTGGTCAACTGCTACTGTATATGGGGCGTCTATAGGGACATAAACCAGTCTATTCTCGCGTGATATCTCGCGTTGTTGCCATTTTTAGAATTTCCGCGCCACTGCCCCTATTGTTATCGTGTTATTGTTCATTTTGTATGCTCAGCGTTAATTAGCTTAAATCTATTGAAAATTATTGAAAGAAGCGACACGTGAACAAAAAATCAACATTTAATCCTTTCTATTGATATATAGTGATTTTAAGCATGAGTGAATGGTCTCACACATGGCATGTTGTTTCAAGAGAAACTCACTTAATTGAGATCATGCCATTGGGAAATGACTTCACTGAAGAATGTGGCTTGTGATGTAAAAAGTTTCAGAAAGCAGTTAGTGCATGCGTAGTAAGCAGTGTTTACTTGGACTTGGAATTTGTAATTTTGTATAATATTGGTAGGCTTACTATGTATGAAGAAAATAGATAACATTTATGTATTTATTTATTTATTTAATAAACAAATAATGATCAAATAAATGAACAGAAGATATATTCATTTTTTTATCCGTGTGCAAATATAAGTGTAAGTGTATTTTTTTTCATTTTTTTTATTTATGCAATTCTTCATTCATTTTTTTTTTGGTAAATAAATAAACCAATATATCATTAAATAAATGAATAGATATATCCATTAAACTTATTTAGGTGCAAATATTATTCGAGCACTAAAATAAAAGTGTTTTTTTTCTCATTTATTTATTTATTTTTTTTCATTTATTCATTTATTTATTTTTATTTATTTATTTATGTGAGTATGTATGATTTTCGTGGTGCCGGCTCTAGTACATGTAACAGCATTATATGTACTGCACTAGTATTGGTTCTTTTGTCCGATTTACCAGAGTGAAGATTATCATTGTCATTACTATCAAATCGCTTGGAACTCAACACTTTAAACAAAATATGATCCTTGTCAGCTGCAATAATTTTTAATGAGCAAATTTTATATCTGGAAGCCCATCAATCAACACATACAGCCCACTGCACCACCTACGATCACTGGGTTAAAATGCCGTATGCCATATATAGGTCATTTTCAATTTGCAGGGAATTTAACACTTTCTAACCTTGACCTTGAAAATGGTAATTTGATTAAAATATTAAAAATCGCGGTATGTTAAACATTACATTTCAAATTATCCGCGTTTTACCAGATCCTCAATCTGTGTTTTACCCACACCCCAAAAACACAATTAAACTAGACAGGTACCCTGTCCGGTATCTCACAAGTAGGGAACCAGTCAAACTAACATGATCTTGAACCAGAAACGTGATCGCAAGTCAAACTAGAACGGGCACTCGGTAGAGCGCATACCTTCGCCGACGCCACTGAATCCCTCGCCACTGGCGTTGGTTTCATGCCGATCGGATAAAAATTGACCGAGATATGGCCGAAAGTCGGTTTTGACCTTTTCGTGGCCTTGACCTTGACCTTTGACCCGATCACTCCCAAAATCTAATCGATTGATCCTCAGGTCATGCCAAATCAACCCACCAAATTTTATGAAAGTCCGTTTGGTACTTTTTGAGTTATTCGATACACATACAGACAGACACACAAACAAATAAATTCACGGGGATCAAAACATTACCTTCGTCAGCGAAGTCGCTGGCGAAGGTAATGAAAAAAAATCTATAGATAATATATATGTACTCAGTGAGTTGTTCTAAAATCATCGGGCAAATAGCCTATAAACAGCTTATATACCTGACGGTCGGGCGAATAGACTGTAGCAACATACACACCCGACGGTCGGGCAAATAGACAGTAGCAAAATACACACCCGATGGTCGGGCAAATAGCCTGTAAACAGCTTATATACCCGATGGTCGGGCGAATAGACAGTAGCAACATACACACCCGACGGTCGGGCGAATAGACAGTAGCAACATACACACCCGACGGTCGGGCAAATAGCCTCGGCCGTTTCAGAATAAAAGAAGCCGGAGAAGGCGAGACAACTATGAAAACAACGTGTAGAAATTACTTAACCACTTTAATTACTAGACTCCATACAGACCAGTGACGAGAGTGGGCGGGGAGTGTAAGCTGGTGAGGTTCATGATTGACTGAAGTAACAAAACATGGCTCTGAATATAACCATTTGCCGGTTATACTGCATTATGACGTCAGGATTGAAAGACCCTGCACAGGATGCCTATGCTGCATAAATGCAACTGCATAAATGCTGCAACTTTCACTTGAGCCCGTGAACGGCCCTGTTTAGCCAAACGTTTTTCCCCGAATCTGGCTGGTCAAACAATTTTGTGCATCGTTTCCTGACCGCCTCGCATCAAACACTTTAAATGTTCAGAAAACTTCGCTGTGCATCATTTATTCAAGACCGGGACTCAAAGCTTCATAAATATTTGTGCATTGTACTGACTCTCGCAATGGTGCGTATTTGACCCGAGACCTCGGGTCATCGAGAGCCCTGATATCATGTTAGCTGTGACGCACCTTGTCTGAGTCTGTACTGGTACACATTGTAATAACTGACCTGTAAGATTACTCTTATTGCATATCTATCTGCACTGCCCTGTGAATGCTTTAAGTTGTTTGCTTTGGAGGGCACATGACCATGCTCACTGGCTCACTCACACCTTTGACTGTGTAAAGACTAATTGGCTGCTGGTTATTGCATTTGGTCATAACCTGAATAGAGAAGGTAGAGAAGGATCATTAACTCAGTGGGATGTGCTTATGATGTAATCACTGATGTTTTGCGGCTGCACCATCGCAGTGATGTGTGAATGCGAACTGTGCTTTTCTCAATATTGGCTGAAATGCCCATCCTGTAAATGTTAATAGTGGGGGTCAGACCACTCCATTGCATCGCCCCCTTCTGCAGATACAGTGATGGAGGTATACAGAGTCAGTCACTTAATATCTATATAACACCTTATGTGTTTTAGGCAGGTTCTTCATTTGAGAGGAACGGAGGTATAGGCGAGAATACTGTTATATAGGCTACAGTCAGCTGCTGTGATGCTGTCGGAATCTCATAGGTGATATAAATTTGCTAATTAAGTCAGTCTAATGAAACTCTGAAGATCGGACACAGACGTTGGAGTGAAACCAGGGCTCTGCTGGTGTTGGAGGAACTCCTGTCTCCTCTGAGATTCAGAGCTGGTGGTCGTTGGAATGGGATGGGGGTTGGTGTGCCATCGCTGGGTGGTTTATGACAAGGTGGGGAGCAGTAGCGGAGAGGGTGAGGGGTACATGAGAAGGTATGAGGGTGAAATATTGCCTGGGTGCAGTGTTGTGAGTGTTTGTGTGTGTGTTGGGGGAGGGGGGAGGCATGTTCATCACTTTTGCTCACAGCAGCTCAGGCTGACCTTTAGCTGCATCTAAGCAGAACCTCGATATCTCCCATCAGAGCCTCAACACAGCTCACCGAACAGAGCCTCAACAGGCTCACAAAGCTCAGCTTCCAGAGCAGAGCCTCAACACATCTCACTGTGTAGAGCTTCAAAAGGACTCACCGAGCAGAGCCTCAATAACTCACAGAGCAGGGCGTCCAAACAGCTCACTGACCAGAGCCGCAACAAATCCCGGTGCAGTCTCTCAACTAAGGCTGAGACGATGAGCCAGTTTTAAGAATCGATAAATCAGGACAAAAGTATTGATTGTTTTTTTTTTTTTACAATCCAGGGGCTCAGTCGCGCATTCAATAATTCACGTTTTCGTCAGAAGGGGGTGCTGAGCCAGGGTCCTTTAAAGGCTGAACACAGTCGCGCAGAGAGATACGCTTAGCACAAAACAGAAAAAAATCTAAATCTGATCTCATTCATATACATAACAAATGAGGCGCTACAAAGTTGCTCATTATCTCTTTAATTTAGGGGTGATGGCATAGTATAAAACAGAACAAAAATCTCATTCAGATACTGAACATAAAGGTGGCGAAACGTACTCGCTCACTATCTCATATAAACGGTAACACGTCGGGTTCCCCTTTGCTTCCAAATAAACAAAAATGCACCCCCTTACTTAAACCTGCCAATAATGCATTCGCCCTCATAAAGTGGGCATGATAAAAGCTGCTTTGCATTGCCCTGTTAAAAATGAACAAATAGGCCAATGTATAAAACAGTTTGCGAATGTGAACACACTTGCCTGGATTAAACTCCCGGAAGAAACCAAACGTCTCAAAAAATGTTTTACGCAATGGAACAGTTGCCATTGTCATCTAACATAGGCTACATTTCATCTGTTTATTATCTATGTTTACTATACAAATGGAAAACCTAAACTAAAACAGAAAACCTCCGCTGAAACAAGGAAACTGCTTACTTCTATAGGCTGACAATGAAAGCAAAATGTCACACATCTGTTTATTTGTTCAGGAAGATAAGTGCGTCAACGTTCTTCGATTTCAAACAGGACCTGAATTTGTGATCAGTCTGTCCTGCCTTGCTTCTGGGAGCTACTTTAACAGTGTGCTGACTTTTATTCTCTTCTTTCTACTGTTTCTTTGGGTCTGGCACCTGTGATATTGGATTTTGGATGTGCATGCATTCATTGTATTTTTGCTAAACACCCTGTGGAGGCACAGGAGGCCTTCACGAAGGGGTTGTGACTCAACAACATTCAATGACCAGAGCTTCAACTACTTCCAGAGTAGAGCCAATAGTTACCTGCCCCTTCCCATATTATGCATCTTGTAGCACCAGTCCAGGTCTGTCTGTGTCTTCCCACTTCCATGGCCTGCCTCTGTTTCCGGAGTCTGCGTTTCGTCTAGGCGTTTCTCATTTTCTTTCTGTAATTGTGGTCAGGTATGTTGCAACTGTGTAATTTTTATTCAGGGCCAAATCTCATTTCATTCTGCTGTGTAATTTTGTTATCATTTTCAAATGTGTGATAGTTTTGCATAAATTGTTTTGTAATTCGGTTGGGTCTAATTTCATGAGAGGTTTTGCTCTAGTCCTTCGCTTGTGAGTTGTTGGTGTATGTGGTGCTTGTAGTCTTTGGTGCATGTGTGGTCTGTGTTAGTATTTGTGGTGTGTGTGGTGAACTTAGGTTCAGGACCAGAATGATGGGATGTTTTTTGCTGAAATCTTGGTATTGCTCAGGCTTTATAATAATGTGAATAGGGGTCACTGTGTTTGAGGTGCTTTCAAAATTTGATTGCCCCTTTTCTGTATTTTTATTATTATTATTAAGATGTCAGCCTAAGTCTGCCATGCATGCATTGTTTGTGGTATTTCTTTGTATTCTAAATATATTTTTACATAACTCTGCATGCAAGGTCTCAATTGGATGTAATTTATGATTTGTATGAGGACCCCATACTTCACTGCCATAAAGTGCAGTTGGTTGAATTATTGATTTCAATATTTTCTGCTGGAATCTAATGGGAATTTCCATAAGTACTCGTCTTTTTATGGCATAGAAAGTCTGGCCTGCTCTGTCTCTCAGATCACTCACTGCCTGATTGAAATTTCCTGTTGAGGTAGTTCTTAGTCCTAAATAGTTGTTAGTTGTGTGTTCAATTTGATGAATTCCTATTGTGAATTTTGGTTTTTGTCCCTGGGATCTGGGTCTTTTCTGGAAGACGATTTTTTTGGTTTTGTTTGGGTTTACTGCCAGGGCCCAGGTCTGGCAGTACTGCTCTTGCAGGTCCAGATTTTGCTGCAACCCTTGCTCAGTGGGTGACAAAAACATCAACTTATGGGCATAGTGCAAGAATTTAATCTTTGAGTCCTGAAGGATGAGGCCAGATGCTGAAGATTTATAAATTTAATGACGGCCAGTTCATTAATATAGATGTTAAATAAGGTTGGGCTTAAGCAGTGGCCTTGTCCCATCCACAATCCTGAGAGAGGAGATTTGTTCTCTTATTCCCTATCTTTATGCAGCACGTATTTCATGTGTACATTGACTTTCAAAGATCATTGATTTTACAACCTTCACCACTCTCTAAGACTTTGTTAAATAATCATTTTTGCCAAATGGAATCAGATGCTTTCCTGAAGTTGATGAAGCATGTATACATTTTGTTTTTGCTTCTGTTTCAGATGAAGTGTTTTTCAGGTGTGTGGGGTGTAAATATGTTGAGAGGTGCAACGTTTTTGTAAAAATCCAATTTGGATTTTATTTAGTACATTCTGCTCCGTGAGAATGTGTGTAATTCTGAAGTTTATTATGCCACATACAGTGCTGTGAAAAAGTATTTCCCCCCTTCCTGATTTCTTTTCTTTTTAGCTTCGACCAAGCAGCTCTATGAACGCTTCTGTCTGTCCGTCCGTCTGTGACACCTTTTTCACCATGTTCCTGTCGTCGTATCATCATTAAATTTTCAGGAGTTATTGACCTTCACCAAAGTGATGTCCATACACAAGGTCGAGGTCAAAGATCAAAGGTCAAGTTCAAAGAGGTCACAACCTTGTTTGCGGGTTTTCGCGCTGTAACTCCAGTTAGAATTCATGGATCGCTATGAAATTTTGGAAAAAGCTTCTCGGCATAGAGGAGGTGTTCCCTTTTGTTTTTCAAGGTCATCCGTCAAATCCCAAGGTCACACAGGTAAAAAAAAGTGTCAATTTTGCCCGATTTGACAGTTTTCGCACTGTAACTCGAGTTTAATTCAATGAATGGCTATGAAATCTTACAACAAGCTTCTTGGTATAGAAGAGGGGTTCCCTATTGATTTTCAAGGTCATCTGTCGAATCTTAAGGTCACACCGGTCAAAAAAGTGTCGATTTTGCCCCTATTTCACAGTTTTCGCACCGTAACTTGAGTTTAATTTGATGGATGGCTATTAAATCTTACAACAAGCTTCTTGGTACAGAGGAAGGGTTCCCTATTGATTTTCAAGGTCATTTGCCAATTTCGAGGTCACACTTGTACAAGAAACCACCAGTCATGGACACTAGGCCACGTGACGGATCCTAGGTCAGGTCACAGCTTTAGATCCCTCTGATCTACTTGTTTGTTCGCACTTGTCATGCTTAATTGTTTCTGATCATCAAACTATTTTAATATTAGACAGACAACCCGAGTAAATGCAAAATACAGTTTTTCAATGATGAGTTCATTTATTAAGGGAAAAAAGCTATCCAAACCCACCTGGCCCTATGTGGAAAAAGTAATTACCCCCTAAATCCTAATAACTGGTTGTGCTGCCCTCGGCGACAACAACTGCAGTCAAACGTTTGCAACAACTGGTAATGAGTCTTTCACATCACTGTGGAAGAATTTTAGCCCGCTCTTCTTTACAGAATTATTTTAATTCAGCCACAATGGAGGGGTTTTGAGCATGATCAGCCTGTTTAAGGTCATGCCACTGCATCTCAATAGGATTTAATCCTGGGCTTTGACAAGGCTACTCCAAAATCTTGATTTTTTTTTGTTTAAACCATTCAGAGGTGGACTGGCTGGTGTGTTTCAGATTATTGTCCTGCTGCTTAACCCAAGTGCGCTTGCGCTTGAGATCACAATCTGTGGGTTGGACATTCTCCTTGAGGATTTTTCGGTACAGAGCAGAATTCATTGCTCCATCAATTATGACAAGTCATCCAGGTCCTGAAGCAGCAAAGGAGCCCCAAACCATCACACTACCGCCACAATTTTTGACTTTTGGTATGATGTTCTTTTTTGTGAAATTCTGTGATAGTTTTACGCCTGATGTAATGGGATGCACACTTTCCGAAAAGTTCAACTAATGTCTCGTCAGTCCACAAATTATTTTCCCAAAAGTCTTGGGGATCATCAAGATGTATTTTGGCAAATGTGAGACGAGCCTTTGTATTCTTTTTGGTCCGCAGTGGTTTTTGCCTTGGAGCTCTCCAATGGATGCCATTTTTTGTCCAGTCTCAATCTTATTGTTGAATCATTAACACTGACTTTAACTGAGGCTAGTGAGGCCTGCAGTTCTTCATATCTTATGGGTTTTTTGTGACCTCCTGGATGAGTAGTTGATGTGCTCTTGGGGTAATTTTGGTAGGCAGGCCACTCCTGGGAAGGCTCACCACTGTTCCAATTTTTCTCCATTTGTGGATAATGGCTCTCACTGTGGTTCGCTGGAGTCCCAAAGCCTTAGAAATGGCTTTGCAACCCTTTCCAGACTTATAGATGTCAATTTCTTTTTTTCTCAACTGATCTTGAATTTCGCGGCATGACGTGGTGCTTTTTGAGATCTTTTAACCAACTTCACTTTGTCAGGCAGGTTCTATTGAAGTGATTTCTTGATTCAACAGGTCTGGCAGTAATCCGGCCTGGGTGTGGCTAGTGAAACTGGACTCAAAAAATGTGGTTAATCACAGTTAATTCATGATTTAACAAGGGGGGAGGCAATCACTTTTTTGATTGTATTTTCCCCTTAATAAATGAAATCCTCATTTAAAAACTGCATTTTGAGCTGCCGGATAGCTCACTCTGTTAAGGCACTGTGCTGCAGTGCAGAGGTGACTATCACGTCGCGGGTTCGAGCCCCGGCGTACCCACCAGCAGGGGTCGGCAGCTTTTTCAGAGTAGCGCACAATTGGCCATCGCGCTACAGGGTTCTAAATTGGGAAGGGACTGCCGGATTTGGGGACTCAATAGTAGCTTTGTTCGTTGCTCCAGCGCCTCCTGCTGGCCAGATGGGCGCTCGTCAGGAAGACTCTGGGTTTGTTCATGTCCGGGTATCCTCCGCCCTTGTTCTGAACTTACAAGGATTCAACCAATGAGTATCAGTGGCTGACAGGCACGTGCTTCGGAGGAGAGTCGTGAACTGTCTTCACTATCCTGAGTTGCCAGCAAGGGGTCGCATACGAGCAGGCTTTGTACATAGTTCACTAATTGGGCATTCCAGATTAGGGTGGGATTGGAGATGCCAAATTTTTTTAAAGGAAAAAAAATTAATTCAATTAAAAAAAAATCATTAAAACTGCATTTTGTAAAATTTGATAAGAAACCATTAAGTGTGGAAAAATTTGCAAAAATGTAAGAAATCAGGAAGGGGGCAAATACTTTTTCACGGCACTGTAGTATCTCCCCCCCCCCCCCGGAGTTTATTGTTTGTACAAAAGCCTCCGCAATTATTAGGGTCAATTTTTTTGAAATTTTCAGAAGACAGTCAAAGATATTTTAGAACTGTTTTCAGTGTCAGATTTGGTATTGAGTCATCTACATGAAAACCTATATATTTTTAATGTTTTAATTTTAATTTTTAAATTTTTAACTTTTTACAAATTGCTGTTTTAGCAACTCTCATGTGGAATAGCCCAATATCTGATACCATGAAATCACCTATGTTATTCTTAAGAAGTAAATAAAATTGGCGATAAACAGACCCAGACTTCGACAGAGCTGCAGTAGTTCTTTTCCCTTTTTGTTGAGGAAACAGTCCTAATTGTTCCCGTGGGAGAGTTTACAACTTGTTGTTAATACATGTCAAGGTGTTACGTCATTATTGCCAAGGGTGTTTTTCTGGTCAGATTGCATTGCCGTTTTTGCTGTCATGTATCTGCATAAAATCACATTTCCCTGGGCCTGGGAATGACATTCTACTTTTTGGGTCATTCATAACATAACATAACACAACATAACATGAATGGCGAGAACAGGCCATTCAGCCCAACTAAGCTTGCCAGTTTCTTTATACTATAGTGAATATATCCCTTCAGATACTCAATGACTCAATGGTATCCAGCTTTAAGTCAAGCCTGCTCTTGAAAACCCCCAAGGTCTCAGCCTCTACAATATGGTCAGGGAAGCTATTCCACATTGAAATTACTCTTTGGGTGAAGAAATATTTCCGAATATCAGTGCAAAATTTACCTTTGGTCAACTTCCATTTGTGACCCCGAGTTCTACTCCCAACACTTGGTCAAAGGAATCCTACATAATTCATTTTGTTAATCCCTTTGTATTTAAAGACCTCAATCAAATTACTCCTTAGTCTCCTTTTCCTAAGACTAAAGAGATTAAGGATCTTCAGCCTCTTCTCGTAGCTTTCATCTTTTATACCTGGAATAAGCTTAGTGGCTCTTCTCTGAACTTTCTCTAGAGCCTCTATATCTTTCTTGAATTATGGTCCCCAGAACTGTACACAATACTCCAGATGTGGTCTGACGAATGTGTTGTTCAAAAGAAGCATCACCTCCTTACATTTGAACTCAATACTTTAGGCAATGTATCCTAGCATCAGATTGGCTTTTTTTAACTGCTACGGCACAATGGCTAGAGCCTGTGAGGGTTTGGTCAACAATCCCTCCCAGATCTTTCTCGAGTGGAACACATTCCAGTTTGAAACCTCCCAATAAGTAATCCTGTCTAATGTTTTTATTACGTACATGTACAACTTTACATTTCACTACATGAAATTTCATTTGCCACATTTCTGCCCAATTCTGGATTCTATCCAAATCATCCTGAAACACTTTAGTGGACTCTATTATTAAAAATATTTTCCGAACCCCCCAATTTAGTATCATCAGCAAATTTAACTAATCTGCTCTCAGTATTCCTATCAAGGTCATTAATGTAGATGAGGAACAGCAGAGGTCCAAACACCGATCCCTGGCAGACGCTACTTCCCACCATACCTAGCTCAGATGAGATACACAAAGTAACTGTTAAAGGCATCCGCAAAATATCCTTGTTATCAAATTGCAGCAATCCGTTTTTATTCTTTATGCACTACCCGCCCCCCCCCACCCTGTCCTTTGACCATTTCCCAGTTGATACCAGGATAATTTAAGTCTCCCATAATAATAGTCCCTCCACCTCTACAAGCTTGCGTAATCCTCCTAAGTAGCATTTCATTGACTGTACTGTCCTAAGCTGGTGGTCCATAGCATACACCTATGTTTAAACCTGTCTCGTGTTTGCCAATGAGCCTAACCCAGATATCTTCACAATGTAATCTGTTGTACGAAAAATTTGTTTCGCTCTGGTGTGAAAGCATATTGAAACGAGGCAATGGAATCCGATTCAGAGGCACCGGTTAGTGAAAACTAACCAACAGTAATTACATAATATTCAATTCTATATGTGGTATAAAATAAAATGCCCTCGTAACGTCTGACGAACTACCATTACCATTATTATAGTAGTAATTATAGCATTTCAGCGCCTGTTTATTGACAGTCAGATACGTAATTTTTCGCCAGAATTCATACTTTTCTTGCAAAACTGCTGTCATAACGTCTTACCTCACCAGAATTATCCCAATAACGTCAGTCATTAAATTAGGAGCAGTTACTGCTGTTTTGCAGACTAACTTTGTTGAGTACCTGTTTTGTCTCTACCGCTCTGCTGCTCTCCCAAGGAGGCGCACGACTCGCAAACGGTGACAGTGGTAGGTAACTGGAAGGGACACGGCGACGGATGACAGACAGGAAGCTCGGCAAATCATTTTATTCAGACCGAAGAAAATGATTGTTCAGACTTTTATCAGAAATATATGAGAATTGAATATTGATGAGTTTCAACACTTGGTGGATTTCTTTTTCTTTTCAAATGTTTTCTATTTTAGTGTGCTTATTGTGCTTATACGCTTATTAGGGGCATTTTAAGATTACAAAAGAAAAGTATAAAAATGCCAGAAAGATGAGAATTGCTTTAATGATACAAAGCTCAAACTCAACAAAGGCTTATTCCACGCCAAACTGACCAGGCCTTACCCCTTCTGATATCCGTGAAACCTATTTTAAGAATAGCCCTTAGGACCAATAATGAGTTGCCCAAATTTCAGCACCAGCGGTGCAATAGTTTTTGAGATACACGCCTTTGAAATTGGCCGACCACGCCCATAGTGCTATTTTGCTTGATCCCAGGCCAATGTTTAGAGGGCCGCATCTCCGTGTGCATCAGAGCTATTCACTAAATCATCTCCTGTCTATGACAATACATTGTTGGTGTTTGGAATTCGACATCAGAATTGTTGTTGGCTGTGTTATGGTAAAATGAGAATTGTGGAAAATGCTAGTTAAATTTGCATTTCGACATCTTCCAAAGGATTTTCCTGACAGATTTTGTTTATTCAGCATATTCACGATCTCAAACCTGCCTTTCTAGTCACACTGGATATCGGCGTGGTCAGTACCAAAATGAATTGTGACCCTCCAGTCCATTTGGTGGAGTAAAATTGAAGGTGTCATGACATGTCAGCAAATCGGAGGGGATAAGGCCGGGAGCCCTGTTCAGTTTGGCGCAGAATGACCTCTAAATGCTTTATTTCACAAATGTTAACTTACACTTGAAGATTAACCCATGTGCAGTGTTAGATATTGAAATATTACAACCTTAACATGGCCAGAATTCAAATGTGTTGTGGCTCTCAAGCTCTCACTCCCTCTCTCTCTCGCAGTCTCCCTCTCTCAATTCAATTCAAATTAATTTGCTTTATTGGCATGACAAAAATGACATTTTGTGTTGCCAAAACACACTAAATAAATGTACATTCTAGTGATGCGCGGGTCGGCCCGGAACCCGTGTGTCCTGCCGGTTTACCCGCGGGTCGAGCAGGGCGGGTCAATATTTTAATAACATTTAGCGGGTGCGGGCGGGTTGGACCAAACAGTGGCGACATCTAATTCCCACGAAATTGCGAATAAAAAGTATAATAGGCTATCGGCCACTTGAGGGCTGTAGACATACCACCTAGATAATATGCTCTTGTCAAACAATGTAGCGCTACTTTAGGCAGGACAGAATGCCAATTGTACCTCTCCCTCTTCCTACTCTCGATGGACTCGCAGTCACTGGTGCGCGGCATAATCCTCCACGGTAAGACTAAGGATCAAAAGGTTGAATGATAGCTCATCCTACAAAATCGTTCTGCAGTCAGCACCGAAATATTATATTGTAGTAGTAATTTTATTGACCTGTGGGTCCAAACAACACATGGACAAAATATTTTTTCGCCACTTTACAGTGAAAGGCATATCACGATTCTTCTTCAAAAATAAAAACAACTTGTTGAGGTGTTTCCGTTTATCAGCTACGTGTCCTCTAACAGCAGAGCGTGTGCTGCCATCGGCACATTCACCAGTAAAGACACTTCTTTGATATAAATTTCTATAACACCATTCTATACACATATCACCTGAACGAATAGGTAACTTATCATTACTGGAGCATGTATGGTCATAAACTTAGTCTACCTCTCATTAATTACCTTACCACGAGACAAAGAATAATCTTGTAAAACTCCATGGTGGCCAAAGCAGTCCTCTGCGTCCCAGCAACTAGCGCAACAAGCGAGCGAACCTTCAGTTCAGCTGGCCGTGTCCTGGAAGCGCGCCGTAATCACTTAAACTCCGGCACTGTTGACGCGATTTTGTTTTTGCATAGTTTGGGAAAAAATATGCCTTGGCCTACATCAGTGGTTCTCAAATTCGGTCCTGGCGCCCCCCTGTGTATGCTGGTTTTTGTTCCAGCCACAACTGCAATTCTAAGATCTTAATAAGCTGTTACTTTGTCTTAATTAGCAGCATTCCATGTTTAGAGTAGTTATTTACCATCTTTAGTCACATTTGGATGGACACATCCATTCTGCCATGGAGAGTAAAAACCCTTGAACATCTTGTGCTTAATTTTCAATATTGCTGGGATTTTCAGGTGAAAACTTTTTTAAACAGATCAAATTAGACTGAGAAAATCAATAAGCTCCAAATTAGGTTTCTGAATGCAGGTGTTTTGAGTTTTTCCCAAATAACCTGCCTGAACCAAATAAAATCAACAGAAAACACAACAGGTGTGACTCCATTGTTTGCCAAGTAAATTGTCGGGTTTTACCTCCATGTGTTAAGAGTTTCACCAATGAGGAACCTGTGGATATTTGCATAAATGCACCTAATTAAAACAAAACAACAGCTTGTTAAAATCCTAGAATTGCAGTTGCGGCTGGAACAAAAACCAGCATACACAGGGGGGCGCCAGGACCGAATTTGAGAACCACTGGCCTACATTATAAGCTGTGTTGAAAAAATAGCCTAACAGCCCCCCCAAAACAATCTTGAAATAAATATATGAGGGGGAAAAAAATTCCTCGTAGACAGGATATCACAACACTGTATGGGAGAGTAGGCGATAGCGCCAGTGCGCCACTGTCATGTTAATTTTGTTCCAATAAAACAGCCTGTTTGCAATATTTTGCCTGATGGCAATTCGTTTGGTTAAAAAGATCAGAAATCACGGTAAGGTTCAATTAATAGACAGAGCCTAAACTTTGTATTAACAATTCCAGCCAAAAGCCAAATGTATGTTGTGCTCCACTCATATCCATAGCATAACAGAGGAATCGTTTTTTTTTCCACTGCAAATCATGTCACAAAGACCCACTGTATTCTTTTTCTCTTGCCTCCTTTTTGTGTCGGGTCGGGTTGGGTTCGGCTTGAAAATCAGCGCCCCGAGTTTTAGTGGGGCGGGCGGGGCGGGTTAGCTGTCACGTCGGGTCAGGTTGGTGTTAGAAAACCTCGACTTGCGCATCACTAGTACATACATTTAACATTGAACTCTCTCTCTCTCTCTCCCTCTCTCTCCTTTAGTGACGGACATAGAGCTGCAGAGGCTAAAGCATGCCTTCAAGCGCACCAGCGGATTGGCCAACTACATGAGCCAGCAGTGCTTTTTCAGAGAGGTGCTGGGGGATGCTGTGCCCCCAAAGGTCGCCGAGGTGAGTTGCTTTGCTGCCCGCTACCGTATGGGCTGCTCTTACTCTCTTACTGTGTAAGGTATGGTTAAAGGGTGGAACACAGGGTATCGTATTGTACGAAAAGCCTGAACACATCGTGTCGTGCAGCACTGCTCTGCTGCTCAGCAGTCCAGCCGTCTTCACAGTGAGTGAATATTCTTGCTTAGTCTCATCACTATCAGTCCAAATGCGCAATGGAATGGGGCGTGGCAGGTGAGCATTACTGGCACATTGCTGAGAAGCCTCTGCTCGAGGAACATGTCTGTATTTTCATTACAGGAAAGGAAAACATTGGACAGTGACTTTTTTTTTTTAAATGAAACACGCAAATACTTGGAAGTGGCGATATAGATTTGAACTTATACACCATGTAAGTTTGCTGTCTGAGACCAACCCTGTTTCTCAGTCTATTCCAGTAAGTGTGGAAATATTTGGTGTTATTTAAGCAGACTTGCTGATTAGATAACGCCCAACTGGTTATTTTTATTGGGCGGGGTAATTTGTGATAAGCATGCTGACCGCATAGCGCATACCTGCCTCTGAGGCAGACTCGTACCTGTGCACTGCCCCACCAGCAGGGTTATCTACATGGTGTCCAGAGACACTGGCGGAAGGTTTGCATTGCGATCATGCAGGCAAAACTCCATACAGTAGTGTCCCCGTTTGTCAGAAGAGACTAATTTTGCCAAACACAAATCTTCTCTTGTCTCTGTGATGGAACTTGGACTGATTCTGATTGATGTGTTTTCTGAGCAGTCTCTGCTTCTGCTGGAAAATTATTCATGTTCCCGGGTAGAGACCCACGTCAGCGGAACGAAACATAAATCTCCACGGCCTCGGAACCTGGTTTGGCACTCTAGGCTGCCTCCTCCATCATTCAGCACTGATTGGCTGTCGAGGCTCATAATTTGATCTAAAAATACTCTGCCTCTATGACTTTGGAGAGAAGAAGGCGCTGGAGTCAGAATTTCAGATCTCAATGACTTCCTGTGCTGCTTAACCACTGTGCGCAGAATACAGATAATGCAAATTTTTCTTGTTGCGCATGAGCATATTTAGGCTTGATAAGTCAATATTTGTGTCACAGAGACTGAGGAAAATTATTGCAGTGAAGCAAGACATTTGGAAATTCAATTACAGAATTATAGAGGAATAAAATTTTGGAATTTACGGACACCGGCGTCTGTATCTGCTTGGAGGGGTTTAATAGAGTTTTAAGGGGTTTAAAAATCCAGGTTCAGAGAGTAGAAGACCGAGCCAGCATTCTCCTCAAATCATATGATCTGCTAAATGCCACAGGTCCTTAAGCAAGCTGACAATGCCAATTGGGAAAATCAAATGGATGCATTAATGGGTGGAAAAAACATGTGGCAGGACTTGTACTCTTGACTGTTGGAGTTTCTACCTCTGCTCATTTGTAGGTGGAATGAAGTATGATCTGCACTCTTGCCTCACATGCAAGGCTGATCAGCCCTGTTCCTGTAGATCGAACATCCTCCAACCCTAGCAAAGCGCACCTCATTCTGCACCTGGAGATTTCACAGCTTATAATTATGAAGGACGTTTTGTGACAATACAGAACGCCCGCTGCCGCAGTTGTGTTGAGTGTGTAATTGTAGAGTTTGATGCTGCTCTCAGATCAGTGTGTGAGAGGGAAGAGCTGCCGCTGTGCACTTCAGTGTTCGTCATTTCACTGACCTCAGGTCCGCGTCCAGAGGCCCCATGTTAACCTTGCATTTCTTTGCAGTCTCCAAATCCCATTTGAATCACTTGAACCATCCTTATTTCCCTTTTACAAGGCTGCCAGCTGAGATTGTACGAAAATGCTGAAGCATTATTACTGTGGCGCTGCTAGCCCTCTGAGGTAGCACCTCACTGCACAATAAAGCAGCTTTGTGCTAACATTTTTAACATTATCAGGAGGGATAAAATATGGATTCAATTTTTGCGTTCCTTGAGATGGGCCATACAAACTGCAAATGAGAAATCCCTGTTTCCCTGAGACTGATTTTATGGTCTCCTTGTTGCAGCGGGCAGGTTTCTGATTGCTTTGGAGGTGAAATACGTTTTCCCTGCCTCTGTGGGGTCCTGCTGTGCAGTGTCTCCTGTCTGTATAGTGTTTAAAACCCAGTCTCTCTGCTTGCCTGTAGTGAGTGCGTGTGTGCGTTTGTGTGTGTGTGTGCGTGCGCGTGTGCATGGCGTGCCTGTGTGTGCTTGAGTGTGTGTGTCTTTGTGAATATGCCTGCGAGCAAGTGTGTATAAATGTGTGTGTGGGAGTGTATGCAATGTGTTTTTGGAGCTCATGTACCAAGAAAATGTTCCCCACAGCATTGTACCTCCACCACCAACGTGAACAATTTGCACAAGGCACGATGGATCCATGTTTACATTAAATTCTGACCCCACCATTTGCCTGCCATTGCAGACCTCAATACGAGTCTGACCAGGAAATGTTTCTCCAGTCTAATAGTGTCTGGCTTTGATGAGCCTTTGCCCACTGTTTCCTTTTCTCAGCTGCCAGGTGGAGACCCTGGTGTCGTCCTCTGATGCTGTTACCCATCCACTTCCAGGATAGGTGTGTTGTGCACTCAGGTGTTCTTCTGCATAGCACTGCTGTCACACATTGTTATTTGAGTAAATGCCACCTTTGAGTCATCTAGAACCATTCAGGCCATTCTCCTCTAACACCTCTCATAAACAAGGAATTTTTGCCCATGGAACTGCTGCTCACTGTTGTTTTTTATTTATTTATTTATTTTTTTATCCCCTGCAACAACATTGTTGGTGGGTATTTGAAATGTGCTCCATCCGAGCGTCCGTCCGAAGCCATAGCTCAAGAACAAATTGTCGGATTTCAACAAAACCTCACAGGCAGATAAATTATGACATCACTATGTAACATACTGTAAAGTAGGTCACTCGGTCAAATGTCTGTCTGTCTGTTGTCATTTGTTGAAACTTCCCGGGCGACTCTGTCATATGTTCCTGTCCGGGCTGTAACTCTCTTATTATTTGGCCGATAGTTTTCAAACTTGACAGGTGATCACATCATGACCTAATGATGTGTTATGATCCGATACAAGATCACTAGGTCAAATGTCCATTTGTCCATCACCACTTGTCATATTTGGCCTTCTTGGCATGCAATGTATTCCTCCCTGGGCTGTAACTCTCTTGCGATGCAGGGGATATGGAGGACTGTGTCAGCTTCTTACATTTCGTCCACATTCTCTGTAAAATTAAGAGACTGTTATGCATGAAAGTCCCAGGATAACACCAGTTTCTGAGACGCTACCCATTTGGCTACTTTAGCCATTTGGTCATCTGAGTCACTTTGATTCCATTTCTTCCCCATTCTGATCTTTGGACTGAAGGTCTTATAGATGCTGAGTTGTGGACACGTGATAGGCTGGTTGGTTATTTGCCTGAAGGAGCGAATGTAAAGGCACATCCAGTATTATGGGCTCTGACTGTTTCTGTTAATCTGTTTGCATTCATTTCTCTGGGTAAACTTGGCGGACTGCAGCTTTACCTCCACTAAGGTTTGACAGGTTAAATGAGCGACAGTTACTGGGAAACTAATGAGGTAATTATTGTGTGGCAATGTTATGGAAGGTTATGCTCAATGGGGTCTATTCTCCCATTAGCGCGTCTTTTTTTACGCGCTTCGAGTTAAGCGCTTTTGAGTTACGCTTATTCTCCCCTACTCGCTTCGATCACGCCCACAGCGCTTCACTTCAGAATGTAGGCGGCCTTATGAAAGAGGTGTGACTGATCCAAAAGAGAGGCAGACTCTGTACAAAGCTCATTGATAATGACTATCAGGAAAAAGGATTTTCTGATTAACCATGAAAACGCATTTGTGGTCCATAGAAAACGCAAACCAGACTTTAAATTTGAATATCGTGGGCCTGCCGATAAAACCTCGTATCTCCAAACTGATAAGAAACGAAAACTCGTATGTCCACTATTCTTACATGCAAAATTAAACATTTTTATTTTAAACTATATTTATCCATTTATATTATTATAATTATTTTTTTTATTTTATTTTACATTTATTTTTTTATTTTCCTGTGAAGTTTGTCATTGTGAAGATACAAGGTTTTATATGCCGCTGTAATAGTAGGCCGTACCAATTACAAGACTTAATTCAGACATCTCTTTATTTATCCCCCGCCGCGCGATTAACGCGAAGCGGGGGATATAGCATTGGGCTCCGTCCGTACGGACACATAAAATTGCGGCGGCGGGGAATATGTTAGTGACAAACACTTGTTATTTCTTACTCTAGCCACCATGGCATTATAGCTATGCACACAAACAAATTGCCGCGATAGTGAAATATTAAATAAAGAATTTAGCGCTTCTCAATCAGCGCAATCAGATCATTGAAAATGTGCCCCTCCTACACCAGCCTGTTTGTTCCGTGGAAGACCGGGAAGAAGACAAAGGGAACATTCTAGTCACACAAAGACAATCAAAGACAGTTTATATGATCTCATTTAGAAATTGCGCACTTGAAAACTACTCCGATGTCAGGTTTGCAACTAAAGGACATGGAAACGCTTTAACAAGGATTGTTACCCCGCACGTGGTCACCTCATGGCAGAATGATGGTCTTATGTATACTCGTATTAATTAATTGTTTTGCGTTTGTAATTTAACTGATTGGAGAAGAGGCTGATGCTTAATATCATGTGATGATTTCATTTGATGAATTATCATGGCTTTGAGAAATGTAGTTTAGAAATAAGGAAGAACAATTGAATATTAAATGTCTCAACCTTTACCATGTTAAATAAAATAAGAGTAATGTTAAAATTCGGCCTATAACCGACATCAAACGCAATATTCAATTTCGCCTAATGTTGGCGCTTGACCTTAATACAGCCCTCAAAAGCGCTTAACAGAAAAAGCGCGTAAGCCAGGGGGAGAATACGCGTAAGTGTTATTTGCATGAGAAACGCCCGGAAAGCGGAAACGCCCCGATTTTGGCCTTGCTCCGCCCCAAGCTCGTAACTGCCTTCAAGGCGCGTAATGCACAGACTTAAGTCGAGGGGAGAATACGCGTGGGCTGAAAAGCGTGTTACTACGCGCTTTTTTCGACTTAGGCGCATGGGAGAATAGACCCCAATGTGTTTTGTTGGTTAAGTCAAGTCAAATTTATTTCTAGAGCACATTTAAACACAACAAAGTTGATCCGAAGTGCTGCAAAATGCAACATTCACAATAAATGCCAATAAGAGAAGACAAATACTGTATAAGAGGCTGAACAAGGAACTAAAAATTTATAAAATGGCAAAGAAAAATCAAGATCAAGCAGTCTGAAAAGCTAAAGCATAAAAATGAGATTCTAAATGAAATTTAAAAATGTCTATAGTGGGAGATGATCTGTAGTGGGTTAATTTGAGATGTTCGGTAGCACCTTGTGAAATATATCTCGTAGTGCCGCGTGAGGTGTGTTTGGTTGTGCAATGGGAAATGTGTTTGGTTGAACTTTGTGAGGTTTCAGTAATTTTAAGTAATTTCAAGGAAATTTTAAGTTATTTAAGTTAAATTTTAAGAAATTATTTTAATAATAATTTTTGCCCTATCCTTGCCATAGGCCTGTTTGTGAAAGAAACCTGGGACTGCCGTATAAAAATTAAATAGGCAAATTGTGTCTGCAGTTGGGTTATAAAAAAACAATCATTCGCAAGAAGCAACATTGACTTTTATAATATGCTTGCAGAATTTTTTTTCCCCATGTAAATTGTAGAAAATGTCGCTGAAACGGTTTAAACGGAGTTGAACCATGCAATGCCTCTAAAAGCTATGCAATACTATGGGGCAATTCCAGTTTCAGCCTGTAGGTGGGAGTCTTGCCATTAAATAACTCCACCAGAGAGACGCTTCTCCCTCTCCATGCGCTAGCTGCCTGGTTGTATTGGGAATTACGCTCTCTGATGGGAGCCAGATTTTATGGCTCATCGTCCTTTTTTCTATCTTCAGGGGATAGAAGTTACTAAGTTTGTGTGCAGAATGAACCCTAGAAAAAGATTTGGATCAGATTCCAACTTGCACATCCCAGCGAAATAATTCATTTCACATTTGTGGACTTGGTTTAGCAGCCAGCACTAAATCACTCGTATTGCCAGACCTGATGTTGTGAGCTGGCATTTGCTGTATGCCCACATACTCCCGTGGCTGTATGTCCACACACTGCTCGATAATGTGTGTTATTCTTCTTCCATGGCTGGATCGTGTCCACATTACTTGCTCACATTTTCTTGCTCATCCATTTCTTAGCATTGGTTATGTGGACTCTGTGGCTGCCATGCGCTAAGACTGCATAGAAGTCCGATAGCAATCTGAGGCTAATCATTCTGAGATGCGATCTGGCTCACATCTGACGGTGTGAGCAAAATAAGATCTGGGACTGTCGAGACCTTACAGTTAATGCATCCTGCTGTGATTGGATGATATAATTTGCAGTGAATAGACAAACTACATACTTAGGCCTCTATGTAATGTAAACTAACTGACTTTGTTCGCTAATGCTGTATACAAACATATCACTATGTAATTTAGTCAGCTATGACAGTTTCTTCAGTTATAAAATAGGCCAACTTACATTAGTTATATCTTCTCATATCTCTCCATCTGTTATCCCTGTTTTTAGCTAACATCCACTGGAATCTCTCCTTGACAAAAAAGTATTAACTTACCCTTTGTTGAGGATTATTTTATCGAGCAATGGCTGAAACTACTATCTAGCATTGACGTTATAGAAAAGTATCCAGTCAGCTGTTTGACTAGCTTGGCGATGAGCATCAGTCACACAGACGTTTGTCCAAACAGCAGTTGTTGATTGGCAGGTCATTCTTGTTTCCAGGTTACCTCTCAATTTTGTTTTTTTTTATTTATTCATTTACTTATTTATTTTTGGTCAGCTCATAGAACGCTCACCTTTGCATTTTTGCAACCATTCAGCTTGGGCGTTCAGCAAAAACTCTTAGGCGCTGCGCCTTAGCCTTTATTTGGTAGGGAAAACCCTCGGCGGGTTTGGGAGGTGTTTGGTTGGGCCATATGAGGTATGTGGTAGGGCCATATGAGATGTTTTTGTAAGATATGTTTGGTTGGGCTATGTGAGGTGTGCCTGTTGGGGCCATGTGATGCATGTCTGGTCAGGCCATGTGTGGTGTGTTTGTTGAGGCCATGTGACTTATGTTTGGTTGGGTCATATAAGATATTTGGTTGCCCCAGTGTGAAATTAGTTTGTTCGGACCACGTGAAATGTGCTTGTTATTGCCACAAGAGGTGTGTTTGGTGGTGCCCTGTGAGTTTTGTTTGATGGGGCCATGTGAGATGTTTGCTCTGGCCGTGTGAGATGTGTTTGGTTTTGCCATGAGAGGTGTGTTTGATCGTGGGTTGGATGGTAATCTCTGTCTCTTTCTGCAGGTGATCTACACCTCGTTTGGGGGAACAGCGAAAGGCTTGCACTTTAATAACCTCATTGTGGGGCTTGTGCTGCTCACCAGAGGGAGAGATGAGGAGAAGGCGAAATGTGAGTCCCAACCTCTAACTCTAGTGCTAACCCCAAGACCTTGGATGACTAGCTCCCTTGATTTGCTCTCTTTAGCAGTTTTGGCATATATTTTTCCAACTGCTAATAAAATCATTATATTTGATCCATAACCTGTTGAAGTTATGCCAATACGAACATTAATAAAATAAATAATTGCCACTGAATTAATCATATTTTCTTTAATAATGAAATGTGTTCAAAAACGTTCAAAAATCATCTTTGCACACTTCAAAATGGACACTGTACCCTTGCTTTTAATTTTATTGCTGTTTAATTAACATTTGGCGTATCACTGAAATTTTGACCTAGTCATTAACTTTGAAAGTTTGCTTTTAACATCATTGCAAGTTAGTACTTGTTTTGACTTTTGTAATATCAATGCCTCTTTTTGCAGGATATTTCACAAATCTGTCATGTTCTAGCTTATACAATAAATGTTTCCCTCATTCAAAATACTCTCCTATGTGTAATTTTAGCTTTCTACATGATTCTGAAGAAGTCATAAAGAATCAGCATATGGAAAATATCACATGCGTTTATCCAGTGCATTTGATAAAAAGAGAATTTGTTTGAGATGCTTTGTTTGTTTGTCAGGAAAATCACGTTGTATGAATAGTGAAACTTGGCCAGCTGCAGTTTCTTAGACTTCAAAATATATCATGTTTCACATAAATAAATTACTGGTAACCCAGCTCATGCACTCCGGCCTTTGCTGCTTGTCTGTGTTCCTCTATATGTCTACAGTCATGGACTGTGTTTCGTGAATCATGGATCATGTTACGTGAAAGTATCTTCTTTCGATCATTAGGATGTAATGTAACATAATTCACTTCATTTTAATATATATTTGCACTGTTAGATTTCTAAATTATATTTCTTACCTGTTGTAATGGTAGTGACCGACCTCAATGGCCCTCAACTCTTGGGCAAAAGGTTGTTACTGACAGATTTATTTCTGATGTCCACGTAATCATGATGGACAAATGTAAATCAGAAGGGTTAACATGAAAGTTCTTAAAATTAGTTTTTCCTAACCTCAAGTATTGCTCAAAAAATTATGTTTGAAAATTAAAAGTTTCACCAAATATGCACATATGGAATCTCATGGGTACAGAATGCCAAAACACAATTGACTTTAAAGACACAGAAACTCTCATCTTGCACAACTAAACAGAATTATGTCCATTGTTATCCTTTGAAATTGCGTGATACTGGAAATTTTAAATCACACGTAATTATGACACTCATTTTAACAAGTCAAATTTTTCAGCTGGTACACATTTAGAAGTGTCTGCAAGTGAAAAGGCCGTAGAACAGCATATTCTACATTGTCCAAGTGATTCTTTATTAGTAGTCTCCAGTTGTATTGAAATGGAAGAAAAACTTAATGAGAGTCAACTTGACATTGAAAAATGTATTAGCTGGTGTTGAGTCTATCTGTACTTTCTATAAGAATTGATATTACCATTGCTACTTAACCCCTTTGCGCAGAAATTTAATTCCTTAACAATTCTGTAATTAAATTTCCAAATATCTTGCTTCACTGGAATCATTTTCCAGAGTCTCTGAAATACTGAATTATAAAGCCTAAAGAGGCTCATGCATGTCAGGAAAAATCGGCATTATTTTGTAATCTGCGCAAAGGGGTTAATATGTAGTTTGGAAGTCCGAAGTTGAGGTGTTTTCTGACTGGAGGAACTTTTTCATAGTTGTAAGAACTTAGCTCTTAGAACTCCTTTTTATGGTATTCACACTGCAGGAATGGTAGTTCTAAGGACTCTGTTTTGAGGAACTTTTTTTAGCTCCAAGTTCACAGTAGGTACTATAACAACACAAGAGGAACTATTAGTGACCTAGTGGATGTTAATTGGTCAAACTCAAGAGCAAGCCCGTTTCTCCGCTGCCTGGAACGGTCTTCATCCATACCAAAGATGATTGAGCACTCTATCATCTGTGGTTCATACAATAAGAATTTCAAAATGGTGTTGATTTGTTGCTAATGAAAACAGGCAATTCTGTTTGTGAAAATTGCTTTTTCTATTTGTAAAAGATAAGGTTCTGCTTATGATTTAATTTGGATTTTTATTGTTTTTCTTTTAAAAAAAAATTTCTTTTAAAAAAAATTTATTTTTTCAATAAATTGTGTATTTTTTAAATAAAAAGTAAAAATTAAAACGAAAACTTGTCCCTTCAACAAGTAAAATTTGAAAATTACTACTCGAGTTAAACAAATTTCATCTCTCAGGCTCCTATTTGAGATCCTGTAACTTATATCCAGGGCCGTCGACAGGGGGGGACAAACGGGTATGTTGTCCCGGGCCCTGACATATAGGGGGGCCCAGAACTGGTCCTTCATGAAGATACGATTAATCATTCTGTTTAATTTCAAAATGTGTTGATTTGGGGGTGAAATGTGATATATTTGCATTCAATAAATGATTTCTGGTTCTTTTGCCTGTATTGTCCTCATAAATAGAGTCAAGAACACCCCTATATCACCCATAATGCAGAAATGGTTTGGTCTTTGATTAAAGCATAAAAAAGCGCGCCACTATTTGATCACACGGCTTCGGCAATAAGCCTGCGTGCTCGCTTGCCAACAACATGCACAAATCAGGAGCACAGAAAAGAAAAGACAAGAGAAAAAGAGAGGAAGAAGCAAAGAGCCTCAGGGGCTCACTCCATAAATATTTTAAAAAAGATTCAGATAATGCAGCAGGTGGGACAGCTGAGCCAGGTAAAGGAAACTTTTTTTTTCGAGCCTCGTAATGTAGCCTAACCCGTACGTGCGATGCGCCATTCATAGTTGGAGATAGCAAGATACACAGAGTGAAGAATGATCTGCACACATGCACAGGCCATTGGATTATTTCATAAACATATCAATTTAAAAACACTGTGTTGCATATGTCTTATTGAAGTCAAGAATATGCACATTAGGCCTATGCCCGCAATCATATCCTAATGTTTCAGGCACGTTATCTGCACTCCGATTAGCTAGTGGAATGCTGCCTCTTGTTAATCAAATCTTATTTCGTTGGAAATCAGCCCGTGTAGACATGGCGGCATTTGAAATTGCTCCTAGGTAGGCCTAAAGTTTAATGTAAAAAAACGGGCTTTAAATTTGGTGTTCTGTTAACGATTAAACTTTAGTGTAGACTGGATACCCTTCAAATAAGTCCATGATTCCAGAAAAATGATAACCAGGCGCAGACTGAAAAGCGCAGTCAATGAAACTAGCCCAAGAAGCTCTAAACCAGGGGTCGGCAACCCGCGGCTCTAGAGCCGCATGCGGCTCTTTAGCGCTGCCCTAATAGCTCCCTGGAGCTTTTTCAAAAAAGTTTGAAAATGGAAAAAGATGGGGGAGGGAAATATATTTTTTTGTTTTATTTATTTATTTATTTATTTATTTTATTCCAGTATGGCTTTGCGTTGTTAAAACATCATGCGAAAGCACACACCATAGGCAGACCTACCCGATAGTTGCCCGAATTAAGGGTTCAGCTTCGGGACAAAAAAAAAATATTTCTTTCTATTTGAGGCAAAAGTCATGAATAAAAACGTGTTGAAAAATGGGCTGAAATTACAAATTAAACGAAACAATTGTAAAATAATCCACAAGACAAATCAAAAGTTTTAAATCAGTCATCACTTTTTTCAGTATCAGACAATAGCCGCCCTCTTGTTCTGACAGGTGTTGAAGCTGTTTTCTGCTTCTTCCACTCCCTCACCCTTATGAGGTCCACAGAAAAATACCTCCGCATATTTCACAACTGACCTCTTAAATTTTATATCGTCATTTTTATTCTTTCGCTTTCGTGTCAACTGACGATGACTCTGACGTAAGCGACGTACCGGTAGAAGAGGAAGCGGCGCATTGTCCACCTTTGGAGTTGGCGGAGTTGTTCAGAAATGACGATTTTGATTTTGAAGACTTCTTTGGATTTAGTGATTAGGAGTGACACTGATTGTTCGGTTGTAGCATGTTCTATATGCGACAGTTATTTGAATAACTCTTACCGTAATATGTTACGTTAACATAGCCTACCATGTTGAAATAAAACGGTTTAAATATGTAAATATGTTGAAATGTTGAAATAAAATGGTTCACTGGTTAAATGGGTTTGGAATACCTGTTATTTACGCATTGGAGTGAGTAGAGACGGATAAAAGGGGTTTTGGGTGGTTACTGTGTGGCGGTGTGTATGTGTGCGGGAAAGTTGGGGGGGGGGGCCCACTCGGGTGATGTTGTCCCGGGCCCAGCCAAAGCTGTCAACGGCCCTGCTTATATCCCTTAATTGTCAGCGTCGTACTATCAAGAGGATGGGGGGGAAAAGTGTCAGCTTCTAGTTGGCAGCTTGTTCAAGTCAATGGGATGAATGATTAGCTAGCTACCATGGTAACGCTTTTTTTTTTTAATCCCTCCACCCCCCATTTTTGGGGGTCTACTGAATTCAATCTATTGCAATAAATTTCTCACACCCACCCTTTGACTCTCATCACAGCACCCTAAACCCATATGTACAGATGATATAGTGAAAGGACAATGACATAAATTAGAATGTAAATATATACAAAGATGCATAAATTGAAATGAGAATTAACAACATACCTACACAATACCTACATTAATCATAATTAATTATATATATTATATATATATATATATAGACACACACATATATACAGTATATACATATATATACATAGACATACGTACCAATACACACACACATACATAAATACATGCTTTAGCGAATATAGTCATACAAACATATCATTCTTTAATGTACTCATACAATTACTTATTTTCACTCCCATCCTTCTGCCACTCTCAGCGCCCTCCATCTATCCTTATACACACTTAACCTACTGTTTTCTTGTGCCATTATACATTCAATTTTACTGTGATGTCTTACAAAGAGTTACAAAGTGTCCACAGATTTTGATTTAAAGATGAAAATTTTGCCAAGAAGTATTATAATGTTGACTATTTTTCTGTAGTCATTTTTTAGATTGCCCAGAAGAATGGTGGGCAAGTCCAGTGTAAAATTACTTGAATATAAAGCCAGCCACCTCTGAACCCCTGTCCAAAACAGACCTACATGGGCAGTACCAAAATAAATGTTCCACTGACTCAACCTCTTCGCCACAAAATCTACACAAGTTAGACTCCTCAATTCCCCAAATATGAAGCATCTTTTGAGTGGCCAAAAATTTAAATATTAATTTAAACTGAAAAAATCTTATTGACGAATCTATAGTTGTTTTGTAAATTAAATTGAAGACCTGGTTCCATGGAATTGGAAAATCTAGCATATATTCCCAAGAATCTAGAATATTGTGAGGATTGGCTCTCAGGTTTCTTGATTCAAGATGAAACGTATATATCATTCCATTCATGCTGGTTTTTTCAATCCACTGAAAGTTTTTCATAAATGGTCGACAGACAAGCTCCTTGTTACTTCCTTTAACAATTCTTCTTTTCCATTTTAGCGGTATGGCTGCAACCAGTTGATTGAACTTTTGTAAGGGGCAAACCTTGCCATAAATGTCAATTAACTCTTCATAAGACATTAATTTACCTTCATTATTTACAAGATCATTTATAAAAATAATGCCAGAATCAAACATATTTTTCCAAAAAATTAATTTCTTATCAATCAAGATGTTAGAATTGAACCGTATGATTTGTTGCAAAATTTCCTCTGTATTTTCTGGAGGATTGAATTGGAATTACAGCCAACTTTGTATGGCTTCCATTAAAAACGGGGAAAGATTGACGGCCAGTTCTCTATTGAATTGTGAGAACTGGGGGCATTTAATCTGTAGAAAGGGAAACATTCCCTTTTTAAAAATCGGGTGTACATTGTCTAATTGTCTCCGGGAAAACCATCTAGGGTTTTTAAAAAACTTTGGAATCAGGGAGGCTTTGAGTGAGAGATTCAAAGCTCTTAAATTTAACAGTTTTAGGCCACCTGATTCATATTCATCGTAAAGGTACACACGCTTAACTTTATCTGGTTTACCACTCCATATAAATTTGAAGATTTTTTTCTCATATTGTTTGAAAAATGATTCACTTGGTGAAGATAATGTCATAAACAAGTATGGAAATTGAGACACAACTAAGGAATTAATCAAGGTGATTTTACCATAAATTGTTAAATATTTCCCTCCCCATGGCTGCAGAATTTTGTCTATTTTATCAAGTTTTTTATTGAAGTTAACTTCTGAGAGATTATCCATGTTTTCAGGAACATGAATGCCAAGAATATCAACTGATCCATTCTTCCACTTTATGAGTAAATTACACTGTAAGGAAAATGTTGTGCTTTTCAGGGAACCGATCATAAGTATTGTGCATTTGTCATAATTTGGCTTCAAGCCTGACCAACAGGAAAAAACAATCCAGGTCCTGTGTTAGGCTTTGCAAGGATAAGGACTGAGGTGTCAACAGGAAGGTAGTATCATCTGCATACATAGAAACCTTTGTATGCAGCCCCTGGATTTCTAAGCCTTTGATATTTTTATTTGATCTAATCTTCATAGCAAGTATTTCAATTGCCATTATAAACAAATAAAGTGATAAAGGACGACCCTGTTTTACTCCCCTTGACAGTGAAATATCACCTGAAATATGACCATGATTTATAATTTTACATGTTAGGTTTTTGTACATATTAACCCATTTCATGAGAGAGTCACCAAAGTTAAAATATTCAAGGCATTTATGAATAAAATCCAGACGAACCCTATCAAAGTCTTTTTCGAAATCTGCAACAAAAATTAAACCGTCTTTTTTGATATTTCATAGTTCTCTATAATTTGCAGTAGCTGCCTAATATTGTCCCCTATATTTCGACCTTGTAGAAATCCAGACTGGTCATTGTGAACAATATCAGATAAAACATTCTTAATGTGATAGGCAAGACATTTTGCTAGTATTTTGGCATCGCAACACTGTAGTGTAAGAGGTCTCCAGTTTTTTAAATAAACTGGGTCTTTATATTGGCCACTACTTTCTTGTTTTAATAGCAGTGAAATCAGACCACTTTGTTGGGTCTCAGACATTACACCCTTATCATATGAGTAATTAAAACATGTAAGTAGTGGTTCTTTAATTTGATCATAAAAAGTCTGATACGCCTCAATTGGTATGCCATCGAGGCCAGGTGTTTTCCCCGGCTGAAATGACTTCATTGCCTGTCTGAGCTCGTCTTCAGATATTAGGGCTTCACTGGACTCTCTTTGCATGTCTTAAAGCTTAATATGGTTTATTGGAAAAAAGTCTTTGCAGTGGGCATCATTTAGAGGCAGTGGTGGAGTCTGAAAAGAAAACAGTTCAGTAAAATATTTTTCTTCTTCTTTTAATATGTCTGTTGGGGTCACTAGAGTTTCACCCTTATTTGTGAGTAGTTTTTGTATGTTCTTTTTAGATGCATTTCTATATTGAAGATTTAAAAAATGTTTGTTGCATTTTTCATTCTGTTCATTCTGTTTTTCTTCCAAGATGTTCAGAGTTATCATTATCTCATGTTAGATTTTCAATTTCTTTTGCTAGATTTTTCTCTTTTGCCCTAAACTGCTTTTTTTTGAAGGAAGAGTATTGTATTGCATGCCCTCTAAAGGCACATTTGAATGTATCCCACACAAAATAAGAGGATCTGCTGAACCTATATTATATGAGAAGTTTGTAGTGAAAACTTTTGTTTTGGTTATAAAAGTATTATCCATTAAAAGACTTATTATAAATTTCCAGTTTCCTCGGCCTCCAGGGAAATCAGTGAGTGATAGGTGCAGCCCTATAAGTTGGTGATCGGATCTTATTTTATCTTTCATTAATGCGGTTTTAACTTTCGCAACCAAAGAGAAAGAGATCCGGAAATAGTCAATACGACTAGCTTGATTCTGTCTCCTCCAGGTATACCTGCGTAGATCTGTATTTCTGAATCTCCAGATATCTACAAGGTCTATGGCATCCATAATACCCGAAATTCCTTTAAAAGCATGCGGGTGATAATTTGTGTTATGATGACTCTTCCGATCTAAAGCAGGGTTTAATACGGTATTGTACAAAACCCAAAACCAGTGAAGTTGGCACGTTATGTAAATCGTAGATAAAAACAGAATACAATGATTTGCAAATCCTTTTCAACTTATATTCAATTGAATACACTGCAAAGACAAGATGTTTAATGTTCAAACTTAGAAACTTTTTTTTTTTTTGTACATAATCATTAACTTGGAATTTAAAGGCAGCAACACATTGCAAAAAAGTTGGCACAGGGGCCTTTTTACCACTGTGTTACATCGCCTTTCCTTTTAACGACACTCAGTAAAGGTTTGGGAACTGAGGAGACCAATTTTTGAAGCTTTTCAGGTGGAACTCTATCCCAGTCTTGCTTGATGTACAGCTTAAATTGTTCAACAGTCCAGGGTCTCCGTTGTCGTATTTTACGCTTCATGATGCACCACACATTTTCAATGGGAGACAGGTCTGGACTACAGGCAGGCCAGTCTAGTACCCGCACTCTTTTACAACGGAGCCATGCTGTTGTAACACGTGCAGAATATGGCTTGGCATTGTCTTGCTGAAATAAGCAGGGGCGTCCATGAAAAAGACGTTGCTTGGATGGTAATATATGTTGCTCCAAAACCAGTATGTACCTTTCAGCATTAATGGTGCCTTCACATATGAGTAAGTTGCCCATGCCTTGGGCACTAATACACCCCCATACCATCACAGATGCTGGCTTTTGAACTTTGCGCCTATGGATGGTTCTTTTCCTCTTTGGTCCGGAGGAAAAAAACAATTTGAAATGTGGACTCGTCAGACCACAGAACACTTTTCCAATTTGCATAAGTCCATCTTAGATGAGCTTGGGCCCAGTGAAGCCGGCGGCATTTCTGGGCGCTGTTGATAAATGGCTTTCGCTTTGCATTGTAGAGTTTTAACTTGCACTTGTAGATGTAGCGACGAACTGTAGTTACTGACAGTAGTTTTCTGAAGTGTTCCTGAGCCCATGCGGTGATATCCTTTACACACTGATGTTGGTTTTTGATGCAGTACCGCCTGAGGGATCGAAGGTCCCGGGCATTCAATGTTGGTTTTCGGCCTTATCGCTTACGTGCAGTGATTTCTCCAGATTCTCTGAACCTTTTGACGATATTACGGACCATAGATGATGAAATCCCTAAATTTCTTGCAATAGCTCGCAGAGGAATGTTGTTTTTAAACTGTTTGACAAACAGCTCATGTGTTGCTGCCTTTAAATTCTAAGTAAATGATTATTTGCAAAAAAAAAAGGTTTCTTAGTTTGAACATTAAACATCTTGTCTTTGCAGTGTATTCAATTGAATATAAGTTGAAAAGGATTTGCAAATCATTGTATTCTGTTTTTATCTACGATTTACATAACGTGCCAACTACGCTGGTTTTGGGTTTTGTATGACATGGCTGTATTACAACAAATTTTTAATCCAGTGGGGGGGGGGGGGGGGGGGGGAGGAATGGCATACAATCCTGTGAGAGACAAGTGGTGGTAACGCTTTTCTGACGAGTGGCTGGCGCACTGGGTGCTCGGCTCTGAATGAAAAAGATCAAGGGTATGACAAGGAACAGAGCGGGACTATGTATACACAAGCGAGGTAACGAGCTAGGCAGGGCAGCAGGTGTGAGGGATAATCTAAGCATTAACTGAGAGGGGAAAATACAAGAGGTAATTAACAAAACAAAATGGGAAACAATGACACAGTCTAGTTTCACGAGACATCCTTAAACAACAACAGCTCCATTCAAGGAGTGCCTAAGTGGGGAGAGATGGGAGAAACCTATTAGCATGAGAGATAGTTGCAAAGTATCTGCAGAAACTAAGACAAAGGACTGGGAGAGCAAAGTGGGCGGAGTTACAGATTAGTGTGGAGAGCAGAGAGTTCCAATTATTAAAGTTCGTAGTTTGTGCGATAATAATGTTAGCCAAATGATGCAAGTTAGTATGTGAGTTAATATACAGGATTAGTATATTAGTAAGGATTAGCAGATAAACTAGACAAGACATTGAGAGTTAGTGGGATTAAAACTTAATTGGTCATTGGCATTGAAGGAAGACAAACGAGCAGTGAAGGAAGTTCGTGAAACACCGCAAAACTTCTGAAATCACCCGAAATGTGACAGCTCGCAGACAGGGAAGTGCTCTGGCATAAATACACAGATGACACAGTACATACCAGGGGCAGACAATGGTGCAAGGAACTGGCAATGGTCATAAAAATATCAAAATACAAATGAACCTAACAGAGAAATCAGACTAACAGAAAATGAGAACTATAAAGAGAACCAGATCATAACGGCTACATTCTGCTAAAAGTACATTGCATCCCATGTAGATGTGTCATTGGTGAACCAGTAGACAGCTGGTTTAGGTCATTTCAAGGGGTTACGATTGACGGTGCAAAAGCAAACCAACAAAAAGTTCTTAATGGTTTATAGTTCCTAGGGAACTCCTCTGTAGGTGGTTCCTCCTAAGAGTTCCTCATACTGTTTGGTCCAAAAACGCCTATTGTTTTTTACCCCACAGCATAGGGCGGCTGAACATCATTCTATTTTTTGACAGATATTGTTCACATCTATAAGATAGCACAGTTAAAATTTCAGAGAGATTAATAACTGGTGACATGGTCATTTTTGCCCCAAATAAGGGCAGTTTGGGGCAACACTGGAAAAATTTACTTAGAAATTATTAAATTAAAAAAATTCTCCAAATTATATTACTTGGATTACTGCATTTTTTCAGAGGGATACAGTGGTGCTTGAAAGTTTGTGAACCCTTTAGAATTTTCTATATTTCTGCATAAATATGACCTAAAACATCATCAGATGTTAAAAGTAGATGGAGAACCCAGTTAAATAAACGAGACAAAAATATTATACTTGGTCATTTATTTATTGAGAAAAATGATCCAAAATTACATATCTGTGTGGCAAAAGTATGTGAACCTCTAGGATTAGCAGTTAATTTGAAGGTGAAACTAGAGTCAGGTGTTTTCAATCAATGGGACGACAATCAGGTGGGAGTGAGCACCCTGTTTTATTTAAAGAACAGGGATCTATCAAAGTCTGATCTTCACAACACATGTCTGTGGAAGTGTATCTTGGCACGAATAAAGGAGATTTCTGGGGACCTCAGAAAAAGGGTTGTTGATGCTCATCAGGCTGGAAAAGGTTACAAAACAATCTCTAAAGAGTTTGGACTTCACCAGTCCACAGTCAGACAGGTTGTCTACAAATGTAGGAAATTCAAGACCATTGTTACCCTCCCCAGGAGTGGTCGATCAACAAAGATCACTCCAAGAGCAAGGCGTGTAATAGTTGGCAAGGTCACAAAGGACTCCAGGGTAACTTCTAAGCAACTGAAGGCCTCTCTTACACAGGCTAATGTTCACCATCAGGAGAACAACAATGGTGTGCATGGCAGGATTGCAAGGAGAAAGCCACTGTTCTCCTAAAAGAACATTGCTGCTCGTCTTCAGTTTGCTAAAGATCACATGGACAAGCCAGAAAGCTATTGGAAGAATGTTTTGTGGACGGATGAGACCAAAATAGAACTTTTTGGTTTAAATGAGAAGCGTTATGTTTGAAGAAAGGAAAACACTGCTTTCCAGCATAAGACCCTTATCCCATCTGTGAAACATGGTGGTGTTTCATCATGTTTTGGGTCTGTTTTGCTGCATCTGGGCCAGGACGGCTTGCCATCATTGATGGAACAATGAATTCTGAATTATACCAGTGAATTCTAAAGGAAAATGTCAGGACATCTGTCCATGAACTGAATCTCAAGAGAAGGTGGGTCATGCAGCAAAACAACGACCCTAAGCACACAAGTCATTTAACCAAAGAAGGTTAAAAGAAGAATAAATTTAATGTTTTGGAATGGCCAAGTCAAAGTCCTGACCTTAATCCAATCAAAATGTTGTGGAAGGACCTGAAGCAAGCAGGTCATGTGAGGAAACCCACCAACATCCCAGAGTTGAAGCTGTTCTGTATGGAGGAATAGGCTAAAATTCCTCCAAGCCGATGTGCAGGACTGATCAACAGTTAGAGGAAATGTTGAGTCGCAGTTATAGAGGCACAAGGGGGTCACACGGAAAGCAAAGGTTCACATACTTTTGCCACTCACAGATATGTAATATTGGATCATATTTCTCAATAAACTAGGCCTATGCCGTTGGAGGTGACTGCTGGGGGTATATCCCCTAACGCCCCCCAATCCTCCAATTCCCCAATCCTTGAATAGACCTTGAATAGACTTGCATTTGAACTTAATTTCAGGTCAATCGGACAAATGGTTCTGATGATATGGCCAAAATTGTAATTTTCCATCTCAAAGCGCCACCTGGTGGCAAAATATTGTACCATTCAGGTATGATGTCATCATGTGACACGTTGTGAGGTCATGACCTTGCAGTTGCACATAGTTTCATGTCACTTGGAGAAATAGTTCTAAAGATTAAGCAAAAATTGTGAATTTTATGTGACAAAGCTCCACCTTGCGTCAAAATTTGGAACCAAACAGGTATAATGTCGTGGCACACATCCTCAGGTCATGACCTTTCATTTCCACTTGATCTGAGGTCAACTGGACAAATATTTCCAGAGATATGATAAAAACAGTGGTTTTTTTCAGTTTTTGGCCTCTGGTGGCCAATCTACAAATTGTAAATTGTCCAAAATCGAATCAGTTCTTCCTCTTTATGATACTTACTTATATGCAAAACGCGGAATATCTAATTGAAATATTACTGCAGTTATCGCGTTAACACCTAAATCAGTTATGATGTTTTATGTTGTATTTATGCAGAAATATAGAAAATTCTATCGGGTTCGCAAATTTTCAAGCACCACTGTATATCATAAAATCATTAAAAAAATGAATTCTAGGCTTTTATCTTTCTTAGTTCCTGAGTGACAGGTCATAAAATATGGTCTCATTTTTGGGCATTTTCTGTTTTCGGCTGATTTTGAGGCTTTACCATACAAGAGTGGATCAAGATGCACAGAATCTATGGCCATTTTCAGATTCTAGGGGATGAATATGATTAGTATACCCAATTTCAGCCTTGTATAAGCAATCAGTTTGGAGCAATAAGTTACCAAAGTTGGCTGAGAATGGGTTTGCATAAATCTTAAAATATTAAAATTTCAAAGGGCTATAACTTGAAATTTATTTGGAATACTGGCCTAATATTTGGCATTTTTTCATTTGTGTGAATATTTACTCATGAATTTACTCAAAGAATTTTGAGGAGGTGACCTGGCACCCCCTGTATGATTTGATGTGGAATGTCCCAATAATACTTCAGAAAAATGACAACTTTGGCATCACGGGGAAGCAGTATTAGAGGCCAAAGGTTAACTTGGCTTCTGATAGCTTGGTGATGTCAAGGGTAAAGTCCAGTGAAATTAAGCGTTCTATTCTGCTCTGCTCGCATGTGATTATAGCTAGTGTTTGAGTTTGACTCCAGTCTGGCATGATTGGTCAACTTCTCGTGTAGCAATTCTGCTCTAGTGTCATTGCCCAGTGGTGCATGCAGTTGACTCCACTACACTTTGATTGGCCAGTGGCACATGCACTTTACGCCATTGCAGTGTGATTGGTCTATATGATTTGCGAAGTTCACTCCGCAGTATGACTTGTCAGTGATGGGACAAGTTAACTATACTCCTGCCCACTGCAGTCAGTGATGTGTGAGTTTACAAGTAAACAGTTAACCAGGTTTCCCTGTCATCGCAGACATCTTCAGCCTATTTGCCAGTGACTCCGGCAGCCACGCCTCGCGAGAGGACATGGAGAACATGCTGCACGCTGTGGATGGAGAAGTCCCACCCTCTCTCAGGAAGTGCTTTACGGAGGTCAGCCATCCCTAGCTTATCCCCTTCGAAGACATCACCAGTGCCCTCATCCATTCCGGGTTCAGAAACATAGTTGCTTAGCAGTTCACTGGTCGTAAAATGGCTCCCAATACTTGGATGCTGATCGGAGCAGAGTACAGATGGTGGAACTGTGCTCCTCTGTCTGTTCCACCACTAGAGGGCATCACTGATGAATGCATTCCCATTATCCAATCACATTAACTGTAAACAGAGATTTCTGCGTTCTTTTTCACTGCAAGTTAATCGGTGACTCACCGAAGACTGGTCCCTGTGTGACCTGCACAGAAGAACCTGTCTAACTGAAAATCTGATTTTGAGAGCAATGTGAATTTTTTTTAAAAGTATGACTTGGCAGTCTGTGGTGGCCTGCTCAGGTGATGCATTTGTTACTTGTTGGATTAGCTCAGGATTAGCAAATGTAAATTGGATCTTTGCACCAGCTGGTCAGCATGCACTACCAGGGCTCACTGTTTCTATTATTAAGGGCCCCTTCTCATGTGCAGCACTGAGGCTAGCTGTCATTAAGCAACCAAGCCCCCTTCCCCTTTTCTTTATGTACTGCCAGATGAGAGTTCAAACATTTGGCTGTCTTTAGCTGAAGATGGAACAATTAGCTGTTTAATTTAGTACTGATCCTTGACTTTATTGTCTGTTCTGTGCAACAAAAAATGGTAGTTTCCCTTGTGCTGCCTGGAATGTGTGCTGTATTTTGTAAGTTTTCACTGACGCAGGATCGGCCCCTGAGCTAAATACTGTAATTACAGGAGTTGTGCTCAGGTGATCTTTCTCACATACTGTATCACATACATCCCCCTCCTCTCTCAGCCCAATTTCAAGGGACCCATGAACCACAGGAAAGTGACTTGTTTTTGTTCACCTCTTTCCAATGCATCTCATTTGCTCATAGTCATAAAAAAGATCATCATTTATCTCTTTGATTTTATTCATCTGTTGGAGCAGCTGTAATTGCACAACTTGCGATTTCTTTAATGAATTTCTTGAGATACAAGATTGGTTTCCTTCTCTTAATAATTGATCTGGTTGTTTCACTGATCATTTTTGTTGTATTTGCAATCAGTAAAGTTAGCCAGTTTGGACTTGCTATTGGTATTGTTTTACAAATTATCAATTGGACCTTCACAGCTACTTTACTCTGAGCAAAGTCTCCTAAAAATGTCTTGTTCAGCCTGAATCCTTGCTGGAAACGTGACTGTATGACGTAGTGAATCTGCCTTGGCCCCGTAAATTCACAATAAACTGAAATGAAATGCAGAAAACAGTGTTTTGATTTGATTTTTTTTTTTTTTTTTTTTAAATCTCAGGGTGGCCCCAAACTATTGGCCTGTAGTTTATCTGCAGCATATTTTGAAAAATTTGACCATCAATATCTCAAAACTGACATTTTGTGACTTACGTACTACTTGCACGCAGGTTTTCATTTGGTTTGAGTAAGAATGAGACAAAACTGTAACCCGCCCACCAGGTTTGATTACTCTGTCATCTCCCCGTGTCCGTTACATGGTAGAGGGAAAGTGAGAGATACACGGTATCTGGTTTACTGATCAGGCTGAATGACTGTTCTCTCTGCAGGGAGAGAAGGTCAACTATGAGAAGTTCAAGAGCTGGCTCCTGCAGAACAAAGAGGCTTTCACCTTCTCCCGCTGGCTGCTGTCCGGTGGGGTGTCTGTCACGCTGACTGATGACAGCGACACTCCTACTTTCTACCAGACCCTGGCCGGAGTCACACACTGTGAGTTTCCCACAATGCACTTGTTGGAAGTTCAAGAAGGGATGAGAGGGTGAAGGGTCACAGCATTAGAGGATTAGGAATCCCGCTGTGAGTGAAAGAGCAGAAACTGCTCTCCCCTTTTCCACTCACTCCTCAAGTAACAGCCTGTGGGACGGTAGAAATTTGTCATGTTGAAAGTTTGTAGTTGTCCATACAGTGTAGTTCATAAATGTTTTTATAGTGGCAGTTTTGTTTTGTTTTTTTTGTTTGTTTGTTTTTTGCACCTGTACCACAGCGCATTAGATTTGACGCCAGTGAGTCTGAAATCGAAATGGAGATCATCTTCTTTAATCTGTCGGTACTTCCATCCACATCTTGTTAACAAAGTAGGATTTGCAGCCTGTTTTAAAACATTGTTACAATACAGATATTTTTTGGCCAATGCCATTAAACGATGGTAATTTCTTTGAGAGGAGAAGTTCTGAATTCAGTTTTACTCTCCACACAAAGTGTGCAGTGTGCTGGGTAAATGTACACCAGGCCTGCTGTGTGCTGTATGTACTCAGTTTTTGAGTATAAGGGTACAGGTTGGGGATGCCCCACCATAGGGGAGCAGTGGTGGCGGTCGCAACCATTGCAACCAGCGCACAGCATCATATCTGGCCAGCTTTCGACGGCACATTTCTTGCTTCTTTGCGCAGCCCTGGCATCGTACAGCTCAGTAGAGCCCTGGCATCTACTGTGTCTTGGCTTTGGGTTTTTCTGGCTGGTCTTTCATTGCTCCATTAATTAACACTTAGAAGCACATCTTTAGAAACCCATTAATGCCTTGCGCCGCTGTGCCCTCTCAGGGGAATTCACATTGCCAAATTCTTCTCGCCTGTGCCACTGTGTGGGCTTTGCCAGGGTCAATGGAAGACATCTGGGCCTTGATCATTTGTGGAGTATGCTGGCATTCTTATAGCATTTAACTTGCCTTATCTGAGACAAATGCTAATGCATTGTTCAGATTAAAGTTCAACAGGAATTTTGTAACAGGCACTAAATGGTCATTTATCATCACAAAGTTTCTGGATGCGAGAAATCACTTAATATCTTAGTAATGTGATGCGATTAATTTCCCACCCAGACTGAATAAACAAGGTAAATATTAAGACCTGTGCCAACCATCGCCTGCCTCTTACCTCAAACATGCTGGCAGCTGACCTATCCAGTTCCTTTGCATCTACTCGAGCAGTAGCCTGTGGTGTAAAGTTGTGTCTTGACAGGTGTACCCTTCAGAGATTACACGCTTTCAGAGTGATGTACCTCATTTGTCCTTCTTTAGTATGATCTGGAGTGTTGACACTAAAGTGCATGGGTCTGAATGCGGCTGGTCGGCACTCGTCTGCTGCAGAATGCCTCCTTGTGCGACTGTGAACAGGCCCTGCTGGAAATCATCATTAGCACTGCTGTAAATGCCAGATTTGTGAAGCGTGCAACAGATTCAGGTCTGAGGTGATTTTTGCAGTCAAGTTTTATCGTTACTTGGATCTGACCTTGTGTTTTTTCTGACCCTGCCGGAGAACTTTGACTTGTGGCCAGTTTTTGTCGTTGCTGTTTTTCGATATTCGACATGAGTTCCATAATTTTGGACACCGTTGCCCTTGCCGCAGTAAATAATTTTGTAGTTTTAGATTTTGACCGATGCACCTGCATTTCCAGCGGCAACTATTTGTCCGCTTTGATTGTATCCCTTTGTGCTTTGTAGGCATAGCTAGCAGTGTGCGGCTGATTGGATGCCTTTTAAACTGAAACATGCTTCTCATTAGCACTCAAATGAATCAAAATCATCTGTGTTGATTATTTTGTCACAGCTGTGGTTTAGATACTTTAGAATTGAGGTAATTTGCCTGGAGTAACTCTGATATTTTGTGGGGCACCTGTGTGGTGTGTTTTTATAATAGTGGTGTGTATCTGCCGTGATCTTTGTACAGACGGTGTATTGTCTCACAGTGATGTTGGTACACAGTGCAGGGCTCATTTGAATGGAGAGCGTATGCATATGTCATGTTCAGTCTGCTCAAGAGCTCCTCACTCATCCTGTCACTGAGCATCAGGCTTTTGTGAATGCCAGAGCCTGTCTCCATGGCAACAGGGACAGCGTTCCCCAAGTCATGGTGCTCCTCATGCCTGTCTGATGCCTGTCTGTTCCATCGCCAGGCCTTAGACCCTCCCTGAACCCATATGTATGGAACAGGAAAGAAGCAAGCAGACTGGAAAACACTACGGACGGTCATTAGTATTTGGTTCAGTGACAAAACCTTCATCATTTTTTTTCATCATAATTGATTTTGATTGAATCAATCAATATGTGCTTGAAGGGCAGACTTTTTTGTTTAATTTTAAGGATGCTTCTAAAAGCATGCATGCATATTGTATGCACCATGTGGGAATTACAACGATCTTTATCCATCGTCCTCCCCCAGTTCTAGGGGTTCAAAATTTTTGAGAAAAACCAGCATAATCGTAAAATAAATAGTCATTTTGCAAAACCTTTGCAGTCAATGCTTGCCTGAGGTCTGGAACCCATAGAGATCATCAAAGCTGGTTTCTTCCGTGAAGATGTTTTGCCAGGCCTTCACTGCAGCTGTCTTTAGTTTCTGTTCGTTCAAGGGGTGTTTATAACTGAGTGAAATACATGCTCAGTTGGATTAAGGTCACATGATTGACTTGTCAGTTGTTGAATGCTCCAGTTCTTAGCTTTAAAAAACTTAAAGTGGGATATTTCTGATTATTCAGTTCTTTCCCTTCTCCATATTCTCCTCCTCCAATCTTTCGGGTACAATTTGATTTTTGTCATCTATCCAGAGGATGTTGCTCAAGAACTTCTCAGGCATTTTTTTTAACCTTTTTTTTTTTTTGCCTGATTATCTGGCTTTGAATTTTACGTACTAATAGTTTACATCTTGAGTTAAACCCTGTGTGTGTTCTGGTGAAGCCTCATGTTGGTCATTGACTTTCTGACTGATATCCCTCCCTCCTGGAGAGATTTCTTGTTTTGGCCAATTGTTGTGAAGAGGTTTTTCTGAAATTGGGAAATAATTTTGTTATCTGCCACGATTGTTATCTATGGTCTTCCGCGCCGTTTTGTATTCCCGAGCTCACTAATGCTGTCTTCCTTTCTAACAAGGTGCCACAAGGCTCAGTTGGCCACATCTAATGGTTTTTCCTATTTCACTGGTGGGTTTGTTTTGATTTTCTTAGCCAATTAATGGTTAACTTCACTGGCAGTCAGAGCTTTTTGAATTTCATTTTGAGAGTTAACAGTAACGGATTCATAATGCAAATGCAACTCTTGAAATCAACTGTAGACCTTAGATTTTTACATTCAAATGAAATTATAGGGGAATAAATCACACCTGGCCATGAAAAGGCTAAACATCCAATTGTCCAATTACTTTAAGGCTGCTTAAAAGGAGGCCTCTTGAAAAAGTGGTGGAATTTCTACACTGTCTTCCCAGTCTTGATGTGTATACTCTCAAACTGGAGCTGAAAGTCTGCAATTTGAACTCATTCATTATTTGATTTCACAACTAATTTTTAGCTGCGACCAAGCAGCTCTATGAACGCTTCTGTCTGTCTGTGACTCCTTTTTGACCACGTTCCTGTCGTCGTATCATCATGAAATTTTCAGGAGTTATTGACCTTTACCAAAGTGATGTCCATGCACAAGGTTGAGGTCAAAGGTCAAGTTCACAGAGGTCACGACCTTTTTTGCAGGTTTTCGCGCTGTAACTCCAGTTAGAATTCATGGATCGCTATGAAATGTTGGAAATAGCTTCTAGGCATACAGGAGGTGTTCCCTATTGTTTTTCAAGGTCATCCGTCAAATCCCAAGGTCACAAAGGTAAAAAAAGTGTCAATTTTGCCCGATTTGACGGTTTTCGCACCGTAACTCAAGTTTAATTCAATGAATGGCTATGAAATCTTACAACAAGCTTCTTGGTGTAGAGGAGGGGTTCCCTATTGATTTTCAAGGTAATCTGTCGAATCCCAAGGTCACACCGGTCAAAAAAGTGTCGATTTTGCCCCGATTTCACAGTTTTCGCACCGTAACTCCACTTTAACTTGATGGATGGCTATTACATCTTAGAACAAGCTTCTTGGTACAGAGGAAGGGTCCCCTATTGATTTTCAAGGTCATTTGCCAATTTCGACATCACACTTGTACAAGAAACCACCAGTCATGGACACTAGGCCTCGTGACGGATGCTAGGCGAGGTCGCAGCTATTAGATCCTTCTGATCTACTTGTTTATTGTCGACAGCATCACAATATCGTTGTTAATTTCTGAGTATATATGGACACAACTGTATGACCAGATAACAAATTATATGAAACAGCGGTCGTCTGACCGCAGAGCAAGATTTATTGGATTGTTCTGCTTTAAAAACCTGAAGGGAAAGGATATTTTCTTAAAGTAATCTGACGGGTGTTTTTTTTTTTAAATAGGGTTACTACAGAAGCCGTTTCAGAGCTTCTCATCCAAGGTTGTTTTGAAGCAATATAATAAACATATAGATGCCCTGTAAAGAACTGACTGCCTTGGTTAGAATGTTTTGAATCTTATTCATCGCTGTGTGCATCTATTTCACCGATCTTTTTCACTAGTTATCTTACCCTAATATATTTGTATTTAATTGCCATGAAAGATGCAGAAAAGGCATAAATACTGTGTGGCTCCTGGTGTGGGGTGTGTGAGAAGTGGATCTGTGGAGATGAGACAGTGTGCATTTCATTAAACCCCGAGTGGCCTCTTGGTTGCCCTGAAACTCTCTGACTGCTCAGTGTTGTTGCTCTTTTCTGACTCCATACTAATGTGGTGGGTTTGGTACTTTGGTGCTGAGTTTGGCTGAAACACTGAGCAGCAGACAGCCATGTCTAGTACACTGAGTCCAGCTCTGCTTCAGGCTGTACTCCTAACACACAGAGCACAGAGATCGCACACCCAGCCTACACCGGGAAACCAGGGTGGGACTGACTGTTTGAGTGGACAGCGCGAGCCCAGGTGAATTTAGAGGGGGCTGTTTGCCAATCTGACCCAGTCTTTTCTCGACTCCCCAGCCTTGCTGACTTGGCCAATCAAAGCCATGACCAGGAGAAAGCATGAGTAATCTTTTACCTCTCCCTGATTATCCTCTTAACTCTAGGGGGTGTGGGTGTGGGTGTGTGTGTGTGTGTGTGTGGCCCATCTCTCGCCCCATGGTGTTCCTGCACAGTAGCTGTTCGCTCTGGGCTGATAGGATTACCTGTGGACCCACGGCTACGGTATGGGGATAGCACGGCGGTGCTGGGCTGATTTACAGTAATTTTTTGCGAATTTGACCTGAGCCCAGGTTACCCAGGGTACTATGGTACTGGCTCCCTCAAGCTGTGGCATCCTGACAGTCACTGTTGGAATATGGTATGGCTTCTCTGCTGCCAGTCTGACAGAGTTGTTCCTCTAGGTGGGTTCTGCGTGTGCGTGTGCGTGTGTGTGTGTGTGACGCTTATGAGATAATTGTCAGGTTTTCGTTATACAACCTTGTGTGTATTAATCAAATAATGTGATTTAATTCACTCTGAGGGTTAATGCTGCGATATTGCTGGCATTGTGAGGGTGAATCATTTGGGCTTTTTTATGCTCTGTAAGGGTGAATAATGTTATTTTTTTGCACAGTGAGGGTGAATTTTGTGGTTTTGTGGCATTGGGAGGCTGATAGTTTTGTTTGTGTTTGCATTGTGGTGGTGGAAATTGCAATTTTGTGGCGCTGTGGGAGTGAATGTTGTGCTTTTATTGGCACTGTATAAGTGAATTTTTCGCTTTTATTGGCAATTTGAGTGAATGTTCTGGTTTTGGGAGCATTGTAAAGTAGATTGTTTTGATTTTAGTGGCCCAGCGTGGGTGAATAGTGGGGTTTTATTGGAGCTGTTGAGGTGGTTGTTGTGCTTTTACCAATCGTCTGTTTAGCTGCTGTGCATTCCTTGTGGAAAGAACATATCACTCAGCAACATACCTCTTATGGCAAGATTATTTTGGATTTGTCTTCTCTTTGATTCAATAATGATTTTTTTTTTTTTTTTTTTGACGGGTAGGAACTCAGTTTCCTTGGTTGTTGGCAGTGGTGCAGTAGGTAGCAGAATTATTGACAACCCTGACTCAAAATTTACAAAAGAATACCATAAAAAATAAATAATGAGATGGTACAGATAAACTCGAAATGACAAGATGTGGAAAAAATATGATTGTTTATTAATATTTCATATGAAACCAACCAAAATTGTACATTTAACTACAGGCCTGCTCATGAAAATGTTGGGATGCTGTGAAAAATGTAAATAAAAACAAAATGTTATGATTTACAAATCACTTAAACTCTATATTTGATTGAAAATTGTTCAAAGACATTAAATGTTGACATTGGGAAATTGTTTTGTTTTTGAAACATATCCACTCAGTTTGAATTTGATGCCAGCAACACATTTCAAAAAAGTTACCACAGGGGCTACAGAGGTCTGAAAAGGTCAAATGCTGCCAAAATATTACACCTGGTAAAACATCTCAAAGCTTATTTGGATAATTTGATGCAGATGAGTAGCATGATTGGGTGTTAAAAGTCTGGCAGTAGTGAAGATGGTGACTGTTTCTCCATTCTGTGAAAGGCTACACAGTTCAACAATTGAAGAATAACATTTCTCAATGTAAAATTTAAAATGGCAATGTATTGGAGATTTCATCCTTGTTTATGGTACAAAATATCACTGAACGATCCAGTAAATCAGGCCTCCGAGTGGCTTGCAGTGAAGATGCTCATCTGTGAGCCCTATGGTCGGGTGTTGAAATACCAGCCACACTATAGCTGGTTATGGCCAGAAGTCCGCATGGACAAGGCCGCAATTGGAGTAACCTGGCAGGGGATAAAATTGGTTAAGCTGGATAAGAACATGTTAATTCATCACTCTGTAGTGACCACCTCTGGTCAGCCTGATGCACGTAGCTAGTCAGAGTTGTCGTCACATCATCCAACTGAGTCTTTGGACCGCAAATTTGAGTCAGAGTCCAAGTCCCATACACGTTCTGATGACCGAGTTTGAGTCCTCAATATCTCTGTCCGGATTCGAGTCGAGGTTTACGTTAGCCGGGTATATCTGATTTTTTGGTCAATAAAATCTGCTAGTGTCCGAGAAATTTTAAACTTGATAAAACGAGCTGCCGGATTGCTCACTCAGTTGAAGCACCACATTGCGGAGCAGAAGTGTCTATCACGGTGCAGGTTCAAGCTCCGGTTGTACCGACTGGCAGTGGTCGGTATCTTTTCAGAAGTAGTGGCCTTTGCACTACAGGGATGCAAATTGGGGAGGGGCTGCCGGGAAGGGTAATATAACTTGCTTTGTTCGTTGCTCATGCGCCTCCTGTTGGCCAGCCGGGCGCTCGTCCGCAAGATTCTAAACGTTTTTCATGTTCGGGTATCGTCCGCCTTCGTTCTGAACTTGCGAGGATTCAACCAATGAGACAATTCAACAAAAGAAAGGTTTTCAATATTTGATCCCCCTGGTATACCCCCCGATACTTGGTGCAGGCACCTCTGGCTGAGATAACAACCTGTAGTCTTTCCTGTTTGACATGCTTGAGGCAAAAATTACCTGATCCTTGGTGGATTTCATTGAACCATTGATCTTGACCAGTATCCCCGAAATTAAAACGGCCACATAATCCACCATCATATTTCGCGATGGGTTTGGAGTGCCCTTCCTTGTGTGTCCATTTTGGCGCCAAACATGCTGATGCCGTTTCTGATCAAAATGTGGTCTCATCAGGTCACGGCACCTTTGTCCAATCATGGCCTCTGGAAAATAGCATGCTTGAGGTCAGACAAGGAATTCTTCTTGCTACCTTTCAAGTCAAGGCCTGCAATTCTTACAATGATTTTCTCTCGCCATCGTCCTTCCTGTCTAGAAGGCCAAAATGCATTTGCCTCTTCAGTCTGTCAAGTTTTCAACTTTCCCATGCTTTTGAAATTTCTTTGTAATTCTTCTGATTGTGCTTGGTGCTGTCTTTTGTGGATCCTATTGTAGCAATTTCTTGATTTATTGAATTTAAAGAAGTTGAATTTCATTTCTGGTTTAAATTTGGTAGATTTTATTTACTGTAATCTTTAGGGGTACCGTTAATTGTGAAAACTGCATTTAGAGGAAAATGATTTATAAATAAATGAATGAATAATTTTGGTTGATTCCATTGTAACGTTAAAATTATCGTACTTCTTGCATGTTATTATCAGTGTATCTGTATTATGCACGTAGTATCTGTATAGTGCATTTCCAGGCATGGGCGCCAATAATTCATACAACCCACTGTATGTATAAGGCCTGGTGGCAGGAGACTGGCAGGTGAGATGACAGTTAAGTGTGGGAGAGGTGTGTGTCCCTTTGCTTGTCTTTCATAAGCCACTAAATGTGCCGTCTGGCACTCCTGCACAACTTTGATATTGCTCTGCACTTACAGATGTAGAGAGGGAGGGTTGCATAGAAATGGAGAAGAAAAAGGAGGGAAGGTTGGATCAAAGAGAGGAAAGAGAGAGAGGAAAGAGAAATAGAGGTGGAGGGAGAGCAGACAGTGAGTTCTTTTGTTGTTTTGTTTTTTTGTAAATGTAAGTGTTAAATCGAACATTTCCTGCTGTGCTTGGTGAAGGTTGGTTGTAAACTGCAAAGCAATGGCTGTTTATAACAGTATTAGTCTGCAGGCTTCAGGGAAATGGAGAGAAGATGACTGTTATAAGTCACTCCGGGAGAGAAGGATGAGTAGAAGAAGGGAGGAAAAGATGGGGGAGGGAGATGTGGAGTGGCAGGTATGACAGAGTGAGGGATGGGATGAATTTGTGAGTAAAATCCCTCTGTAGAGGAAATGGTTTTATGGAGCCAGAGTGGCTGTCTTATTTTCAGACCCTGAGTGAAACTCATATGAACAAGCTTTTTGACTCTGCTGCCTTGTTTTGCTGCTGAGGTGAGTGCTCTTGTGCTCTGTGAGGAAATTGATTGTGTGTGATCTCACTCCTCCCTCCTCACCCTCTGCTGGAGTCGTGTTGGGCAGCTCAGTGTGTAACTGTCTGGAAACTGAAATGAGTTTCCCCATCTTCTTAAAGCACCATGTGCCTCATGGCCATGATCGATGCCTCTATGATATATATCCCAAGTACAATGGGCTCAAAAATTACTGGCACCCCTGACAGGCAATGCACAAGCGATACTTTACAAAATTCAACAAAGTATATTCAGAGAAACTCTTAATTATAATATAAATTTTCCAATGTAACCAAACAAGATCATTTAATGATTTAATGAAAAATTTAATTTAATTACATTTTTAATGGCACCCTTAAAGATTATTGTAAATAACATTGAACAAAAGTAAACCAGGTATTAAATTCCACTTAAATTTTTATCTTTGTGTTAAAGCTGCAGTATGTAAGTTTTAGAAAAATAACTTTTTGTCATTTTTGCTAAAACTGTCACTGTGTTCAGACAGTATTACATAAAACTAGTACTCTGTAATTAAAAAAAAGGCTCTTTTAAACCCACCTAATGCTCCTACTACTGCAATTTAAAATATTCGTTCGGACCGACTAAAAGAACCAATTAGAGCCAGGATGGTGTCTGACAGCCGTCAAACAGTGCACATGCACGCGCTGCCGACAGCCCCCTCCCCCTTCCTCCTCAGTTCACGCCAGTGCTCAGTCAAGTTCAAATCTCCGAGAGCGGGCTCAGGAGCTTAGAGCCATCAGCGAGGAAAAAAATACCGATACCTCAGTTTCCAGAAACAGCACACATGGCTAAGACTAATAAAAAAGGAAGCCAGAAGAAGAAAAAGCACAAAAGAAAGAATTTAACAAAACCCAGGATAAAACCAGAGTGAACATCGGAGTGGATTTTTAAAAGTGGAAGGAACTCCGTGATCTGAAAGGATTAAAAACTGACGCGGAGTTTGCAACTTTTCTCCTTGACAGGTAAACCCCTGCTTTATTTGTTGGTTCATTTTTGCTTTGCAAATAAGCGAGTTGGCGTCGCTGACATGATCACCAAACTAACCCCAGCCCTACCAGCATCAATTCATTTTCGCTCTGCAAATAAGCGAGTGAACGTCGCTTGCAAGCACAGTCGCTGTTCGAATAGCCAGTCTTGTAATTGTTACAGTACTCCGCAGTGCATGTGATGTTACTGTGATGTTGCAGTCGAACTAACGTTAGCTTGTTTCAGATGCTAGGGCAAACGTTACTGGCGTTGTTTCTTTAGAAAGCAGCAGAAAATCTCTTTATGAAGTGACCTGGCAGTCTTATCTGTTGTGTTGTTGTCCTTATAAATATGTGCAACGTTTCTGTTCTCTCACAGCTAAAGGCTGACATACATGATTTACTGGCCATTCAGCTGGATTCACGACAGTTTCTGTACTCAAAAAAACGGATAATTTCCAGAAATAAGTGTGTGCTGGGTTTTAAATGAATGCATACTGCTGTAGATTACTTTTCATGTCGACATGATTTATTTCTGCTCCTTTGTTGGCAGGCGTGTCGTTGGACCTGAAAAATCCGGCGCTAATATTCCTCCTTTTTTTGAAAATAATTAATCCTGGCTAATTCTAGATGGGTTTTCTGTTATTAACAAGTTTTTTAATTCACAAATAATCAAGTGGCAATCGAAGAGACGGCTTCTCTCCCCCATGCAATGTAAAAGCGACAAAATAATGCGCTGCATTCGGGACAGAAAAATAATTTAATTATAATTAGTTCTATGCACCTGCACTGGGCGACGGCATTTCAGACTAGTAAGTGGTTTCGTCCGTTTACATTTTCCAATCGGACAGCTGTCTATTTTTTTTTTTTAAACTACAAATTGCGCGACCGTGCTGCAAAAACAGGAGTATGTACTTGTCGCCGAAATTACCTTCATTCGCTGAAGAGTTATGAAATGCCATCGCCGAGTGATGGTGCATAGACCTAATTATGATCTAATAATTTTTCGGTACTGAATATAGCCCAATATTTTGTCGCTTTTAGATCGCATGGGGGAGAGAAGCCGTGTCTTCAACTGCCACTTGATTATTCTTGAATTGGAAAACGTGTGAATGAAGGAAAACCATCTAGAATCTGCTAGGACTAATTATCATCCCCTGCTGCGCGATTAGCGCGAAGCGGGGGATATAGCATCGGGCTCCGTCTGTACAGACACAAAATTGAGGCGGCGGGGGATATTGCCATGTTGGTGACAAACACTTGTTTTCAATAAAAGGAGTGATATTAGCTCCGGAATTTTCAGGTCTAACAACGCGCCGTGTGTTGGCCAGCAGTGTTGACTGTTCGCAACAGTAACGTCTCGCCTCGGCAACTTGGCCGCTTTGTTAATGTGAACGTGCAAAATCTCTCCGCAGTTGCATGGATAACAGTTTGCGCGCCTTCGCGTGCACGGTAGCTTTCTACGGCAGGGTCTGAGGAGTGCAGTGGAGAGGGAGGGGGAGGGATCTGAAAGTTGCTTTTTTTCAAATTTTTGTGCGAAGTCCCCTCTCTCCTCAAAGTTACGGACTGCAGCTTTAAGGAACTATATTTCAGCCATGACCTCACTTCCAATTTCACTAAAGTATAAAAATGAGGTAAGAGGCATATAATTTGCCTTTTACCTCCAACATCATGAAAAAAACAAAACAACCGTCTGTTCAAAAGAGGCTGATGGTCATCAACCTTTGTAAATCTGGTGATGGCTTCAAGAAGATTCACGAATAATTGAATATGCCACTGAGCACCGTCGGGGTAATTATTCAAAAATTCCATAGATATGGAACTGTTGAAAACCTCAAGGGTAGTATGATGCCTCCCTTTCTTACCCGGACGTTCCCATCACTCTGGAACTAGGTAAATCTAGACTCATTAGACCTTAGGATGTTTATATTAGCTGTAATGTAGGGGCCTTTTACCATGGGTGGGGCGGGGGTATCCATGGTGATTGACCATAGATAGATATATTTATCGAACACATTTAGAATGTTCTCAATATATATATCTATGGGATTGACTCACGTTTATAGCTAGCCTCAAGTGGCCAGGCGAGGAACTGCAGTTCTTGGAAATTTCATGTTGGCCTCACTTTTTTGTCCCAGAGGTTTCTGCTTGCTTCCAACATTCAGAATATTTGGCAGTATTCAACATGGCATATACACAAGCATACACAACATTTTTACGAGTAAAGGGCTATGGGCAGCTATGTCTGCACTTTAGTATAAAATCATGAACATTCCATTGTGATACAGTGATAAAATGCCCAGGTTGATCAAAACTTATGTTTTGAATTTCCTCATGAAAACAAAACGAAATTTGGCTATATTGACAAGAATGTAGGTATTGCTACCACAAAACAGTTTGTTCATTTTAGAAGTGTTTGGGGATATGATAACTGTATGTCAAATGTTATGTTTTCTTTCTCTTTTGAATGCTTTTAATTAGAAAGGATTATGAAATTAATCTCCAATTTCAGCATTACAAAGAGTACAAGTTCTCTCCTCATAATCACCCTAATTGTATCTACCTGTTACCATTGTAATTACCACAGCGAAATTTACATTGTACATAAATTTACTCATTGAGGGGTGCAGGTGGGCCACATTATAATTTTATTGAGTTCTTCATTATCTGGTTATAATTGTTGGCCAGGAGTAAATACAAATTAGGAGGCTTTTCATTGACCTCAATCTTAAATTTCATTGAATATAGATTATTTACCTCTTGCTAAGGAATGAAATTTACTGTTTGAAATTGAATCTGGCAAATATTACACGGTGACAGATGATGTATTTTTTATGGCATGCATAGCTATTTCTGACATAATGAATTTTAATAGTTTACAGGATCCCATAGTATGAGATCCTTGTGCAGAAAAATTAACAGCTTCTTAAAATGCCAGGATGGCCATTAGATTGAAAATCAGCAAACACAGGGGTCCCCTAGGACCGATTTTTAGAACCTCTGGTGTACAGAGACAAAATGATGAAAATTCTGTCACTATCTAAATACTTGTATACTGGGCTGTATCTAGTATGCATTTATGCCACACAACCTTTGACTAATCTGACCATAAAAGACCCATGTCTGGTTGGGTTGTCTGGTCACCTAATGCAAGGTCACCCACACCCTCCCGTGGGCCGTCAGTCAGCCTTATGGTCCCCCCATCGCCCGACTTCATTACTGCGCTGTTATGGGGGTCTCAGCTGCACCTAGTTGTGGGCGTTTGGTGAAGTGATTAATTTGACTTGGAGGTCCGGAGTCACACACTTGCTGAGATGAAAAGTCCTGCGGTACAGGTCAGGGGGCTGATGGAAGGATATGCTTACTTTCATCATTTTCGGTAATCTGGATTTTATTTCTGGAGGCGTCAGTTGTTTAAGTGCAGTGTGTGATGATAGTTTGATGCCAGGTGATGTTGCGGTTGGTGTTTTGTGAAGTTTTGGTGCTGTGTGTAATGTTTTGGTGCTGTGTGTGATGTTTCGGCACTGTGTGGTGCGCTGTGTGTTGTTGCTTTAGTGCAATGTGATGTTTTGGTGCTGTGTGTGACATTGTTTTGGGGCGATAAGGGACTTTGTTCTGACTGTGTTGTTGTTCTGGTGCTCTGTGTGATGTCGTTTTTGTGTTTGATATTTCAGTGTTCTGATTGATATTGTTTTGGTGTTTAATTAAAACACATTATTTACCATGCCCCTAAAATAATTTGTGTTCTACTAGCTTTTCCCACTTAGGAGCACATGTGCTACTTGGGAAAATGCTAGGTGTCAAGCCCTGTGTGTGATGTCACTGTGTTGTTTGTTGCTTTGGCGCCCTTGTGATTTTGTTTTGATGCTGTGTGAGATGTCATGGCGGTTTTGTGTCTGCTTTGTCTACAGTGCTTTGGTACTGTAAGTCCCTGTATTTGACTCTGTGGAGAGTCTTTGATTAATCCATAAGTATTCGCGCATACAAAACTAAAAGATGGGATTATTTTTCAGAAAGTTGAAATTTACAGAGAAAGGTCAAGAAGATTGGTGAAAAGATCAGAGGACACAGGTGAACAAAACATTCAAAAGATAAAACTAGGGGAAACAGCCAACCTACATGAGTAATTTCGAAAGACCAGTCAACAGTGACTAGGGTTGACAACAGTGTTGGAGATATGATCCTGCGACAAAGACCATCACTGAACGGTCAAAGGTTTGAGGTCACTAAAAAGGTAACGGATATGAACCAACCTACCCGCTAGGTGGCAGGGGACTAAAGGTATTCTTGAAGGGCCACTGTAAGTAGTATGGGAGATGTTCTCTGAAAATAGAACTGAGGTCAAGGTCACAAAATGTCCTGTGGAGGTTTTAGGTCAATTTTAATACCTGCATTTATTTCTCTGACCTATAGTAGTGTGCAGCAATGATTATGCTAATGAACTAAATGATGATTCATCAGAAACCAAGTAATATTCACTTATTTATTTTATGTAATATTGTATCATATGCAACCCCATTTCCTAAAAATTTAGGACACTGTAAAATGTAAATAGAAAACAGAATGATTTGTAAATCCTTTTAACTCAATATTTAATTGAAAATAGTAAAAAGACAACATATCAGATGTTTGAAATGAGAGGGTCTATTATTATTTGAAAAACATATACTCATTTTGAGCTTCATGTCAGCCACACATTTTTCAAGAAGTTTACCACTGTGTTGCATCACCTCTTTATTTAACAACCCTTTAAGTGTTTGGGGACTGAGGAGACCAACTGCAATAAATCTAAAAGCAAAATGTTTTTTCTCGCTTGATGTGGTATTTCAGCCACTTAACACTTTGCTGCCTCATTTGTCATACATTTTCTTTCATAATGCACCAAGCATTTTCAGTTCCTGACAGGTCTGGACTGCAGGCTGGCCAGATTAGCACCCAATACATGCAGAATATGTTGTGTGGCATTGACTTGCAGAAATCAGCAATGCATTCCATGAAAATTTTGTCTGGATGGCAATACATTTTGCTTCAAAGCTTGTATATATTGTTCAGCATTAATGAAGTGTGCACACATGTGCAATTTACCCATGCCATGTATACTAATGCATCCCCACACTATCATGGATGCCGGCTTTTGAACTGTGTGCAAATAATGAGCCAGATGGTCCCGCTGCTCTTTAGCCTGGAGGATGGTTCGTCCATTCATTCCCAAAACAATTTCTCTGTCTGATTTCTTATTTATTTATGTAAAACACAGAGAATATATATTAATATACATTCAAATTTCAATATGCAAGATTGTAGCCAATGGCTAATTTCCATCTCTTTGGCCACTGGACAGTTTTCCACGTTGCTTCTGTCCATCTTAAATGGGCTTGGGCCCAGAGAAGGCAGCAGCATTTCTGGCTTTTGTGTGGTTGTGGTTTACTGTTTGCATGGCAAAGTTTTAACTTGAATTAGTGACTGACTTTGTTCACCAACAATAGTTGACAATTGTGTTCCTGAGCCTGTGCAGTGATTTCCACTACAGAAATCTGACATTTTTAACACAGTACCACATGAGGGCCTGAAGCTTGTGGCCTTTTTAATATTTGTTTTCGGCCGTGTCCCTTTCATACAGAGATTTTTCCAGATTCTCAGACAAATCTGAGGAAGAGCCAGTTGGCTCGAAACGTCACTTGTATTTAAATTCCTCTTTTACGGGAGCTCAGTCAGTGTGCGGACATTCATTTCCTTGCATTATTATTATTTTTTTTAACCTGCACCCTCCTAATTTGTTTTTTCATTTTTCTTTTTTGATTCTTTTTTCATTTTTCGTTGCTTTTATTTTCAAGACAGGTTTTTTAAAATTGTGTTTAACATTAACCACTTTATGCTGAAGGAACCGACAATGAATAGAAGTCTTTTCCGGTGTAATAGAATGTGTGAACATGTTTTTTGTTGCAGTAGAGGAATCTGACATCATCGACTTGGAGAAACGCTATTGGTTGTTGAAGGCCCAGTCAGGAACAGGCCGCTTTGACTTGGAGACGTTCGTGCCCCTGGTGTCTCCCCCCATTCATGCTACGCTGAGCGAAGGTACTGCAGTGTTCGGCATTCAGCACAGGTGCAAATGCTAACCCATGTACACACGGGCATGCACACAGACACGCTCAAATGCGAGCTACACACAGTCACTCAGTCTTTCTCTGTTACACACACAGACACACACACAAGCATTCACACAATGGGATGCATACTTTACTACACAAAAACAAATATATACTGTCTCACACACTCACGCTCATGCTCATCTGAGCACACACTAGTATGCTCACACACACACACACACACACTCACGGACATATCAACATACTCTTTGTCTCTCACACAAAAACACACTCACACACACACACACACACACGCACACTTGTCTGTGCACGTGTTCTTGTGCACGGAATTAGTCTCTCACACAGGTCTCATTCTCAGGTCTGTTTCACGCGTTTGATGAGAACCGGGATAATCACATCGACTTTAAGGAGATCTCCTGCGGCCTCTCTGCCTGCTGTCGGGGGCCTGTTGCTGAGAGACAGAAGTGTGAGGACCTGCCGCTCTGAACTCTGACCTCTGTGGTCACACAGCTGGAACCTGCTCAACATAGCTACGCTGCTCCCATTTCATTCATGTCAGAACTTCACCAGTCTCCGATTTTCCAGAAAGTTTAGAAAACATTTTTGCTCAGTCTAGCAAAGGCAGTGCAAAATATCAATGTATGATTTCCAGAATCGTTGGTCAAAGTTTTTATATAACTGTCTTTCTAAAAAGGGCTGAATATTGTGGGTGATATGGTTATCCAATCATTCATTCTCTATACCTGCTTATTCCTCGCCAGGGTCACAGATGAGCTGGATTCTATCCCAGCCGATTATGGGCGAAAGGCAGGGATGCACCGTGGACATCTTGCCAATCCATTGCAGGGCTCACATACAGTTCACTCACACTCATACCTAAGAGCAATTATTAGTCCCCCATTAGTCTAACTTGCACGTCTTTGGACTGTGAGAGGAAACCAGAGTACGCGGAGAAAACTCATATCAACAGTGGGAGAACATGCAATCTCCACACAGATAGGCCCTAGACTGGGTTTGAACACACGAGGCAGCAGTGCTAACTAGAAAAGCACTCCAGGGGGCAGCAAAACCCAAGGCATGGCGATTGGAACACAGCCCATTGGAAAGACTTGAAATCTTGAACTTTGGCGTGTATCTCAGCAGTACTATGGCCTAGATATGCCAAAATTTAATCACCTGTTCCTTGACTAATACCCACCTTCTCTGAAAATGTAATCAAAATCTGTCCAGAACTTTTTGAGTTGTTTTGGAAAACCAACAGACAAATAAACAAACTCAGGCAAAAACATAACCTCCTTGGCGGAGGTAATTGATGCGCCTCTGTGCCGCCCTGATACAGATATAAGTACCTGCAAATTGTTTCACTGTTCAAACAGGATTGACTCCAACTAACCTGAATTTTTTGGATTACTTTTACTTCTGCAGTTTGTTTCAAAGTATTTGATGTGGACCGGGATGGGGTGCTCTCTCGAGCAGAGCTTCAGGACATGGTGGTGGCTTTGCTGGAGGTCTGGAAGGACAACCGTACTGACTCTATTCCTGTGAGTGCCCAACAGCTAACCATGAGCAGTAACCTTAAGTGCTGGTTTTGTACCACAGTCAGAGACTGTATGAAGAAGTGACCGGCCACTTCTGGCATTTTCAATCAAAAAATTTGTAATGGGAGCGATATGGGGTTGAATGACAATAGCCCACCCCTTCTCTGTAAAAGCCAATCATCTGCTTTATACAGCTGAATCAAAAAACCTATCTAGCCAGCCGTGTAGCTGCATTGACTCTACCACACAGTTCAGATTCACTACAGTTTCAACCCTCATGGTTTCAGCAGATATGGCAGTTTTTTGTTCAAGTGCTCTGGTGGGATGAGCTGATTAAGTGTATCATTTCAGTTTAGTGGGATGAGCGGATGACGTTTTGTCACAGTATGCTGTGAAGGAAGTTGATGTCTTGAAACCTTGCGCATACATATAAGATGTGTAACATACGAGGGGAATTGTGTTTTAAACGTTATTTTCGAGCAAACTTGCCAAACTCTAGAAGTACTTTTTGTCAGATTTGTTTGTTGATTCTATACATGCAGTCCTTATGTCCCAGTGACCATTGAAAGTGAAGTTATGGCTCACTCCACATTCATTTAGATAGGAGCCTGGTCTTGTTAGCTTGAAATAACTGCCTGGGCGCATTGCCAAGATGGGTGGTGTGGTGTGACTTGCTTATAAAGGCTTTGCTGCAGCTAAACATAGTAAATAGCTTGGATTCAGGGTCTGCGCTGCAGCTGAACGTGCTCATTAACCAGGAGTGCAGGTTGTGTTCAGCAGCTGAACGTGCTCATTAACCAGGAGTGCAGGTTTTGTTCAGCAGCTGAACATGTTCATTAACCAGGAGTGCAGGTTCTTTTCAGCAGCTGAACGTGCTCACTAACCAGGAGTGCAGGTTCTGTTCAGCAGCTGAACATGTCACTCAGCCAGGAGTCCAGGCTTTGTACTTCAGCTGAAGATGCTAATTAGTCTTAAGTGCATGGGTTCTGCAGAGCAGCTAACTGTGCTTATTAGCCTAGAGTGCCAGTTTTGTACAACAACTAAACATGGTAATTAGCCAGTAATGCAGGTTTTGTACTGCAGCGAATCATGCCATTTAGCCTGGAGTGCAGGGTTTGTACTTCAACTGAATATGATAATGTGCTGGAGTGCAGGTTATGCGCAGCACCTAAACATGCTAATTCACCTGTTTGGCGAGTTCTGTTGAGCAGCTAAATATGCTTATTATAGCTGTGAAACTACGTTTCTGCGATTTTATGAAATCATCATCATTACCGCTGCTTCAGCTACAGATCATACATGCCTTTTCAAATTTTATATGCCTTGAGATCTGGACAGGACTGATTTTTGGGTTTGTATTTTTATTGATTATAAATGAACTAATTCATTTCCTGAAACTGCTTAGTTCCATCATATTGCCTGATATGTAGCAATATTACCTCGAAATTTTGCCATTTGATTCTTTCTTTCAGAATCAATTATTGCTGAATACTACAGCAAAAATATCAATACATTAAGGCATAAAGTATTTACCTCCACCAAGGAGGTCACATTTTCACCTGTGTTTGTCTGCCTGTTAACTGGATAACTCCATAATTTATGAACGGATCGGGGCAAAATTTGGTTGGATGGTAGGTAGTAGTCCAAGGATTCAGTTTTGGAAGTGATCTGGAACATATTCTGGATTCTAGATCTGGAAGAAGTTAAACAAGAGGCACTCATAGAGTGCAAACCTCCGCCCAGGCAGCACAATCCAAATGCGCATGAGTGGGAGCAAATTTGAGTTATTGCGTGTGATAGGATTTCAAGCTGGCCGCCGTGGCGGCCATATTTTTTCACTGATAGCAGTCAAAATCAATTGGGTCACTCTGTGATTTAATAGCAATCCACCCAAAAAATTTCAGACAAATCCGTGCATTACTTTTTGAGTTATGTTGTTCACAAACAGACAGTCAAACAAACAAACGGGCAAAAACATACCCTCTGCCCCAACTTTGTTGGCGGAGGTAAATATACCTGAATAGAATGATTGTCCCTTATGTAATTAAAATTTCAGTGTTAGATTGAATCTACACTAACGTAGAATTGATTATAGTTGTTAGTGATCTGGATAATATTGTTGTGGATCAAGAACCAATAATACTGACATATTGCATGGCAAAGGTATGCACTCGACTGAGTGCCCTCCTCGTTAAATATTTTACTGACCACATGAAAAATGGTTAAGCTTACTTTTCATTATTAATGAGTTAATACTATAGGCAGTCTGAGCACAAAAATGTATAATTGGGTTCGGTTTATTATAATTTAAAGGGGCTCTTGAATGTTTGGACAGAACACTCATTTTCTATTAGTATTACTCTTGTCCTCCGTGCTGTCTGGGGCATTACTGCTGCTAGGCTTTATTTTTGGGAAGCTTTAGCTTGGGGGCATTCAGGAATATACCTTTTGCTGTAGTAGGCGACAGCACCGGCCTTGGTTGCCCGTAGTGCAGGGTTTGTACTTCAGCTGAAGTACTAATTAGCCTGGGGTGCAGGTTCTGCATAGCAGCTAAACATGCCAGCAACCCTGGAGTGTAGGGTTTGGACTTAATCCAAACACGCGATTTGCCTTGAGTGTGGGTTCTGCACAGCAGCTAAACATGCTAATTTACCTCGGGTGCAAGTTCTGTGCAGCAGTTAAACATGGTTGTTCACCTGGAGCGCAGGTTCTGTACAGCTGCTGCACATAATAATTAGCTTGGAATGTAGGTCCTGTGCAGCGGCTGAACATGCTGATTCGATTGTAGTGTCGGTTCTGTGCCACTGCTAAACATGGTAATTTACCTGGAGTGCGAGTTCTGCGCACACTTCAATGCGCTCCTTCGCCTGGAACGCGGGTTCTGTAGAGCACCTAAACATGCTAATTATATCGGCGATATTATGGAATTATCATTGCTGCTCCGTTTTCCGCAGGTCATGTTAAAGTGATAACTGAAAAATTAAGTAATAAAAATAAATAAAAATGATGCTATTTAATAGGATAATAATTGACTGACATACAATCAATACTGGCAAAAGTAAAAATGAAATCCTTTCACAAGCCTGGCCCACACCAATAGATTTTTTAAATTTTAACCTGTGTCTAGATGTGAGAGACACTTTATATAATAACTGTATATAATTTTTTTGGTCCTCTGTGTGGAGAGCACACTCAAGTGATGATTTGGACCCTACGCCACCCAGTATTGGATCATAACTATTGAGACTTTAATATTTACGATTTGAAATCTGTACAGCCCCAGCAAGCTAGCGAGCAAGCCTAGTATTGCCAAATGCGCTCTCTACACAGCTCGAACCACCGGAGATTCAGGCATGATAATTCGTAGAGCCATTAGAAAAATTAGGCTTTGCGTTGTAAGATAGTCAGAAGGGAGGAATCAGGCCAAAAATTGGCTGAAAAATTGACCACACTGGGGGAAATGATCATTTTTATTTCTGTCTCTAAGGAATGCCAGGAATGTGAAATGGCTTTGTAAAGTATGTGATGTTTTGCAAAACTGATTTGTTTTGGCTCATGCCTCCCTTTTCAGTGCGTCGAAGCCTATGTGGGTGGGGTTACTTGCTGATTTTGAGATGGAATGAGAAGTGTGTTTCCTGACAGAGCTGCTGAGGCTGTCGCTGCAGCTGCTGTCATTGTGCTCACTCTCCCTGGAAACCCGGGCCCTCGGATGTCATTCTGGTTGATTAGGCCCCTCAGAAGCGCAAAAAAAAATGCTGCATTCATATGGCTAATTATCCTCTGTAAACCTGCTTCATTTCTGAAGCAGATGTCCCAGTGTAGCTGCTGATTGGCTGACTGTGTCTGCAGCGCACTTCCTCGTGTTCTTATTTTCGTACTTTGCGGAAATTTCATTTGCTTTTTATAGTTAAATTTCTATCAAGTTGTTCGAAATCTCAGATCCTTGTGGCTTTGCCTCCGGGTGTGCTGCTTGAAAGAGTATTTTTTTAAGGGTTGCTGACAGTGCCTTGGGTGCTGAAGCTTAGCTTGCCTTGTGAGGGAGAGAGTTTGGAAGTCAGTACTCAGATAACGTGTAGCTGCGCTGACTGTTGCCACAGAATTCCTGTCATGGTAATTATACTGTTCAGTAGATGTAGTTCATGTTTGTCCCGTTGAATTAATACAAAACTTTGTATTTCCCATCGGCTTTCAAATTGGTTGGGGGCGGGGCTCACACCTTTAGAATCTTTGAGGTCAAAAGGTTCATCTCGCAGAGGGAGACTGTTAATGTAATACTGTCCTTTTCCTGGAACACATTATATTTCTTAAAGGAGCAATATTAAGGAATGATGTTGAGTTTAAAATACTTATATCACTGATAACAGTAGTCCAGCCAGAATATTCTCATTACAAAACCGAAGTTGCTGCCCACAACTAATGTTTTTTTTCATTTTGTGTTTTGGCCGGTTGCGCCACCCTCCAACTATCTCCCTATCATGAAGTCAGTAGCATTTCGGCATCCAGGATGCCAGTTACCACTGAGCTGCAGCAACCAGCATTTTGAAGCGCAAATGTCTGACGTTAGTACACCTAAAAGGCCTCGTTATGATTCCGAAACACGTCGTGACAAAGTCAGAAACAAAACAAGGACCGGTATAGGACATCCCTTTGAAAGATGGAGACAGCTGAAAGCAGAGAAGAATTGGAAGACCGACGCCAAAGTTGCTCATTTTCTCCTGGGCAGGTTAGATTCAGTTCAGTTTGGCTCACTTGATTCTATTTAATGTTGGCACGGACATTTCAAATATTCTCTAGAGTCGAATAACGTAATGTATGGTACGTTAGTGCGTTTGCAGGTGGCCATGGGTCATCGAATTGACTAGGTAACAAATTGTTTGAGAAATAAAACCCGTGGCTCTTCATTGCTGACATTTGCAATGCATTATTAGTCCGTTTCTCTGGCATTATGGTGAGACGCTGTGGAAACCATTCCAACATTAGCACAGCCATTATGGCAATATGAAATATAATTGAGACAGTACATCGGTCAAATGAGTCTTCATTCATTCTTTACGCATTTTAAAGTATGGACTTTTAAAGTATGGTCTATCCACACAGAAGAGTGACGAGCAAGTTGACCAATATGACCATTGCTAAAGTCAGGTATTAGTCTCAATCTTCTCTGAACTGAACACAACCCAGTCAGAGCAAATCATTGGTGATATTGAAACGTAGCCACGGTAGCTCCGTGCAGTAGACGTTCTTGCTGGATTCGATAACCTCTCGTCTGGCGGAAGAAGGAGGGTATACTGCGCTCTGCACTATTTTGAATGTGACTCCACTACCAGTTTTGGCCACAAACTTGCATATAGCTTCTTTAACGTTCATCTGGGAATGATATGATCAGTGGCTGTGGAAAACTGTGTCCTGCAGAGAATAAGACATTTTTTAAATACAGGCTAATCCATCCGTCAAGCTAGTTTTAATCTGTTCAGTTAAATTAGGAAGATGGTCGAAGTTATTTTTGAAAGCAAGCAATGGATAGAAATCTGAACCCATTTATTAGCATGCTTACTTGATGTCTGCAAGGGATTATCTCTGTATTGTTCCTTCATTGGGTGAATCCTAACATCAGCTGTCCCTGCAGACCAAAGAGAGCCCTACGGCTCTTCTCATTTGTCCAGGTTTTCTTCCGAGTTATCTTGAAGCAGACACTAAATTTGGAGCAAAGTGGATAAAAAAATGCAGGAACTAATGCTAAATTTCAAGTTTACTTCAGGACTAATCTCTCATAGAAAATACTTTTCCCAGTTCAGTCCTTTGGTGGTCTCCTCTGTATCTATCAGTCCGGAGAAGGTGAACTTTGAGGACCCTCTAGTTTAGCCATTGGACCTCTTTTTCAGAGCCTTTCTTAACCCCCGGACCTCTCCCTCCCTAATGGCACTAATATTACTTCACCACCCGTAGTTCACTTAATCGGCACTTAAACCAGTGCGGAACTCATTGTTACAGAGAGGATGCCTGTTCTTCAGAGGGGTGAAAATTACCGACTGGTAGTGGCCTAGAACCTTCAGTTTTTACGGGGTCTTTTGCTCAGAAGTATGTAAACATCCTTTTGGGATATCCACAAATGTAATAAGTTGGGTGTGAAAACAACAGCATAATATGAAACCTTTGCAATAAAATTGAAGACTTATTTCGTATTTCTAAAAGTAATCATGTATGCCGTTTTCTGTGAGAGATGATTTAATGTGACATGGTAATTGCTACGGTGCATTCTGGCAGCAGTGCTCTTGGTGTCTTAATTGCCTGCGCTCTGTTGATGTGCTGTTGATGGGGGAAGCGGACGTGTTATTGCATCGGAAAGGCATGTGAGAGTCGGCCTTCTTATTGGCATATGGTAATGTAGTTATCACCACAGAGGTACTAATTAGATCCTGAATGAGACTGCTCTGGCATTCAGACGGGCCCCTCTGGGCATATTCACTGAAATGCTCACTGTTTAATGGAGCTTCAGTATGCTCCGCTAAGCCTTTAATTCCCCTCTACAACACACTGATCCGTTATTTTCTTTTGCATTGTCCTTTACACACTACGCTCCAGCACATTTGCGTTTTGGCTCAGTGCTCCCCAAGATCATGATCATAAATTTTAACTCCCTGTTCCCCTGTACACATTGATTTTCTTACATTTTTTTTTTTGGTCCTTTTTCAGGAACTGCTCTCCAGTGTGTCTGACATAGTGGATGATATTCTGAGGATGCACGACAACACCAAGGTGGGTGTAGGTGGTGTGTTTTTTAAATTTATTTTTCCACCATACTGAATGTTGTTTTCTGGAGCACTTTCAGTGATGTGGGTGATGTCTTTCTTTGTCTCAGTTGGGACACTTAACTCTGGAGGACTACCAAATCTGGAGTGTGAAGAGCTCTCTGGCCAATGAGTTCCTTAATCTGCTCTTCCAGGTGAGTGATTGACTGACTGACTGACTGACTGACAGGGAGACTTGGATTCATATGAACACTGTATGTCAGTTGGGACCGTATTTTCCATTTGTAGCGTTGAGCGAGAGTCCAGGGGCACACGGTAATTTTCTTTGCAGGGGGTTCTTAATAATTAAGACCACGATTAGACCTAAAATTTGTCATATTGTCTCTGTAGACAAAAAGTCTGCCAACTTCATGGGTTGGAGAGGCAAAAAAAGACTAATGTGAATAAGAAAGACTAGTGAGAAAGCAAATAAATAAAGGAATAACCATGATGTTACCAAGATAAATGTGTCATGTTATATTGTTGGATATCTGAATTGCAGTGGCCGGAAAACCAAAACTTAGTTGCGCACTTTGTTCAGCAAAGCTGCACATTTTACACTCTCACGTAGTTATCTTTTTTTTTCCTGTAAGCAGTTTTTCCTGCTAACTCCCTCCACATCATTAGAACTATTGATGCTGTTCACTTTAAAATGTTAAGCATATTCTGGATTAAACTGAATCCAAATCCATTTTTATACCCCTGTCGACAAATCCATTTTTATACCCCTGACGACGAAATGTCGGGATATATAGTTATATACCAAGAATTCTGCTCGTCATTCCATCACTCCGTCATTCCTACCGAAGACATTATTTGTCCGATCGATATATGTCTCGAATATTATTTATTGGATTCTTTTCAAATATGTCACACTTATTCTCTACCACAGGGAGAGGTGTAGTGCATCTGGGATGATTTTTCACAAAAATATGGCCATTTTCCTGTTTTTGGACTTGGAATTTTCTAGTGGGTTAAATGTGAAATGGTCCGATCAGGGGCGCCCTGGTGGCTCATCAGTCTAAGCGCACGCGCCATGAAGGCTGTGTCCTTCTTGCGGCGATCTGGGTTTGATTCCGATGCGGGTCATTTACCACGTCTTCCCCATTCTTCTCCCCAGCCTTCCTGTCTCTCTCTACTGTACAACTGTCCAATAAAGGAGAAAATCCCAAAAAGTAATCTGAAAAAAAAAAAATTGTCCGATTGGTAACGAAAATATTATACAGTACATTGGATTCTTTCTAAATTTGGTGCACACATTCCCTACCACTGGGAGAGGGGCAGTGCAAAGTATCGGCCATCTGGGATGATTTGTCACAAAAATATCGCCGTTTTCCTGTTTTTGGACAGAAATTTTCAAGTGGGTTCCATGTCAGTTTGTCTAATTGATATCTCAAACATTATTTAATGGATTTTTTTCAAATTTGCCACACATAGTTTCTAACATATAAGTGTCATATATGTGTTATTTTTTTCAAAATTAATTTTTAGAATGTGATCATTTCTATAATCGCCAATGGAAAAGCATGATTGAGGACGTCGGGGTATCAGTAAACTCTGCTTTCTTTTTCACTTGTTGATGTTGATTTTTTTTGGTTAATTAATTAAATTTATTTTTTGGCCCGTTCAAATCAAACTATTTTCAGTGATTTTTTTTGTCCCCTGCTGCGCGGAACGCGCGAAGCGGCGGGACATGGTATTCACGACCGTACGTCCGTCCGTACGTACGTCCCGAATCCTTGTCAGCGAGACATCTCAAGAACGAATTGACGGATTTTCTTCAAATTCTCAAGGTCACACCGAGAAATTGTTCATTTTGACACGATTTCACATTTTGTTGCAGGGGACAAAGACACGTTAGTGTCAAATACTTGTTTCATTCAATTTTGCGGATTATTATGCACCTGGAAAGTGGAGGATATACTGTTTTACCCTTTGTCCGTAATTTTGTAAGTCTTGAACAACTTTTTTCTCAGACCATATCTTGGAAACTGTTTGAAATTTTTTTCATGAAACTTGGTACATGCTAAGGACTAGTGGTAAACTGGCGCCTTTTGATATTTTGGTGATTATGGGATCTGGGGGCAGGGGACATCACAGTGCATCACATGCACATCACTCTAGCTTATTAAATATTTTCTTCACTTCGATACATTCTTGTAGAAACATCAATCCACTTTTAAAATGCTTGCTCATTTTTTTCAATTTTTGTACTTTTTTCCTTTTTTATATTTTTTATACTTTTTAAAGTGCGTTCCTTTTTTAACCCCTTTGTGCAGAAGCCAAATCTGGCTATTTTGGTGTTACCTGATTTAAGGCTTTTTATTCAAGATTGCAGCTTCACAGACAGAAAGACTTTGGCTCAATTGAGTCTAGACACTTGAAGCATTTAGACTCCAATCCTATTTCAGTTTATTTTTATGATTTTGGTGGAGAAAAGGGGCTGCAAACACAAAAAATCTTCATGAAAATTCAACTTTGAATTAGCAAAAGAAATAATATTGACAATTGGAAAAACTTCTGGGGCTTGAAACTATTCATTTCTGGAATCATAAACTTCTTGACCACAAGTACAATTCATCTAGAACATTACATTCTAGATTACCCGCTTGCTATGAGCCAAATTAGACAGCTACCCAGGTGTCTCCCCAAAGTCAGAGATGTATCAAAATGGTTCACTGTCAAATCATACATTAATCATATATTAAACACAAATTAACTATTGAGGCATGAAATTCAGCATTAACTAATGATTTTCTGGTTGAGTTGAGCATGAATTTATCAATTTCAGTGCAGTTGAACGTCATTGGTCACCAGTAACCTCTCCAAACACACAACATTCCTTTTCTCCATAATAAAGTTAACAATATTGTCCATTTTTCTTCGAAGTCCCCGAAGCATTAAATAAAATGCTGATTAAACAGCTATAACATTCACGCTGCAATGAAAAGCAAACCGCTCTCACATCCGAGCTCATAACCTTACACCTTATAAGGGTAAAAACTCATTAACTCAGTAATATCTTTATTTTAGCAGAACAGAAATGTCACTTTGTCAAATGACATATGTTTCCATATTCAACAGAATGGTGTAATGAACATACCAAGGGATCTACCGACGTGCGTGGGCAGTATGCATTTGGAGAAACGAAAACCTCGGCATTCGATGTCTTTAAACGTGGTATAAATTCTACAGCAAAAAGCCATATTCGAGCAAAATGGAAACAGAGTAGAAGTATAACTTGTTTTCTTCATTGATGCCCTCCTCCAGAGACAGATGTATCGGGTAGAAGGAACCCTCCAGAACTGTTTCATTCGGAATAATTCCCATTGACCGCGTCCATACAACATTTGTCTCGTAAATGAAACTGAACACTTCAGGCCGGTGTCGAGTGTCTTAGTTTCTTTGATATCGCATCATTTTCAGCTGGGCAACCGTGGCCAACATTCGAAGAACACAACCGATCTTACTTTTACGCTTAGCTTTGTATCCTATTCTTATTGTCCGATCAATGTATTTCAGTTATTGAGGAAAGTTTAAACACTCGGGAATTGGATAAGAAAGGAGTCTACCAATGCATCGTTACTGGGGAAGCTTCACGAGGGCGTGAACTATAACTGTAGAGTTATGCAGATGAATCTGAGTATATAATTGAGTGACTGGCTATCGACACCAGTACCTGGGTGGGTAGAAGGGAGCACTGAATTTGTCAATGGAGCAATCTACGCGTTAATCCATGGGAGAGAACTACGCATGTTTTGTGTGTGATGACTGTAATTGACGGTAGAATGGGAGAGAATCAATACAATGTCGGATTTTTTGTTTCACAAAACGTTTTTTTTTAACCACTAATTGGAATACTGTTGGCTCACTGTAGCTAAAATGGTTGCTACAGAGTACTAAGTTTTTTTTCTGTCGCAAGTGATAATTTTTTGAAACGAGTGGATCGATACTATTGGCAAGGATATTGACCAGTTTGCACATCAGGCTTAGCTGTGGAGTTTAATTCATGCAGCTCCTGAAAAACAGGGATTGGAGGGAAGTTCTCCATACTCTAAATCGCGTTTCAGCTCTGGGAAAATTCAATAGCTGATCCGGGGGTGAAATCTCGTGGTCAAGTACTGTAACTAAGTGCTTAAATTTGCAGGTCTATAGACGCGAGCGTCTATATCTGTAGAAAGGGGTTAAATTATTTTTACCATAAAAGTCATTGAGAAGAATGCTGAAATCCAGCCCTTTTTGAAGTTTTCCTACTCCTTGAAACTTCATTCAAACTTTAAATGGGTCTGCAAAAGTGATAATTTATTGGTGTGAAACAGCTTTTTTGATACCTTTTATAATTTTTGAGAAATCACTGTTTAAGTTTTTGGCAGATTTTAGAAGACTTACGTGCGTATTATAAGGTCACACTCAGAAAATCACATACACATTAATGGCCTCTGCCTTCTGTTAAAAAATGGTTTTTTAGACCCCCAAAATTAAAAAAAAAAAAAAAAAAAACTTATCTTCTATTAAAATGTGGGGATTTTTTCTCCTTTCTATAGCCATGCCATTTTGAAGCACTATGACTAGCAGTTTATGACTAGTGACCTTATGTTTGCTGGGAGTTCTTTTTGCTCGTTCAGGAAAAAAATTTGTGAGGAGAAAAAAAACTGTTTTAGAGCGTTGCAGGGTAATGTATCAAGGGCAAGAATCCTACTGTCTTAGCTCAACTCAAGCCGGCTGATGGTTTTGCAGTGACTCCGCTTGTCTAGTGTAAAGTGGATGGTTTCAGGACGTGAGGTGCGTTATTGACTGTTAGCACATAGTGAAGTCAGCTGTTTGAGTCAGTTGCAAACTTTCAGCTGTACGTAATGGACAGAAGTAAGAGAGGATCAACTATTTTGTATTTATATTTCAGTAAATTATGTAAAACATAATATAACATTGTAACATTGAAATATATTTTAAGCTGTTTTATGTAGTCACAAGTTTTCAGATCAGACATTTGTAATCTATTTTGTTGATTTCTCACTGAAGTGTCCATTGAGTGATTTAATCATTGCTAGCGCTCGAAGTTCAGAATGTTAATTGCACTATGGTATCACTCTCCGTGGATTTCCTCATGGAATTCACTATTTCTATTGGTTGGTCTTTGAAGATGGGTGTACTTCACAAACATTTATATTGAGGTGATCGCCGAACAATTCCTTTGGGTCTAGATCAAGTGATGGAGCAAATTACATCATATTTTATTACTTCCTTTCCAGAAAGTTCCTGTATGTTTTGGCTTGTCATCTTACTCTATCACGGGTTTTCCTCCACTTAATATTATGCATGTGGAAATCACTCGTGATTCCAAAATTTAGATGTGTGTTTATATGTTAATATGTATATTTTTGCATGTTCACATGCGTATGTGAATGTGTGCGCTTATGTAAATATGTTTGCATGTGTATGTGAGTGGAAGTGTTTTTGTGTGTGTATGTAACGCGTTATCAATATGAGTGCTTATGTAAATATGTTTCTGTGCATGCATGTATGTGTATATGTGTGGAGCAATGTATGTGTGTGCGTGTAACAGGTTATTTATGTGCATGCTAATGTAAATGAAAGCATGTGCTTCTGCGTGTGCGCTCATGTTAATATGTGTGTGAGAATATAGGAGTATGAAGGGGTCTCAGGCTGTGGTCTCTCTCTCCAGGTGTGCCATATTGTTCTGGGTCTGCGACCAGCCACACCTGAGGAGGAGGGACAGATTATCAGGTGGGTGGGTCATCGAAGGGGCGGGGCCTGGCAGATGTATAAGAGTCAGAGGGAACAGGCAAAGCTCTCAACTGGAAGTAATGCACGAAGTATACAGGTGCTGGTCAACGAATTAGAATAATTTCAAATAGTGCAATCGTTAAAAGGCATTTTTTGTGCAGAAAGCAAATCAGGTGTTCACCGCGCCTGTCCTACTTGTTAGAGTAATCACAGAACTCGCTCCCTGTAAAAAATTTGCTCAGCTGAGCTTTCCAAAAGGCCCATTTAGGCCATTTAACTGTGACACTGTTGTTTCATTGAATTAGAATAAGAGCTCGAATCTTTGTTTTCTGTGAAGAGTGTTCATTGTGCAGTATAAAGTCAGGGTTGAGTAGAATTTCTAAGTTGTAAAATCAATCATGGGTAAGCAGCGCAACCTCTCAACCGGAATAGTGGCTCAAATTCAAGCCCTTCGCCAACAAGGCTTGACCCAAACTAAAATTGCTTGGCAGCTTAGCATCAGCCAGTCTTCCGTCTGCAAATCTCTCAAGAAAGACTGCAACAAGCGCACCAACTGTTCCGGCGTCCAAAAAACTTCTGCTTGCGACAACAAACAGCTGAGAAAGATCGCAGTAAGCAACCGGTTCAAGTCCACTTCCGAGCTCAGCGACTTGTGGAACGAGCAGACTGGCGCTAACGTCTCGAGATCAACCACTTACCGTCGTCTGCGCAAACTCGGCTTCAAATCTCTTGTTCAAATGCTGAACAAGAAACAAATGGAGAAACGGCTGAAGTGGGCCAAAGAACACGGCGAGTGGACTGCTGAAGACTGGCAGAAAGTGGTCTTCAGTGACGAATCACGCTTTTGCATCTCCTTCGGTGACCAAGGTCCTCGTGTCTGGCGTCGTGGCGGCGAAACCTACAACCACGAGTGCGTGAAAAAATCCGTCAAGTTTCCCCAGAGCGTTATGGTCTGGGGATGCTTGTCCGCTCGGTGTGTTGGGAAACTCTGCTTCCTCAAGAAGACTGTCAATGCTGCCGTATACCAAGATGTTCTGGAAACGTTCCTGATTCCGACTGTTGAGGAGCAGATCGGCGAAGAAGACTCATATTTCAGCAGGATCTTGCACCGGCTCATGCGGCAAAGTCGACCAAAGATTGGTTCACCGAAAAACAGCTTGAAGTTTTGGCATGGCCGGCCAACTCGCCTGACCTCAATGTCATTGAAAACCTTTGGGCCATCGTCATGCGGAAAATTCATGACAGAAAGCTGACTACGCTGGACCAAGTGAAGCAGAACATCGCCACTGCCTGGGAAGCTGTGAGTGCGGAAACTTGCGACAAGCTGGTCAAATCGATGCCGCAGAGACTTCAGGCAGTCATACAAGCCAAGACACAAAATACTGAGAAAGTGATGATTCTAATTATAATAAAAATAATTCTAATTCGGTGAAACGGTTTCTCCATCATTCTAATTCAATAAAACAACAGAGTCACAATTAAATGGCCTAAATGGGCCTTTTGGAAAGGTCAGCTGAGCAAATTTTTTTACAGGTAGCGAGTTCTGTGATTACTCTAACAAGTAGGACAGGCGCGGTGAACACCTGATTCGCTTTCTGCACAAAAAATTCATTAAAAGAATTTATTATTTCAATTTCAAATTATTCTAATTCGTTGACCAGCACCTGTAGAGATGGGGAAGCGACTGATGCGTGATTGGTGGGATATGTGTGTGGGAAGGGCTTTAATTGTGTGATTCGTTGGATCCTGGAGCCTGATTGGCCTGATCCTGATTTTGGTGCCCGTGTTGTGCAGGGGTTGGCTTGAGAGGGAGAGCAGGCACGGGCTACAGCCGGGACAGAACTGGTTTCTCATCTCCATGCAATGGTGGCAGCAGTGGAAGGACTACGTCAAATACGTGAGTGCAGCCCTCTCCTGAATGGCCCTTTTTCCTGTGTGGGTTTGTCAAGGTGGGGCTGATCGCACCTGTCCTTCACAGGATGATCGGCCTATCGTAGGTGACCAGCCCTCTGCCTTCGGCGGTGGGCGGGGCCAGCAGTGGAGGACGTGCGTAACACCGACGTCAGACCAGATGGGGATCCCCAACTCCTGCAGCGAGTCAGAGGAGAAGCTCTCTGATAACTTCTCCAGCTCGTCTGAGGCCTCAGACTATAACAGTGGTGAGTGAGAGAGGGAGAGGAGTGGGGGAGAGTGGCATTTGCAAAATAACTGCATGCAAATGCAGATGACCTCATACTGCTGGCTCCGTCAGAACTAGGCTCAGGGATTACAGAAAAACATGCATCTTTGGAGCAGTTTTGTCAGATTCTGGCCCTGTTTGTCAATTTGCAGGACAAAGATTATAATCCAGTAAATGAGGTCGAGGTCTCAGGGAGCAGATGACTCTTTATTTCAGAAAATTACACCTTAGAACTCTAGCTGAACGATGATTACCTTGAAGCAGAGAAACGGATGTGTTTCTTATGTGCGTCTTTGTGTATTTGTGTGTGTTTACATGTGTGTGGATACTTTGTTTTTGTGTACATGCAGCATAAGCGCACATATGCCACTGCATGTGTGAATGTGTTTATTTGTGTTTGTATTCACAAAAACAAACTAACAAGTTAGAACGACTCAGAGGGGAAACAAGTCACTTTGAGAAGGTACTCGTAACAACTGCGCGTGACAAGATATGCGGACAGACTTCAGACTTGTGGGTCTTTGACAAGGGCGAAAATGTTATCGTCAGACAAGTGTGTCAGTGCATCCCCTAAGCGGCAAGTCAGCAGTAGTGAGTACTTAAATGACTGTGGGTAGAATTTTGCCCCTCTCCCAATTTCTTCTGTTTTAGCATATTTGTCCCACTTAAAGTGTATATGACACAAATTTTTTCCTATTTTTGGTTGCTTGAAATATGCAGTAAACAAAAACTTTTCTAGACATGATGAAAAAGTATTTTTTTCGTTACCTTCTGCCACCCAAAATACTCTGGTTTTCCCTCTGAAATTGTCCTGGAGACTGGGTCTGAGAATTGAAAAAGAACACTTCCTTGCTGAAATCAAAGCAGTGCTGCTGCACGTATTTGACCCTGTTTGCCCTCTGAGTGGGATCTGAGGGAAACGTATGCATTGATATGCCTTCTGTGTAAATTATTTTCGTACAGCTCTGGTTGTTCAGCCTTCCAGCCGCACAATATTGCTCTTCTTTCTTCACTGCCTTCCTTTTGCTTTTTGCCGTGTTGTGTTGTGAGTCAAATCAACTGACCCTATAAGATAATCACATGTTGCTCACCCTCGCAAGGACTTACAAGTCAAAATGGCAGTATATTTGAATGCAGAAACAGGCTCAGTTAAATTTTAGAAGTGTTAAAAAATCACTATGTTCTTTGACATATCAAAGAACCAAATACTGGAAAAAGATTTGCGTCATATACACTTTTAACTGTTTCAGATCATTGTTTGAGTTTTAATATTAGACAACGATAACTAGAATAAACATAAAATGCAATTTTTAAATGATGATTGTGATCATTTTAGGAAAAAGTTATCGAACACTTCCTAACCCCAGATGAAAAAGTAATTGCCCTCTTCGTTGCTAAATCAATCAATTAAACAAATTGAATTGATAATTGTGTTCAATATCACTTGGCACATCCAAACATGAATACTGCCTGCTCTGATGAAGCTAAACATCGCTTAACCCTCTATTAACCACCGTAGCATATCTGCTACATAAAGTGAAAGGGTTAACAGCCTGGACACCCTGCTGGTTTTGTTTCTTATTGCCAAATAAACATTTGAGAATAACTTGAATGGTCCGTCACTTACATTTTTCCATTTGCATTATTTCCCAATGTGGCAGATCTGCTACATTTTGGAAAGGTGGGCCAAAGGGTCAATTTTTTTTTTTTTTTTTTTACTGTTATTCCAAATATTTGCCCGTAATCAACATATTTACCTAAAGAAATGATTTTTACACAGTTGGAAATGTATTTAGTTGACAGAGGGTTAAATAGAATCTGTTTAGCAGTGTGAAATTGGCAAGGAGCCGCATATGATGCCGTAATGTAAAGAAATTTAAGAATTGATGAGAAACAAAGTTGTTGACATTTTTCACTTTGGAAAGGGTTATATAGCCATTTCTAAGGCTGTGGGACTTCAATGAACTATGCTGAGTTATTATCTACAAATGACGAATACTTGGAACAGTAGTGAACCCTCTCAGAGGTGACCCACCCAAGTTACTCCAAGAGCACATCAGCAGTTCATCCAGGTCACAAAACCCAGACTAACATTTAAAGAAATTCTGGCCTCGCTTAAGGTCAGTATTTGTGGTTCCACAATAAAAAAAGAGACTGGGCAAAATGGAATCCATGGGAGAGCTGCAAGATTAAAATCGTTTCGGAAAATAAAACTACGAGGACTTCTCTGATATTCGTTAAAAACCATTTGGATGACACCTTAGACTTATGAGATAATATTAAATATACTTAAGAGTCAAAAGCAGAACTTTTTGGGAGACATGGGTCTCATTACATCTTGCGTGAAGCTAACACCGAATTCTACAATTAAAACATCATTCCCAGGAACAAACACGGTGATGGTAGTGTGATGGTGTGGAGGTGCTTTGCTGCTTCAGGACCTGGGTTACTTACCGTAATTGATCAAAAGGTGAATTCTCCTCTCTACCCGATAATCCTGATTTCTGCTCTCTACCAGAATATCCTAAAGGAGAATTTCACGCCATCAATTTATGATCTCAAGCGTAGTTGGGATATGTAGCAGAGTGATGTTACAAACCTCACAAGCAAATCCGCCTCTGAATGACTTAAAAGAAACAAAATGAAGGTTTTGGAGTGGCTTAGTCAAAGTCCTGATTTACTGGCAGTTCATGCTCCAAAACCTTCCAATGAGGTTGATTTAAAACAATTCTGCAAAGAAGCGTGGGCCAAAATTTCTCCCCAGTGATGTAAATGACTCATTGCCAGTAAACATAAACATTTGATTGCAGTTGTTGCTACCAAAGGTGACCACAATTTTTTTGGTTTCGGGGGGGAAATTATTTTTTCCCATGATTGACAAAGGTTTCAATAACTTTCTCTGCAATAAATGGAATAGTCATTTAAGAGCTGCATTTTTATTCTCACATGTTGTTTTTGTCTTTTGTTAAATTCAGTTAGATGATCTGAAACATTTAAATATGACAATTAAGCACAAATGGAAGAAATTAAGAAGGGGGCAAATACTTTCTTGCCCTGCAGCACTGTGCCAACAGTAGTCCAAGGAAGGTCAAACAATGTTCGGCATCCACGGTTCATCGATGCCCAAGGGCAATGAAGGCTATCCCATCTGGTCCAAACTGACAGAAGGGCTACTGTAGTAGAGAATTTTAATGACACTTACATGAGGAAGATGTCACAATACAGACAGCATCGCCCCCTGCTGCATATAGCACTTTCTAGCTACAAACCAGTCACAGTGGTCATTCTTACCGTGGTCCACTGCTGAAAGTATCTACCGTGGGTGTGTGAGTGTCAGAACTGGACCTTTTGGAGCAATTGAAGAAGGTCGCCTGGTCCAGCGAGTCCTGCTTTCTTTTACATGAGTGTCACATCTCCTCTGGTGAAGGGAGTGTGATGCTCTGGAAAATGTTTAGCTTGGAACCCTTTAGAATGTGTGTAAAAGTTGCTGCTTTGGAAGACCAACAGCATTTTAGGCTAGTGGTGATGATATTTTAGCGCATTGATTTCTGTGTGTATTTGTCCCTGTGTCTGTAAGTGTGTGTATGTGTTTCTGTATGTGTGTGTTGGACATTTGCGGCATTACTGCATATTCTTATGACCCAGCTTGTTTGGGAAAAGGGAAGCAGCATAAACCAGATGGAATTGGTGGCAAAAAGTTGATTTTAAACAAAGAAGTATAATGTTACTACCAAGTTAAATAAGGCACTTCAAAAAGGGATGGGGGTGCTGCTTAATTAAATTAATGAAAGGGGATAACAAAATGAGGGCTGTGAACGAAGATTAAACAAAATTCCAAACAGCGATGATGAGAAATAAAACCTAGCTACTTTAACCAATGTAAACAGCAAGGGAAACGGTACTCCTAATCCCAGGGTTTGAAACAAATCAATACTCCTGAACATACAACTACACACTGTGACACAAGAGCTCGGCAGTTACAGAGGCAAAGTGAAAACGATTGTAAACCGGATTATAACTAGAGTTCAGTCAATCATTGAGAGAATGTGAAAACATTTACGTGCTGAATTATCACACTCCCTCCACCAGCCTGTCTTCGTCCCACTGTACATCCTGATGCCATCTCTTCCCAGGTAAATGCTGCACAAATTCCCAGCTAGAGCACATGATGTGGAAGAAAATGGGTCTCGCTGGAGCAGGCAACCCTCTTCAACTGCTCCAAGTTCTAGTTCTGAAGATCAGGTGCCCGGTGGGGGCGCTTTTACTGGTGGACTGCGGTTAGAGTGGGCATTTCGACTGGTCTGCAAGCTAAACCGTGCAGTACAGAGCAGGGTATTCTACAGTGGGTGTTGTGACATAATCCTCATGTAAATATGCGTGAAATTCTCAGTAACTTGTGCCACAGTCATTGCCTGTGTGCATAAATGAGCCTTGGGCGCCTGAAATGCTGTCACCGGTTCATGGTTTGTTCCACCTTGGACCACTGTCTGTAGATACTCAGACAGGGAGCACCCCAGAAGTCTTGCCACTTCAGAGATGCTCTAACCCACTCGTCTGGCCATAATGAAGATTTGCCCCTTATCAAAGTCGTCCGGTCGCCGTATCTCCCACATACAACATGTTAAGTACAATAGCCCTCTGTTTACTTGCCATGAAAGATCTGTCTTCATGCCTGGGCATGTCCTGTTGTTATGAGATGATCAACATTATTTGCTGCATCTGTGAGTGGTTTTGGTGTTTTGGCTCATTGGTGTATGTATGGGTATATTGGCTCATTGGTGTATGTATGGGTATATTCCTGCATGTGTTTTGCAAGTATGTGTATATATGTATTTATGGACAGTAAAGTCCATAAATATTTGGATGCTGACAACATTATTATTTTGGCGAAACAACGTTACCAATACATCCGATGCAGATCCTTTCTGTTAACACCATACCACAAAAACTATTTTATAGATCTGTTTCAAATTTTACATCCCTTTAGATCTTATCAATGTGGAGAACTGGATTGATTTTGGGCTTGGCGTTTTTAATAAAAATAAATTAACTAATTCGTTTCCTGGAACATCTGAATTTCATCATATTGTCTGATGTATAAGCAATATCACCCATAGGCTGTATTAAAAAGATGGACGCAGCACCCGGGTCTGAAAAGTGAAGCCCATACAGACAACATAAAAACTGCATTCTATTCAACCCCTTGCGTACGGGTTGTATGTCTGACTGTATGTCCAAGTGACCAGCATATATGCAATACATGTGGGTCCCGCCTGAATGCCTCATATGTGTGCGAGTAGGCGATCTGTTTCCATGGCCGCGAACCACGTATTCACCAATGGGTTTGCTGGATGGTGCATGGAATCAATATGCAACTGCTGTGAGGCCATTGTTGTGAATGATTTTGTACCAATATTGGGTCTGACTGATGAAGTACCTGATCACTCATTCGGTGTGTATCCTGATCTCAAGATATAAATTTCAAACGTCCAGGCTCGTCAGTCAAAGCATACTGGCAACTGCTTCAATTGGTATATAAGCCATCCGCACTCTGCGAAGACCCAAGCACCGCAGAAACAGTGAGGTTAAGATGTGAGACTTGAGAAGTTAGTTTGCGCGTCAAACCAAGTAATGAACTGTACCACACGAAACAGGTGTACAGGAATGTGACTGAGTGATTTTGTGTATTTTTCTGTTATCATTTATACAGAGAGGAAAATGAAGCATAAAAATTCAGTTTCTATTGTCATATTGTGCCATCATCCAAAAATTGTGGAAAAAAATACTTTTCCATCACAGCTTAGTAAACACAGAAGATTGATTTTTGCATGAAAATTATTGATGATGCTCAAAAACAGAAAACTTGCCAGATAAAAATCTTAAAATGCATTTATAGTTCTGCAATATAATCCAACAAACGATCAAGACAAAGATCCACTTATACCAGAAAGTCAGGGAGAGGAGGTGATGAAGAATGGAAGGAACTGCTCATGATCTAATACATACCATCTTGTCTGTGAAGAGTGGTCATGTATGGGCATGTATGGCTGCTAATTCAGCTGGTTCCCTTATATCTACTGGTGATGAGACTGTGGACGAAAGGTTGAGAATGAATTCGGCTGGCCCTGAGGTACTCCAAGATCATCACCGCGGTCTGTGAGCCTCAGAGCGGGACCAACTACAGGCACAATCCTCTTCCTTCGATCAAAAGATACGAAACAAAATTAAAAGAAGAATAAACAGAGCAATGGAGAAATGAAAATGAAACGACTCAAGTTGCTGTTATCAATCCCTGAACAGAGAGATATCAATTTGGCCGAATATCTGAAAAACAAAAATCAAAAAGAAAAACAAATTCTGACTAAATGCAGAGTCAGTGACCACGAACTTGAAATTGAGAGAGGTCGCCACTTAAAATCACGGAAACCGAGAGAGGAGCGTGTCTGTACACACTGCCACCAGGACATTGAAACGGAAACATATTTCCTATCTTAATGTCCAAAATATAAAGATATTAGAAAAAAATATTTCCCAAAGTTTGAAAAAACAAAACCCGGCTTTACTCTGTACCCGGATGACGGAAAACTTCCATTTTTACTGGGGGAGGATATGTACAACATGGCTGGCATGTCTTTTCCTGTCATAATATGAAGCTAAATTCCTAACTGTTGTATTACATTAAGAAACCATGCTTGTTGTAATTTTTTAAATTCATTTATGTACATATTATTTATTTAATTACATGTTGCTTTTATTTATTTATTTATTTTTCATTTGCTTTGGCAACACAGATGTATTGATTTGTCATGCGAATAGAGCAAATTAAAATTGAAATTGAATTCTGAATTGAATAGGGCTATATTCTATGCATAGGTTTAGAAAAATGCATCAGATGTCATTGAAAACTGTGCAGTTGGATGGTGACTTGAGAGCATACTGCAAAAACAACCCAAGATTTTTGAAGGCAGAGAAGTGCAATGTTTTACCATTGACTAGTCAAGCACATGCCCTAATCCAATTGAGCATGAATTTCATTTGCTGAACGCAAGACAGCTGCAGTGAAAGCTGGGATGAGCATCATTAAGGAAGAAACGTGGTGTCTAGTAACATCTACGCGATTCAAACTTCAGACGGTCATCACTATCGAGTGCTAAAAATTATGATTTAATCATTGATTATGTCAATTTGTCCAATAGCTTTTCAGCCCCTAAAACTGAAGGGACCAGACATGAAACGGTTGTAATTCATATATGGCTCAAGCAATATTAAGAAAAGAACTCTTATTTTGAAGCCAAAAATCTGCACTCCAGGAACATCTAGATTATTTCTTTTCAAATCCATTGTGGTGGCGTACAAAACTAAAACAACAAAATTGTGTCTCAATCTAGATATTGATTAGCCAAACTGCATGTGTCTGCTTGGGTGGATACAGGTTTCCTCAATGTGTGGATATTAATTTCCCTCCCTGCATCCACAGGTCTGAACGGTCCTAGTTCTCCAGTGAGGGACTGTTTCCCCCGGGCCCACACACACAGCTCTCCCAACCCCATGAGCCTCTCTGCTTCCAACGGGAACGCTCTGGCCCTGCTGAGCCCTCAGAGGCCAGGGGCCATCGACAACCAGCCCCTCATCACCCCTGAGCCCATGAAGGTACGCACCGCCTCTCCTGTTTTACAGGGGTTTTTACCTGCGTCGCCGAAGGCAGCAGGTCAAGGAAGGGCTTTTTCACTTCCAAAAATGCTCAGTGGACAAAAATCTCTTGGGAGAGCGCCAAACACATCAAATAGAGCGGGTGAAATTTTATCATCCATTGTCCATCCTTCATTCCGTCCGGCTGGCCAGCCGTTCATCCGAAGTAACGATATTACCGAGATAACTCAAAATAATTGGCCCAGGAATTTGTAATTTGGTATAATGATGTGTCTTGACCCATGGCAGATCGCTATTGAAAATGGGATTTCGTCAAAATCCAAGATGGTCGCAGCCATTTTTTGTAAAAACGTCGTTATCGAGATAACGCGGAAAGTATGTCTCGTAGGAAGTTCTGATTTGGTATGTTGATGTATCTTGAGTGAAGGCAGGTCGCTATCGAAAGTGGCCATGCTGCATCAAAATCCAAGATAGCCATCGCCATTTTTGTAAAAATGACGTTATCGTGATAACATGAAAAATATGTGTCATAGGAAGTTCTGATTTGGTATGCTGATGTATCTTGACCTAAGGCAAGTCGCTACTGAAAATGGCCTTGCTGCATCAAAATCCAAGATGGCCGCCGCCATTTTTGTTAAAACGACCTTATTGAGATGACACGAAAAGTATGTGTCATAGGAAGTTCTGATTTGGTATGCTGATGTATCTTGACCGAAGGCAGGCCACTATGGAAAATGGCCATGCTGCATCAAAATCCAAGATGGCCGCTGCCATTTTTGTAAAAAGGACGTTATCGAGATAACATGAAAGATGTGTGTCATAGGAAGTTGTGATTTGGTACGCTGATGTATCTTGACCTAAGGCAGGTCGCTATTGAAAATGGGCACACTGCATCAAAATCCAAGATGGCCGCTGCCGCTTTTGTAAAAATGACATTATCGAGGCAAGGTAAAAAATAAGTGTCGTGGGACATTATAAATAGGTATCCTGATGGCCACCACCATGGATCTGCTGGAACAGCGTCATCGCAATAACTCCAAAAATAAGTGGCCTTGGAACTTTGAATTTGGTATGGTGGTGCAACTTGACCTATTGCATGTTCTTATCGAAAATGATATAACAACATCCAAATTCAAGATGGCCACCAAACGAGATAATTTTGCAAACTAAGTGGCTGACCCAAGGCAGGTCATTATTGAAGATGAGTGTGAAGATGAGCATCCGTTCAGGTTTATCTTTTCTATATGGCTGCATCTATCTATCATCATCATTGTCATCGTCATCATCATAACAATTCAACATCACTCAATCAATGCAAATTTTATTCACCGCAGCATACTGCTACATAACACCCGCGCAGCGACGCAGGTTCAGTGACTGCGCACTTGTTAAACTAGGCCTTGGTGCTCACCTGTGTGTGCTGGTTTTTTGCTCCAACCTCAATTGCAATCATGGGACTGTAATTAACTTAAAGGAGCTGTGTCATGATTACTGCGCATGCTCATGACTGACAAAGAAAGTGAATCTGCTTGACTGCAGGTCATTATCCGATTCCATCCTGGCCAATCCGCCTTCGTTTTGCATTGTATTTATATATTATGGTTACTCCAGAATTGTGCTTTTTATATTGAAGAGTTTTTATGGAAATTCAAGGATTCAAAGTGCGATTTTAAGCTTTAGCCAAGGGATACAAAGAATGTGTGCTAGTTTGACATCACCAATAGTCACAGAAGAAGAAAAATATTGTTCCTTTTAGATTTTGGACTTGTAGTTGAGTGGATTTACTTCTTTCAAAGTTTGGAGCATGAACAGTAATCGTGACATAGCTACTTTAATTTCTCCTGATTAGGTGCAGTTCCTTTTTTAAGCAGTTATATACGGTCCTCAGCCTTTTTTGACAAAAATAACCATGTGTCCCATGAAGAATCAAAGATGCTAGAGCATATTGTGTGTTTTTTTAATATATATTGCAAACAGAATTTTAAACAGATCAAATTAGACACTGAGAAAATCGGTACGCTCTGAATCAGGTTGCTGAACACAGCTGTGTGGAGTTCTCAGTGCTTGAATTGGAATAAAAAAGGTGCCAGTACTCTGAATCAGCAGCTCCGAAAAACCAAAACTGAACAAAAACCTTACTGTAGAACTGCATTACACTCCGCCCCAACCCAGCAGACACAACTACATATCTTAACTAGTATTGCTTAAGCTCCCACATTCTCAAATTGCAAGTAGGTCTTTGGTAATGTCATGAGAAATTATGAATTTAATCCCAAATAACTAACATTCATATGAAATATCATATTGGTGATACTGACAAAATGCAGAAAAAATAAGAATAGCTACATCAGAACAACAGCTTTCTCAAAACGGTTGTCAAAATGGTATGAGAATATTCCACTCATTAGAATCATTTTATTTGTTGTGTATAATGCTTTTTACAGAAAGCAGGCCATTTCCAAGCAAGCCAATTTTAGGAAGTGAACCAATATGCATATAATTATGGACTGAGAGGATATTTAAATTACCTGACAGAATGACGCATGTAACATGGCAGGACAGATTTTTGGGTTACACTTTATTTGAAGGTATCCTCATAAGAGTGACATATCAGTGTCCTAACTGGTACATGACACAGTCATGAACGTGTCCTGAACATTTTGTCAATGTCATAAACGTTTATGACTCAAGACAGCCCAAACAATGTCAACTCATTACAAAAACTGAATGACACCTTATGACAACAGTCATAAGCGTCATTGACATAATGTTTATGACACGTTCATGACTGTGTCATGTAACAGGTATGACAGTGTCATGTCAGTCTTATGACGATACCTTCAAGTAAAGTGCAACCGATTTTTGTCAGTCCGATTTTAACTGACAGGCAAGCCTACACTGGTCAATAATGTAGAATACAAACCAACTGAAAAATGGACAATACATGAGTGTTTCACAGAGGTTCATAAGTTACTTGTGGTGGTGACTGTACAAACTAACTGCATCAAAAACAGTCATGAGTGGGGAAAAAAACCATACCCACCCCACTAGAAGCTTTGTTACCTTCGCCAGTGACTTCGCTGACGAAGGTAATGTTTTGATCCCCGTGTATTTATTTGTTTGTGTGTCTGTCTGTATGTGTATCGAATAACTCAAAAAGTACCAAACGGAATTTCATATTATTTGGTGGGTTGATTTGGCATGACCTGAGGATCAATCGATTAGATTTTGGGAGTGATCGGGTCAAAGGTCAAGGTCAAGGTAAAATGTTGCATTTTGGGTGGACATGTCTTTATAAAATAATATATAATTGGCTTGAATTTCACTTGCCGTTCTTATGAACTACATAAGAACTACAACAGAAATGTTCTTTTTTTTTTAAATATTGGAACGCACTCGTGCGGAAGACTGCATGGTTGTCTCTTATATATAACATATATAACTAAATCAAACGCTGCTTAAAAAGAACAAATAAATTACCGCACAGACTGTAATTTGCAGCAACAATATGCGTGCCTAGGCGTGTCAAAAGGTGACTGTATGCTGTAGGGTGCTGTAAGAAGTTAGGGCCGATTCATAGTCGACGCAGAGGCACGCATACGCATCAAGACGCATCGCAACGCTTCATGACGCTTTGGCCGCCATGATGCGTTCGATTGCGTCGTCTGATTTTTCAATACGCGACGCAGCAACGCATGTAATACCATCCGTCGCCAATGTTTATGATGTACTTATAAATACTTTTTAGCCGACATAATAGAAGAAGACTGTACTGAAAAAAAGAAAAACTGACACTGTTGGGTATGAGTGATAGTGCCACTTCAGCTGTTATACATTTCCTCTGGAAACCTAGCAAAATTAGATTCAAATCAGATTTTTTGGGCGTTCGCTTCGTTTGTGCTGGTTAAAATTAGCCTTGATGATTTAACCAGTGACTGCCTAATGTTAGCCTAGTTTCCGGGCATCTGTCAGCCTATGGACCGGTCGTGCTTTCTAAAATCAACATATTTACGATCATATGCAAAACAGGCAAAGTATTGGTATTAACCTGTAGCTAGCTATGTGGAAAAAATGCAATCCATGTATGGCGTAAGGTCGCTATTTTTTCTGCTTTTTTTTTTCCTCTCCCTTTTGCTTGAAAATAGTCAGGGACGTCCAGTGGTACACGTACCCTCAGCACTCACCTCCGTGGTGTTTAGCTTTTCACAAATGATCCAATTACCCCATCTACAGCCCAAATTTTGTTTTACAGCATTTGTAAGCCCATTCTATTATAAAACAACGTTGTGTATCAATGATGCTGGCTTAAAAAAAGTTATGGCGTATGACATGGGTTTCATTGATAACGTCAGATGCAGTCGCGAAATCTTGAGTATAAATTAGGCTAGCGCAAAGGGTTACTAATTTGAAGTGGGCTATATTCTCGAGACGACCACCTTGACTAGTTGATTATAGCTGTCTAAGGTGTCATGTTAAGGTAAACTGATAAGAGCCATTTAACGTTCATATATTCACGATATATCCATCGCAACGACAGTTAATGAATTATCTTGCCAAATAACTTGCTAATTGTTTGCTGCGCTGGAAAGATAGACTCTGGGTCTGTCTCATTCTATAGAGATCAGTGAATGTCACTCGGAATGTCAGCCGAAATGTCACCAGTGACGCTGCTACCCCCTATTGTGTGAGCGGTGTATTGCATTTCGCGTATCGCCCGTGCGGCTTGCGTACACTATGTACACTACGAAAGGTGGTGCATTACTTGCGTTTTTGCGTCCCTTGCTTGCGTGACTCGCGTCGACTATGAATCGGCCCTTACGGTGCGCTGAGCGGTAAAAATCGGAGGTGGCAGTTCTGCGTACCGGTAGCTGGCCCATTTCAAGCACTGTGAGTTCTTGAAAAATCATTTGTTTGAACTTCATCATCCTAAGATGTCACTAAACAGATTTGATTCAGTTGCTCACCTAATATTTGTTGTTTTTGCGACCATGTGTCCACTCTTCACCTATTTTGTTGACTTTCGTCAGTTCAGTATTTTTTGATGTTTTTGTGCAGTTCTTTTTAGTATATCACGATGTTGATATAGACTTTTTCTTCTTCAAGGCATGTATGGATATCTATTAAAATGAGGCTTAAAGGCATAAATAACTGCTATCAACATAAATGCACCTACATAAGACAAATGAACACCCTGTTAAAATTCAACGATTACAAATATGGTAGGAACAAAAACCGGCATACACAAGAGGGTACCAGGACAGAGTTTGGGAAGTATTATGTTGCACCACACCATCAAATCTGCTCATAAAGGAGTGTTTAATCAGTTGTGCCAGCCGCAAGTATGTGTGTGTATGTGTTCCTGCCTGAGCAAGCGTTTGAATATGTACGTGCATGTCTGTGTGCATGTGTGTGCACGGAAGCACATGCGTGTGTGTGGTGCCTCTGCCTGTGGGATTGATTTCTGTGCTTTTTTTTTTTTTTTTTTTTTTTTTTGTTATAGCGATCAGTGTGTCCGTCCGTCCGTCCGTAATAAAATCGTTTCCGGACCAGAACTCGAAAACTATACCACTTACAAACACACAAATTTGGTATGGAGCTTCTCCTTAGTTGTGCCTTTTGGGGGTTTCGGTCCATCCGTCTGTCCACATAACCTACAGCCGGGGGGATCCGCCATTGCCAGATGGCTCTTGTTTGTTTTGTTTCTGTATTGTCTTCCTGTTTGCACATTGATGTTTATTATTTATTATTTACTTCTTCATTAATTTCCTCTTATGTTATCAGAGATGCCAAGGCTTACGTCTTAGGCGTGAGTTTCTCCTGTTCGTGGCATTCACGTTTCTTTGCCGTTGTCAGCAATTATTCAATCAAAGTGCACTGAAGAAATTCACTCGTGGAATTTAAGTCCTTGTGCATTAAGTTAATCAGTTTCACGTCCATTACGGTGGATTTCCCTATTAATGACAATGACATTGATTATGACTCGGGAATTCCCAGGCTTGTCTTTACTGAGGGATTTAAAGTAATGGAATTGCATAAAAGGTTTCAAATGGTCTTATTTCATTAAAACAATTTAAACGATCATGAAACACATGCATTGTTTCCAGTCCCTGAGTAAAGAGAAGCACGGGAAGTCTGGAGTCATAATCGCTTTCCATGTGACTTGTGATGAGGTGCACCGTTACGCATGTGAAACGGAAACTTATATGCACAAAGATTTTAATTCCGCGTGAGAATCTCATTAAGCATTCAATGAATAATTACAGACTACGGTGAATAAGCCAAAAAAATGCATACGACCTACGCCGAATGCGTGAGACTCGGCATCTCTGTGTTATTTGTGATTCTCTGGATTTGTAATCTCAGCACCACTGGAAAGGGGGGTCTCTACCCTCACTTTGTCTATTGAGAATTGAATAAAAGTTGAATGAATTAATGAATTCATGAGTGTTTGTGCGCGTGTTTGTGTGCATGCATGCGTTGAATGGTCCTGCTGACACAGGCATTTGTCTTGTTTGGATAGCAGTGCTCAAGGGAGTTGCGACAGTAAAGTGGGTCATTCTGTGTTGCTGTGTCCATGTGGGTAACGTGAGAGCAGTTTCTGATTGCTGAATCCCCTCTGCACTGTAGGTAATCTAGTTCTGTGGTTGCCCCCTCCCCGGTGTGATGATTGGGTGGGTTGGGAGCAATTGATTGCTGGTGTCTTACATTCTCTCCCCCACCCCCCAGGCCCCCACCTTGACGATGGAGGGAGGGAGATTACGGCGGACCCAGAACCTTCTCCCTCACCAGGACTTTGAGATGGTGCCGGAGTCTGTGTGGAGGGCGTTATATCACTGGTACGGGGCCAACCTCAGCCTACCCCGCCCGGTATGTATCCCAGCAACAGCGTACAGTGGAGTCTATATGTATTTGAACAGTTGGACATGTCATGTTTGACTTCATGTGGATGCACTCAGCATCAAATAGTGTAGTGAAGTGATAACGTTGCGGCTACTTTGCTTCTGGTGTCGGAAGTAAAATCCCTTTGGGAATTTATAATGGGGTTTGGACACTGTCCGGCATTTCTTGAACTCATATTAATTTCCTGAACCGGCTCGCTTATAGGTTTGCCTTTTCGGTATACGGATACAAATAATCGCATCAAATTTGTTGTTTATTACCAAAAGTATATGCTTTTGCACTTGTGGTCCAGTTTGTACTCCACTTTTACTAACTACATCCACTACACAAGCGAGCGAGTATCCTGTGATTTGTTCCCGACCAATGACACTGATAACGTACCTCGACGCTAGCCAATCAGTGCCCGAAAGTGCCATTGTCTATGTCCATGCAACCATTACTACATTGCTGGCAGTGATGTGCCTTCAGGGCCAGCAAGGCCTTCTCTGCTGGCCTAGAAAAATAACATTTTCTTAATAAATACTTCAATTAAAATAGAAGTACCGTTTTTAGCTTATTATTTAGCTTATTGTCGTGGTGTGGTGTCTGTCGTCTGGAACATTTTTTTATCTTTTTTTTTGGCTTGTTGAATTTTTGTGTAAATTTGCAATAACATATTACTAGACCATATCTCCAGACTCTTTTCTCGCATTTTTGATATAATCATATTTGTCCGTTTTATGGGCCCTTGAAATTTTGGCTCCAATGTTAAAGATGGGACTGAGAAATGTAAAAAAAATAAATAATTTCTCAAAAACCGCTTGATGATTTTTTTTCTAAATCAGGCAATCAACTTATCTTGGTACCGTCAATGGACATTGCGAGTGCCATTTTGATTGAATCGATGGAACTGGGTCTGTTGGGGGCGCTGTACTTTATGAATATGCAAGATGGCCTGTGGAGGCCAAATAGTTGCAGATAGAGATTAAGTTTGTATTATCGACATACAGGAAGTCATATATGACCAATATTTTGGCAATATTAAGTTTGACCACAGATGACTTTGAAAGGTCAAACTCGAGGTCAGGGAATATAGGTATTAACATTGTTAAAAGATATGACTTGAAATTTAAAAAAATTATTTCTCAAAAACTGTCTGATAACTTTTTTTCTAAATCTGGCAATCAACTCACCTTGATACACATTATGTACAGTGCGAGTGCTATTTTGATTGAATCGACGGAAGTGGGTCTTGTGGGGGCACTGTACTTAAACATTGGGTCTTATGGAGAATGGGCCAAATCGTCTGTGGAAGCTAATTGGTTGCAGATAGAGATCAAGTTTGAATCTTACTGACATAGGAAGTAATATATGACGTATATTTTGGCTGTGTTGAAGTTGACCTCAGATGACCTTGAGAGGTCAAACTGGAGGTCAAGCAAAATTGAAAATATTGAATATCGGCTTGAAAATATTGAAGATTGGGAACATATGTGCATTGAACACTTATAGGAAGTCATGTATGAACTTTTATTTGGTGGCGTTGAACTTGACCTTCAGCGACCTTCGAAGGTCAGACTTCACATCGTAAAACTTCAGTGACTTCTATCACCAAAACTATTACAGATAGAGCTTAGTTTTGTAATTTGGCCATGTAGGAAGTCATGTATGAAGTTTCATTGGGTTACCTTGAACTTGACCTTCAGTGACCTTGAACGGCCAAACTATACAGTGAAATTTCAATGACTTATATCAGCAAAATCGTGACAGATTGAGTGTTTGTTTGTATTGTGGCCATATAGGAAGTCATGTATGAAGTTTCATTCGGTGACCTTCATTTTGACCTTCGATGGTCTTACTTGACCTAGTGAAGATTCATTGACTTCTGTCACTGAAAAGGTCACAAATGAAGCCTTGGTTTGGGTTACTGACATAGGAAGTGACATGAACTTTCATTTTGTGACATTCAGCTTGACTGTTGATGAGATTTTAAGGTCAAACTTGACACAATACAATTACAGTGACTTGTATTGCCAAAACGGTCACAGATGGAGTTTAGGTTTGTATTGGAGACATATAGGAAGCCATATATGAACTTTCATTCGGTGACCTTCGTTTTGACCTTCAAAGGTAAAATGTGACGAAGTGAAAATTCAATGATTTGAATGATCACTAAAATGGTCACAGATGGAGCCTAGTTTTGTCTTACTGACTTCTAGGAAGTCAAATATGAACTTTCATTTGGTGACATTTAACTAGACTGTCAGAGACCTTTGAGGGTCAAACTCGACAGTGAAATTACAATGACTTGTATCACCAAGATGGTCACAGATTGAGCAAAGGTTTGTATGGAGACATTTAGAAAGTCATAAATGAAGTCCATTTGCTGACCGCAACTTGACATTCTGTGACCTTTAAAGTTCACAACTGACATATTGAATTCATATTGACATATTATGATGACTTGTATCACCAAAACTGCTTCAGAGCTTAGGATTGTATTACAGAAAGTCTTATAAATGTATATGAACTTTTATTTAGTGACCTTGACATTGATTTTTATTGATTCAAATGTCAAACTTCACATGAAATTTTCATAACTTGTATTATCGCTGTAAGACTGCTTGCTGGTAAGCTACAGGGCCCTTGGTCCGATTTACAGTTTTGACATTATTTGTGGCATAAAATACAATCATTTACTCACCCATATAACTTCCGTGTCACTAGAAGTCCTTTGGAAGATATTTAGATCTAAAGAGAGCGGTGTATATCCGTATCATGGGAGTGAACGGGGCGCCGAGAGCGCAGCCTCTAATCTGTCACGAAACTCATTCATTTCACCAATATTTTGTTATAATTCGCTAATGTTGTTCCCCTTTTGAGTCCAGGCTTGCCTTATTATTGTCATCCGGCGTCAGTTGCACTTTCTGGCCCTCTTTTTGTGGCCTTGCAGGAAAAAAGTCTTCCGTAGCAAAGTGAGCACTGCAAACCTGAAGATCCGCTCGCCTCAGTGCTTCCACTTGAGTATTCGGGTCTATTTTCAGCGCAACTAGCCAGAGCTTTAGCAATTCCAAATTGCGTAAAGGTAGCCTATGGAAGCTAAACGTTGTCCAACTGGCTATTTTGTTGCAACAACTTGGAAAAACGCAAACATGAACCATGATGTTTTACGAGCACGTAAAGCAGCCGACCATCATTGAGCTAATGAGCCGTACTGCGCCTGCTCGCGGCACCTGAGATGACGACGTCCAGGGATGCCAACTCTGATAAGACAAATAAGTGACGAAAAAACGCTAGGGTGAGGAGCTCCAAGATGGCGCTGTGAACGGTCGCATTGACGAGTGCAGCTATTCAATATTGTCCATTTAATGTGCAAAAGCAGTTTTGAGCGACTGTATTACAGCCTACTTATCTGATACAGTGACCTTCTTAATTTAAAACGGACTTTTGAAATTCTTCAGGGTTTGTAAGTTAACTATAGCCTATGTCGAGTTCTAGTGGGAAAAGAAAGAGCACTAGCAAAATGGAGACTGGTGCTAATGTACTCATCGATAACTGCCACGACTATGCCGGCGGTAATGACACGGGAGGGATCTCTCTGATGAGTGAGGAGGAATTCCCTTCCCTGCCTGTGACTCCTGTAAAACCCCCTGTCAAGAGAGGTAAAGGTGAAATGGCGGCTTCAGATGTCGTTGCTACCCTATCACAGTTAATCAATACTCGATCTGATGAACTTAAAAAGTTAGTCGAAGATAACACTGTCCACATTACCAGCTTGAGAGGGAACATGGAGATTATTTGCAAGCAAATGAGTGAGGTAAAGGATAAAGTTTCCCAACTTGAGGTCGCATTTGAGGGAGAAAAAGAACATGTTAGCAAGCTGGAGTCACGCGTTACTGAGCTAGAAAGGTACTCAAGACGGTGGAACCTAAACTTACATGGGGTAGCGGAACGAGTGGATGATAAAGATGTACGTCAAGAAGTCATCCGTATCTGCCAGGTGTTGCTACCAGGGGAGGCTGACTATCTGCCAAATGTCATCGATACTGTGCACCGCATCGGAGTGAAAAAACCCAACAGCTCCAGAGGTATTATTCTTCAATTTTCCTCGCGTGTTTACAAAGCCGCTGTGTGGGCAGCGGCAAAGAAGTCGTCCTACCTTCGAGACAACGGCCTGCGTTTTGCAGAGGATCTTTGTAAAGCTGATAGGGAATCCAGGCAAAAGCTATGGCCACTCGTGGATAAAGCTCGGAAGGCTGGGAAAGCCGCATACTTTGTAGGTGGCCGTGCCTTCATTGACAAGAAAGAAATTCCTTTACCTGTTTAACTTGTTAAGCTAACTCTCTGAAGATCGTTAAGCTTACTCTCAAAATATGTAATTGACTGCAAGTTAATTGCTCAATAGCTAATAGTTTGTTCTGAAAATTAATAAGTGGGCCTGTGCATGATGTTTTTGCACTTTTTGTTGCCTGTGTAATTGATGCTGTTCTCGTAGCATCTCATCTCATCTCGTAGATCAGTCCCAGATCTGAAACTGTATGTTTACTTTCTAATTTGTTCTCTGTTTGATACAACCATTTCCTTGTCTATAGTCTCTCTCAATGCCAGGGGTTTAAGAGACATTTTGAAACGCAAAGCTTTATTTTTATATGCAAAACAATGCAACACTGATTTTTGTTTCTTACAGGAGACACATTCTGTTAATGATGATATGCTTTTTTGGAAATCACAATGGGGTAATGAAGCCTATTTTTCACATGCATCAACACGTGCAGCAGGTGTGTGTACACTTAAAAACGGATATATGCAAAGTATATTGCATACAGATACTGATAATAATGGTCATTATATCTGCCAGGTTATTAACACTCATAACATTCATTTCATCATAATTAACATCTATGGTTTCAACACCACAACTGAGAACAATAATCTTCTTGGTGATGTAGAGAATAAAATATTATGGATGTCTAAATTTCCTAATGCTTATCTACTCATAGGTGGTGATTTTAATATTACTTTGGATAACACGATTGATAGATGGCCACCAGGTTCCCAAAACAATACTTCTGCAGTGTTAAAAATGTTAATGCAAAGGTTTGACTTGATAGATATTTGGAGAGAGAACTCTCCAGCTGTCACAATGTTTACTTGGAGTAATAAGTCAAAATCCAGACAATCACAAATTGATTTTTGGTTAATTTCTAGCAATCTTAAAAACAACACAAAGGCTGAAATTCTTCCTACTCCTCTTACTGATCATAAGGCCATTAAGATACACATTTCTTTACTTCCATCATTTAACAACCCAAGAAGTTCATATTGGAAAATGAATAGCTCTGTTTTGGGCCACAAAGCAGTTGAATTAAGGGTTAAGGAATTGGTTCATGTCTTTTGGAATGAAGCTCAAGTAGAAGGGAGATATGGAATTAAATGGGAACTCTAAGTTTGAAGTTGGCAAATTTTTCAGAAGTTACTGTAGTAGTCTAGCTAAAGCAAAACGAATTGAAGAGGAAAAAATAATTTCTGGGATTGCTGCCTTATCCTCCATATGTCCTGATAAATTGACCCCTGAAGAAAAAGAGGCATTGTTTGAATACCAAGATAAAATAGATAGTTTCTACAAATCTAAAGCTGAAGGGGCATTTGTAAGGTCTAGAAGGCGTTGGTTGGAGGAAGGTGAGCAAAACTCAGCATATTTCTTCAGATTAGAAAAATCCCAATCTGTGCAGAACACTATTCACCAACTTCAAATAGGAGCAACAGTATGTGATGATGCAAAGCAGATTGCAAACTTCTGTTCAAATTTCTACAAAAATTTATATACTTCTCAATACTGTGAAGATAGTACGAGTTCATTCCTGAATTCTTTGGTTGTTAACCCATTAAGTAAGACTGATAAAGAATTTTGTGAATGTCCAATCTCTATTAAAGAGGTAACGGATGCAATTAAGAGCCTAAAACTGAATAAATCACCTGGAGTTGATGGTATCACATCTGAATTTTATAAATGCTTTGCCAAAGAATTAGCTCCATTTTTGTTGGAGGTTTTTAAGGAAAGTATTACTGAAGGTACTCTCCCCCCCACTTTGACACAAGGTTTAATAACTTTATTGCCTAAACCTAAAAAAAATCCTCTTCTAATTGATAATTGGCGCCCAATCAGCTTACTAAACAATGATTACAAAGTACTGGCTATTATTTTTGGTAAAAGATTAAAAGCTGTATTAGATGACATTATAGATGAAACCCAGTCTGGTTTTATGTCTAATAGACACATCTCCAACAATATCCGACTAGTATTAGATATTTTAGATTACCCAGATTATATTGAAGATGAAAGTTTTATTTTATTCTTGGATTTTTACAAAGCATTTGATTCAGTTGAGCCCGAATTTATTTTTAAAACCCTTAACAAATTTGGTTTTGGTGAATATTTTTGTAGAACAATTAAAACCCTATATTGCAATGGTAGTAGCTCTATCAAATTAAAGAGTGGTACATCCCCTAGATTTGAATTAAAACGCGGGATACGTCAAGGGTGTCCTATTTCCCCTTATCTGTTTTTGCTGTGTACTCAATTATTAGCTAATCACATTAAAAACAGTGATCTGAAAGGAATGTCTGTGATTAATAAAGAGGTTATTATAAGTCAGCTAGCTGATGACACAACACTTTTTTTAAAAGACTCCTCTCAGATCTCTCTTGCGATAGATATTATTCAGGTATTCTCGTTAGCATCAGGTCTTCATTTAAATGTGAATAAATGTGAATTAATGGCAGTAAAAGGATGTAGTTTGGCTTCCATCTGCAATATACCAGTAAAGGACAAAGTCACCTACCTAGGCATAGTTGTAACTAGGGATCAGAATCTAAGATGTAGTATTAACTTTAATCCAATAATTGATAAAACAAAGAAAAAACTAAATATGTGGCTACAGAGAGATTTGTCATTAAAGGGTAGAATATTACTTTCAAAAGCAGAAGGCATTTCCAGGCTGACTTATGCTGCTATAGCATTGGGAGTTGATACAAAAATCTGCAAGGATATTGACCAGTTACTTTGTAATTTTATTTGGAAGAACAAAACACATTACATTAAGAAATCTGTCATGATGAATAATTACAACAATGGTGGCCTTAACCTTCTTGATTTCAGTATACTTAATAACACCTTCAAAATTAATTGGATTAAAAAACACTTAAAAGAACCTGCTTCCATATGGAATATCATTTCTCATCATGTGTTTTCTCAGTTGGGTGGCTTGAAATTTGTTTTACTTTGTAATTACAATATTGATAGGCTTCCTGTGTCTCTATCAAACTTTCATAAGCAAGCTCTTTTGTCTTGGTCCCTTATTTACAAGCACAATTTTTCTCCAAATAATTATTTTATTTGGAATAATAGAGATATATGTTATAAAAAGAAATCCTTATTTTTTGACAATTGGTTTAGGAACGGTATTCTATTGGTAAATCAACTATTTAATAAGGAAGGTAATCTGTTCAGCTATCAAGAATTTCTACATCACTTTACACTTCCTGTAACTCCTAAACAATTTGCTATTATTTTTGACGCGATTCCTGCAGGAGTGATTATGCTTTTAAAAGGTTTTTCTTTCTCATCGTCCTTTGTAGTGCCTCAACTTGATCCTTTGAAAACATACATTGGTGAGTTATGTTTTATGTCTACATCTTACAATAGCAACAGAAATGTGCGTAGTCTCTTTCAAAAAGATTGCATTTCAGTTCCTCATGTGATCTCAGCGTGGAACAAATATGCCCAAGACGTTTGTTGGGCTAGGGCATGGACTCTACCCAGCAAATTTTTCCTTGTCAATAAGGTAAAAGAGGTTACTTTTAAAATTATCCATCGTTGCTATCCTGTTAAGTCTCTTTTAGTTAAGTTTAGAAAAGATATTGACATAAGATGTAGTTTTTGTAATACATTCTCAGAAACTGCTTTTCATCTTTTTTGGTTTTGTGAAAACTCTAGAGGCCTCCGGCAGAGGATTTGTCGTTTTATTTTGGACAATATTAATGATTGTTTTACCTTGCGTCTGCAGGATGTTTTATTTGGTTTCAATACCTACAGTAAGGATTTAGAAGAAGAATATTTTCTTTGTAATTTAATCATTCTTTTGGCTAAATTTCATATACATAAAAGTAAGGTTTTGAGAACCCACCCCTCATTTGTTTGTTTTCTTAAAGAAATGGAGTTGTATATTAAAACTATTTCTACCTCTCTTAACAAAAAAGCTATCAAAACTGTAAAACTTTGTTCCAAATATGAAATATTTTTGTAATGTATGCATGTGTATCATACTTTGGACTGTGTATGTATATATATATATGTGTGTATATGAATGTATGTATGTGTATATGTATATATATATGTGTCTATGTTTATATGTGTGTATATATTATTTAATTTTTATTGTTTTTTTGTTTGTTTAAAAAAAAAAAAAAAAAGTGCTATACATATATTTTTGTATAACCCCTGGCATGTAGACATTGTATCTTTTCATTTCGTACAATGTAATTTTGTACTTGTTTGAATAAAAAAAAAAAAAAAAAAAAAAAAAAGACAAATAAGTGACCGCAGCTTCAGGAACAAGCCCAAAACAAGTGCAGTATAGATCAGAAGAAAGGGGGGGGGGGTTGGAGAGATCATCTTTCTTTTACTTGAGCTAGACGCGAGGAGGGAGGGCGGGTTCTCACATATTGGGCTGTGTTAGGCTGTGAGCAGACAAAGTCAATCAATGAATCGGGGGGTGAATAACAACCATAAACGTACAATAATTCGGTCGCTTGTTACACTTGTCAAACAAGCAACCATATTTTTAAAAACAAGCCCAAAAAAACGCAACCCGCGACCCCGACTTCAGGAAAAAAGAAGCCCAAAGTCACGTCGCGGGCTTGGCAACTTGGCACCTGCGCGCGGCACTTGAAATGACAACGTCCAGTTCAGAGGCGAGTAGGTCCAGCTACAGACGCCGGATGACGATAACGGGCAACCCCGGACTCTAAAGGGGAACAACACTAGCAAATCATAACAAAATATGGGTGAAATGAATGAGTTTCGCGACAGATAATGCGGCATTGGAGGCTGTGCTCTGACTAAATGATCGTATTTTATGATACAAATAATGTAAAACTGTAAAAATGGTACTTCTCTTTTAGAACTGCATGTATTTTCGAAAGTCAATCAAAATCCTCTTACATTCAATCGAAGTAATTTCATTGCTTAACTCCGAGTTGCGCAGCTTCCACAGTGCAGACATCTTTTATAAAGGACACCTTTGTCTAACGCAATCAGATTCAAAGCTTCAATCAGGTCAAAGCTGCTCTCTCTACATGGCTCTGGTCTCACGTCTCAAGGCCTTCGGAATGTTTTTTTGTTTTAATTGAAAGATACTGATTTACAAACAATGAGGCACAGTACAATAACAGTAAAATTACTGTATATTAGGCACAGTAGTCAGGAATAGTGTGACCAAATATAACAGAGGAGGAAAAAAGAGAAAAATATAAAGAAAATGAATAATATTAAAAGGAGCATTTGAGTGAAAAAGTGCACGCAGTTGATCTAGGGGTCATCAAATATGTTGAGGTTTTCATGGGCTCTGAGCACACATATAGCATGTTTTCCTTTTACTGTTTTTAAGGCACTTAGATAATTGTCCACCAGGTCCCTTATGAAGACTGTGAAGAGGTTCAACTTTTCTCCATTTAGACTTGTGGATTAAGAACTTTGCCAAGAGTATAAGCCTGTTTAATTTCAAGTCACAGTTCACTTCCTTCAGGTTGATTCCAAACACAATGTTTTCTCTGGTGAGAGGAGTGAGTATTAGGATTTTGGTGGATCGCCAGTCTTGAAGGTCCTCCTAAAAAGCTCTTGAGTACATACAATTAACACAAAAATGATCTGTGGTTTCAATTTCATTGTCACAAAAGCTGCAGTTATCGTAGTCGACATTAAATCTCATTCTTATCAATTCATTGGTTGGCTAAATATTGGTCAGAATTTTAAAATGTACTTCTTTTTTTCTTGGGGTTTCAAAGGACAGTGATGTATTTGGTTCTTTTTTTATTTTTGAGGTTGAGAACAGTTGAGTAATGCAATTTCTGTTTGGTCGTATTGGAAATAGTACATTATTTTAATGGTTACGGATCAGCTTATTTGAAGTTTCTTTTGCCTAGAAATCGTGGCCATTTAGATGAAGTATCAGTAAATTTCTCACGCATGGCTGTCTATCCATGTTTTGGACCATCAGTTTAACTGAGGTAGGGATTGCTTTGATCACTATATCAAATTGAGTACGTGTGCAGAATCCATCATATTTCAGACAGAAGTCTTCATATGATAGCCACTGTCCCTGGTCATTGATAAAGTGAGTTACTGACCAAATATTTTTTTCCATCCAATTATGCAAGAATAGAGATGTACCTTTAAATAGAACATATCTATTGTTCCAAAGAGTTTGATGTGGAGTAAAATGGTGAGTGTCCATGAGGTTCCAACATAACAGCACTTGTTTGTGGAAAGAAGACAGTTTGATTGGCAGTTTATCCACATGAAAATCAAATTTAAGAACAAAATCTTTACCACCCATTTCATTAAATAAACTTCTGGGGAGACGATACCAAATGCTATTATGATTCAGTTGGAAAGATCATAGCCACTTTAACTTGAGCATAGCATTCAAACATTCAAAGTCAATGGCTTGTAAACCACCATCTTCATATTTTTTTTAACAATTTCTGATTTTTTGATGTAATGGACCCGATTTTTCCAGATAAAGTTGAAATTTAATTGGTTAATGGTTTAATAAATTTACTGGATGTGGCCAGTGAGTTAGCAGGATAAATGCATCTAGGTAAAGATTCCATTTTAGATAGGTATGTTCTTCCAAAGACTGTCAGTTCTCTTTGTAACCACATATTTAATCTGGATTTAAATTCAATTATTTTTTCTTGTTTATGAAGAGTATCACTGACTTTGGTGTCTTTGGTAACATGGATATCAAGATATCTGACAGATGTTCCAATAGGAATATTACAAGCTTCTGTAAGACTGCATTCATGTATGGCCATTAATTCACATTTTTTGCGATTGAGTGTAAGCCCAGATGCTTTAGAGGACATATTAATTAATTCAAAGACTTAAGATATTTGTTCTCTGCTTTCTTAGAAGATGGTGGTGTCATCCGCCAATGGACTTATTATTTTTTTCATGATCAAAAACATTCCGTTTTTTCATATCAGATTTTTTTATATGAATTGCCAAGGTTTCTGCTGCCAAAATAAATAAAAAAGCATAAATGTTGCAGCCCTGTTTAACTCATCTATTGATGGTAAAGCGGGGAGAGGTACCTAGAGTGAGTGCTACAGAACTAGTAGCGTCTTTATAAAAGTTTTAAATTATACTACAAAATTTGGGTGAAAATCCATGCATGCGTAACACTTTGAACAAAAATTGGAGGTCTAGGGAATCAAATGCGTCATAGGAATAGAATGAATCCTTTATCTTTGATCAGACTGTTATAATCAAAAAGCTCCTGTGCTAGTCTTATGTTGCTGTCTATTACCTACAAATCCAGTTTATATTTCACTGATTATTTGATCCAGCGCTCCTTTAAGTCCATTAGAGTAGATGTAGGTAAGTAGTTTATAATCACTGTTCAATAGTGAAATTGGGTGGAGGTTATCCAAGATTGTTTTATCTTTACCTGGTTTCGGTATGAGCGTGATGACCCCTTGTTTCATACTGTTTGGTAGTGACAGATTAGTTGTAGCTTCTTTGAAGACTTTAAAAATAAAAAATTCTCAGGGAACTCCAAATATGTCTATTGAAGTTAGCTCCAAGCCCATCAGGCCTAGGGGATTTGTCAGGATTTAAGCACATGACTGCTTGGTTGAGCTCATCAATTGTAAAGTCCTCCTTACATTCTATCTGAAGTCACGACTGATTTGAGGAATGAATTCCTCAATTTTATCTGGTAGATGCAGTCCGTGCGGAGAAATGAGCAAAAAATTCCTCCAAAGCGACAACGTGGTTCAAACCCTTCTCTCCATTTTTTTTAATCCCGACATGCAACGGTATGCCAGGGAATTTCCATTTTAAGACATGGCGATAAGTGTTTGAACCGCGTCGCTTAGCAGGAATTTTTTTGCTCATATTTCCGCATGGAAGGCATCTACCAGCGTGTACTCGCAGCTGAGTCTGGCTGTCTTAGCTAGTAAGGTACGATCCAAAGAGTTGGGGAAAAGTTACACGCGTAGAGCGAAGAAGTATGCCTGAAGCGAATGGATCGAGCAGTGTCTCTGTGGGTGTACATTGAAAGTCAGATTTATAAATATCCACAAACAGTGACAGTGATCTAGATTAGTGCACCCACGATTTTCAGTATACCATAGATGGCTCAAAATGCAGCCTCCGATGTATACAGATCCGAATGCTTAACGTCAGATGGTACCGAGGAGTCCTCCAAATGTGATATGTAGTTTGGGAAATTGAGTTTTTTTTAGCAGCAGCATTGAAATGGTCTGTAGATACTTCCCTTGATGCATCGCTCCTTCATATCAAAGACCGTATATGCTCACCCACTCGTCTTTAGCAGAAAGCAAAGTTGGGGCAGATCAAGAGCAATTATGCAACCTATTGCAAATGTGCAAATATTTTACATTGATCTTTGCATATTAGTCATTTTTAACAGCAAATTCGAGCAAAACTGTCACACTGTACAGCCCTGAGCATATCAACCTCTCAGCTATTTTTTATTCATAGGCTAAGGCTACACATTATTAACCAGCAAAATACTTACTAGCGAAAGCGACTGGCCAGGCTCGACTGTCAGCACTGGCCTCCATGGCAATCCTAAAGGACCTTTTATTGGTGCTCAAACAGACTGATATTCTGTAGGTCATTGGTCTTTTTTTTTAAGAAAGAGAGGAGGATGGAGTTCATTGTCAAATGACAAGCAGTTGTGAGTTTAATACAGCTTTCATTTTATTTATGTTAAGTTTTGGATTTTGTTTTAGATCGTTGCTGCTGGTGTGGGAAAGATGTCCCTTGCTGTACCCTTGTACATTGAGGCAGATGTGTGTTTATGCGCAGCAGCTTGGCTAGTGTCCCAGGAGTCATTTCTAGGCAGTCTGCTTGGATGTGACTAGTTGCTGTGAATGTTTTCTTGTTTCTTGGTAAAGGCAGTGATTGATTAATGTGATATGGCATAGTGCTTTATGTGTGAATGCTGTCACTGGGAATTTGTGGGGGGTAATGTAATGACATCATGCTGTTGCAGTTGAGTCACGGTGAAGTTTAGGTTAATTGCGGGAGGGTTACTGGAGGCCTAGGTGTTAAATGCCCGGCCCGCAACTGATTGCTGGCCGCTATTTGCTAGCTACATGCCTAGAAAGTGAATAGTTCTTTTTGCCATTTAGCTAGCGAGCTAGCTTTTACGTGCAAAATAAATGACCATCTACGCTTGCGAACCGCCTACCTAGTTAGCTTATTACATCTTCTGCACATGGCTAAATTGATAGAAAACGGTAAGAGGTTAGTTTAATGTCACTTGCTGTTATTTTTGCAAGCAAGCTGGCATTAAAATTCACCAAATATAACTGGCTAAACTAGCGAAATAGCTAGCTTGCTAGTTCGCTAGCCTAGCTAGTTTAGTCAATAAAAATGATGAGTAGCCAGTATTTGGCTGCTTAGCTAGCATTGAGCCGCGAACATTTCACTGGCTGGAATATACCAAATATGACGTTAGCCTGATACTGTTATGACATGAATTACCTGCGTAGCTAGGTCAGTTATGTGTTGACAAAGCCGATTAGCTTGTTCGCCAAAGTTTTTACGCAAACAAACGTTGGCCAAAGATGGCCAATTAAAGTAAATTGGTGCTACTTGTGAAAGTTAATATCTAGCAAGGTAAGCATAACTAAGTAGAATGTAGAGTGGCTAACTAATTCACAATCTCACCAGGCTGAGTAAACAAATTGTGATCGCAAGGTGCAGACATTTCTAACACATTTTATGAACTTGTTCTGCCCGAGAATCAGGAGGATCATGGGACGTGTTGTTTTTCGACTACAAAGAGGATAAGCATGGTGGCGAAAAACTTAAATAATTAAAAATATAGTTGACTATGAAAAACAACATTTGTTGTAACTCAGGAATATGGTGTAAAATCTCAAAATCGATGGAGGCTTGAAAATAAGGGAAAGTGCTTCAAAAGTAAATATTTTAAAAAGTCTATGGGTAAAATGAATGGGAACTTTTACTTCCGACACAAGCGTGATATCATCACTTCTCCATTAAAGTGCAGACTGTCAGCAGTATAATTTGCAGCTCATTTATACCCTCATGAAGTGCACTGCGTATGAGTTATGGTCTGCGCTCTTGTCCCAATACATACGAACTGCAGTAAAATCACAGCAGCCTGCCCAGGGAAGCAGTGTAACCCCATGTTCTTTGCATGCGTGTGCTTTATGGCGTGCTGATACTGTTTTGATTGGTTCCATCACCCAATTCTTTCCATGCTGATTGGTTATTCTCCTCCTGTTGCCCGCCCCCAGGTGATCAGGCAGACTCAGACGGGCGTTCCGGAGTTGGAGCTGTTTCCGCGGTACCTGCTGTTCCTGCGGCAGCAGCCGGTGTCGCGTTCCCCCCAGTCCAACATCTGGGTGAATATGGGTATGAGCGGCCTGCGCATGTTCCCTCATCACTTACCCTCACGAGGTAACGTCAGCTACAGCAAGAGCCTCGGCCTGCACTTTACTGGCCAATGAGGCGCCGCCGTGGGGCTCCCACTAACAGCAGCACCCAATCAGAGTGCACCGCACCCGCATCTGTCTGCTGAGAGCTGTGGGGTTAAGGGTGTGGAGTCAGCCATGACACCCATTAAGTGGCCATTACTGGAAAAATGTGTCCTCCAGTCCTGAAGTATGTGGGGGAAAGGAGCCCAGGAGGCAGGTGTAGAACAGGAGGGGGGGAAGTGAGTGGAGGAGAGGAGGGAAAGGGACTAGTGGAGGAAAGGAGGGGAGGAGACTAGTGCAGGATAAGGGAGGATTATACAAGTGGATGACTGCAGAGAAGGAGTTGAGCGCAGGAAAGGAGGAGAGGAGTTGAGTACATGACAGGAGAGCAGGAGATGATGGAGAAAAGGAGGGGATGAGGCAATTAGAGGAAAGGAGGTAAATGGATAACTGGAGGACAAGAGGGGAGGAGATGAGTGGAGGAATAGTGAGCAGAGGAGAAGTGGAGGAAAGGAGGGGAGGAGATGAATGCAGTATGAATGTAGATATGAGAAGGAAAGCAGAGAGGGAGGCAAGCAGAGGAAAATTGGGAAGAGGAGAAGTGTCAGATGGGGGGAAGAGACGAGTTCAGGAAAGGAGGAGAGGAGCCAAGTGCAGGAGAGGAGAGGAGTATTCAAAAGCTGGGTAAGAAATCAGTGTAGAATAGGAGGGGAGGAGTCTAGTGTAGGAAAGGAGAGGAGGAGGTGTTCAGAGGAATGGGATGGAGGAGAAGAGCAGTGGAATGGACACAGTTTTTTGGTTATTGGATGCACCGCAGCTTCTGTGCCTTGATGAAGCATGTGGGATTCAGAGCCTGCTGTTTAACCTACTAATACTCAATTCTGATGCTGGGATCATTTCACTGGATGATTTTTTTTCTCTCTGGGAGAATGCTGGGCTGATTTGATAGGATGATATGATGTCTCCAAGAATGCAGCACTGATTTCATGATTGGATTTTTGGAAGGATATTGTTATGCTTTGAGTGGAGGTTGAGTTGAATTGATTGGGGGATCTGATCTCTGGTAGAACACTGGGCTGATTGGATTGTAGGAATTGATCTGTGGTAGAACACTGGGATGATTTGATGAGGGATCTGGTCTCTGGTTGAAAGCTGGGATATTTCTCCGATCGAACATTGAACTCATTTGATTGGAAGATCTAATGTCTGGTAGAACGCTGGGCTTTTTGGATTGGAGGGTCGTACCGCGGGGAGAAAATTGGGGCTGATTTGTTGAGAGAATCTGATTCTTTGGTGAATATTTTTCATTTTTTTGAGTGGACTGGATTTTTCGACGTGAGCCAATGAGAAATTACGTACAAGTGGGCGAAAAGAGTAGATCTGTACATCACCAAGAAATATAGCTGGGGTTCAGGAAATGGATTCTCTTGTTGTTTTCAAATGGACATGACCCAGGATAATTTCTAATGTGACGCATGCTACAAGCTGGGTGTTGCGCACTGATTGATCATTTTCTAAATTCATATATAATTGTCAATCAGTTTTTACCTGCCAGCCGACGAAAGTCATGGAGGGGTATTGTAGTGGTGAGCGGTGTCCGTCTGTTTGTCTGTTTGTTTGTCTGTTAACTTCTCGTTTCCGGACGATAGCTGAAAAACGCCTTGGCCAAACGCTCTCATTTTCTGATGTCATGTTGGGGATGGTTAGAGGAAGCTCCCTATCGATTTCTGTCACGCTGCAGTAATCAATATGGCTGCCAGGGCAGGGCAAGCGCAAGGCTGAGGGGTCCCACTCGCGATGGCGCGCTATTTTTTAAAATTATGAAAAATCGCTGAAAGTTGCATTCCTAAAATTATTAACCAGTCACTTTGTATTTCAGAAGTGCAAACTAAAACTGATTTTTGTAATTTGTGTATTTGTGTTTGCATGCTCATGATGTTTTGATCTTCTATCTAATTGACTTTGGGGCTCTCTCACTGCCACCTTCCAACTAATCCTCACAGTTGCCTGAGACAGGAATGTGCCCTTGGTGTGTTGCTGCTGGGAATTTTGACTAATTACCTCTGCGATTTTTGTGCTTGTAAAACCTTGGTGTCACGGTTTCCTGAAATCGATGATGTGTTTGTTTATTTTCAATGTCTGTCAGAGTGAATATTTCTGTGCGTCTTCGTGTATTTGTGACCGTGTGCACTTTTACATCCTTTATTTGTGCGTGCATGCGTGTGCGTGGGCACGTTTGTGTGTATCTATGTGTGTGCTTGTGTTTTTTTGAGCATGTAATTTCAGAATATCGGAAACACCTGCAAATCCTGAATACCTGGTAACTCATAATATGAAGGCCCACACACCTTTGCCTACAGAACGATTTCAGTCCGACAAGGAATGTTGTCATACAATTTCTGAACTGTGTCGAGGGTCATTGGCTCATTCTTTGAGAAGGACAATTCCCTGTTCTGAGAGATAAAGGAGATAGAAATCTTGTTCACACTTTGGGCTGCAGAACTTCAATTGCGTATGTTTATATTTGGTGATGGTGTAGTCAATGACAGGCATCTGACTTCATTATCCTGTTCTTTGGACGATTCTTTGATATTTTAGTGCTCTATTGGGGACACAGTGAGGGAAGACTGTTTGCAGCATAGGGTTCATTGATGCTAAAGACTTCCCTAAAATGGCTGTCTACCATAACAAAGTCTTCTCCGTGTTGAGCAGTTGCAACAGACATTATGGAGTGCTTGTCATCTTTTACTTTCTCGACACATAAACGCATCAATAACTAATCTGGCCTCATTGCTTTTCTCCATTGCTCAGGGTTTACGGCATGTTCAGTGTTATTGTGTAATAGCCTTGGATACAAATGGTTTTTTATGACGGCCCCGTTATAAATACCAGCTTTGTAAAGCTGACAAGTCTGGTTTGGATATGGATTGTTCAACTTGTTTTTTTCAAACTGTAGTTACATTGTTATTAGCAGCTCTTCTGCTATGTGTCTGTCCAATGACTTGTGGCCAGAGTTGCTGTTTTTAGTGCTGGACGAATTTCATAATTTTTGAGACTGCTTCTCTGGTCTCTGGAAACAATTATAAGCAGTTTTTGTGGTTGACTTATAATTCATTCACCAACTGTTTGGCCACTTTTGAACTGTGTCATCAGCACTCAGATGGCGCCATCCTCTCGTCCAGCTTTGGACTGTCAAGCAGGCTCGTGCTGCTAATTAACATTCAGATTAATTGTCATCACCTATAATTGTTGTTTTGATACCTCTTCATTCAACCCATTTGTCACAGTGCGTTCAGGAACCACTCGCGAGAACAGGAATCTCAAAATTTGTAAGCCTTTATTGTAATATGGGTCGGGACCAGAAGACACAGGAATTGCCAGGCCTAAAACAATAATCAAAAAGTGAAGTCGAAATAACAGGCAGGGGTCAGAACCAGGAAGGCAGATATGCAACCGTACATAGACAGTCAGCCAAAAATCCTAGTCAGAATCCAGAAGGGTAGGTCAAAGACAGGGCATCCAAAACTGAAATTGTGGTTGTACAAAAATAGGTGAAAATCCAAATTGACAAAACAAGAATGGCAAGGGCAAGGCAATCTCAAGGTCGGATAAAACAGTCATGAAGAAGCAATAAAAAAAAGGCATACGAGGAGCTCTGCACAAATGAGTATTGATCAACGCTCTGACAGAGAATGAACTGCACTGAAGACTTAAAACAGACAAGAGGGAAGTCGCATGCTTTGCAGGGAACAGGTGAATTGGATAAGAACTAATTACAAAGGGAAGCACACATGGGAAGGTCCTTAACCACAAACAATTGGCAAAAGCCAAGACACGGACAGGATCCAGGCAGACATCCTGTGGCAGATGAACAGCTCCACTCAAGGAGTTTCTAAGTGCACAGACAAAGAGTGCAGGATAGCAATTAAGCACATGCGAGAGATCTTGCGGAAACGCTGGGAGAGGCAGAAAAAGCAAAGCAAGAGGCAGAGACTAAACAGGGCGAGTGCTGAGATTGAATTAGTGGTAATTGGTAGCGGTGCATCTTTGCAAATTAACCCAAGTGTTCATTAGTAGTTAGTAATATATACAAGGATTAGTTAGGTTAGTAAACTATGATACAAAATATAAATGTTAGTATTATTAGTAATCAAGGGAAGCAAGGTGAAGGAAGTAAACAAGAAATGAAGCAATAATATGAAACACCAGATACCACTGAAATCACCCGAAGCAGGTGAGAACACAGACTGGGAGAACAGACTGAACCAACCTGATCACAAAACGGGTGACGAGTGCAATGAATACTAAGGCATGAACAGAAAACCCAGATGTATAATAAGCAAAAAGAAGACAGAAAAGACATGGCAACATACACATAAGCATGGCATCAAAACACAGAACCATAACACAAGTTTTCAGGGGCTGTTTCCAGAATTTTGTATTTGGGCGTGTTTGTGTGTGAATGAATTTTTGTGCATGCTATGTAACAATGCTCCCTGTAGGTGTGTACATAGGAGTTCATTTGGGTGTGTCTGTTTGGGAGGGTATGAATGTGTGTGTTTCAATATGTGTATATGTATTTGTGAGTGTGTATATGTGTACTAGGCTGCATATGTGTATGCATGTACGTGTGAGTGTGTTAGCTATATTTGAGTATTTTGAACAGTCTGTGTGTGTACATGTGTCTCTAAGTCTGCATGCTCCCCTGGTAGGTAACGTCCCCTCTCCTAATGCACCACTGAAGCGGATTCTGGCCTACACTGGCTGCTTCAGCAGAATGGCATCCGTCAAAGACATCCAGGAGTACCTGTCCCAACGGCTCCGCATCAAAGGGGAGGACATGAGGCTATGGCTGTATAACGGAGAGGTAGGCAGGGGTGCTATTGGCCTTGGAAATCCTTCAAATCCTTCAAAAAAACACATGAATTTTAAGGGCCTTTCCAGGTTCATTTGATTTACCTTTTTCCAGTACAGACATAGGTGTAAAGCTATGGTTTTTATTGACATTGTTCCCATGGAATTGACATTAATAAGCAAAATCATGGTCCATATTGTGGCAAGTCTTACTCCCTAACCACCCAACCAAATCTCTTCAATCTTTTTTCCCTGTTAGATATAAGTCATATCTATGCAATCACGTGAGGATTTTTCGACATCTTGTGTATTTATTATATCTCCGAACAATTATGTTTTTGGTCCGGCCGCCGCCGCACTACGTGTTAACACGATAACTTCAATAATATTTCAATTACAAATTCCAAATTTTGCACATAAGTAAGCATCATTAAGAGGATGAACTGATTTGATTTTGGACAATTTAAGATGTCTAGATTGGCCACCAGGGGCCAAAAACTGATTTACATGTTAACGCGATAACTGCAATAGTATTTCAATTAGAAATTCCAAGTTTTGCATCTAACTTAGTATCATGAAGAGGAAGAACTGATTTGATTTTGGACAATTTACAATTTCTAGATTGGCCACCAGGGGCCAAAAACTGAAAAATCACTGTTTTTATCATATCTCTGGAAATATTTGTCCGATTGACCTCCAGTCAAGAGCAAATGAAAGGTCATGACCTGAGGATGTGGCCCACGATGACATTATACCTGTTTGGTTCAAAATTTTGACACAAAGTGGAGCTTTGTCACATAAAATTCACCATTTTTGCTATATCTTTGGAACTATTTCTCCAATTGACATGAAACTATGTGTCACATGATGACATCATACCTGTACGGTTCAATATTTTGCCACCAGGTGGTGCTTTGTGATGGAAAATTACCATTTTGGCCATATCTTCAGAACCACTTGACCGATTGACCTGAAATTGAGTTCAAATGAAAGCCTATTCAAGGTCTTTTCAAGGATTGGGGAGTTGAAGGATTGGGGGCGTTCGGGGATATACCCCCAGCCGTCGCCTCCGATGGCATAAGCCTAGTTTTTTTTTCTAGTGGTTTTACTCAAAAAATCCTCCAATGGGTCAGTTGGATGACACTTACCCTCCCATGAAATTAATACCTTAGCCCCTATCAGAAAAGGCCAATGTGATTGCATACAGAAATAACCCAACAAGTTTCTTGCCAAAATTTTAGGCGATTTGGTTATTAAAAAGTTATTAGCGCCATAAGTGCTGCAAGTTACCAGATTTTAGCTGACTTATGAAATTATTTTAGGTGGGAGAGCTTAAAAAAAGTCATTTTTTAACAAAATTGATTAAATTAACAGCGAAATGTTTTGATTTCCTTAAAGTGCACATCTAAGTAAACCTCAAAGGGAGAAAAGAGAAAAATTGAACAAAAATTTGGGGGGGGGATTCACTTTGAACCTGGGAAGGCCCCTTAATGTGGACTTTTCATTTTTAGAACACAAATTTTTAATAAAGGCTTGAAACTATATGAAATTGTAACGATCATTGCATTACACTTTTATGGTAATTTGAATGAATAGTTTGATAAATGTGGAATTTGCCAGAGCTGCTTCAAAAGTGCTTGAATATGACTTTGGAAAAGGTGTAGGAATCCAGAATAGGCTGAAGTGGAGCCCTGGAGATGGGGCTCAAGGCTGGTTTATGCTTGGTGGGAAGTCTGCTGCGCCAAAGTTGTCTGCTGACTGGGGTTTCGTTGACAGTGTTTGCCAGTAACAGTTCAGCCTCTGTACACGTACTGAAACCACTCCATATTGCTGGCTGGGTTTGTAAAACAATGTCTTCATTCACAAAAGCACATGCAGTAGTAAACCAGCGTCCTACACCAGTGCTGCCCATCCCTGTTCCTGGAAATCTTCTCGTACATTTTTTCTCCAAATTGAACAAACCGCACTTTATTTAACAACTAGAGATCAGCCCCGAGCTGTTAATTAGTGGTTAATACTAATATTGGTTCATAATTCAAGTGTGCCAAATTACAGTTGAAAAGAAAGCCTACAAAAAGGTATGTCTTCAGGAATATAGTTGAGCAGCCCAGATCTGTGCTTTAGAAACTGGGGAAATGGCTATGCATCATTTCAAGCAGGCACCTGCGACCTGACAGAAATATGTGCGTACAAGGAGTGGATAATCAACACTCCAAAATTTTTACTTGATTCACTGTTGAATGTTGTTGAATTCTTTTGTTGATGAGCAAACAAGTTATTGACCTCTCTGTCATCAAACCATACATATTTTTGCATGTGTACTATGTATTCCTGAGGTCCAAATAAAGAAAGATCAAATGGAATTGATGATTTAATATGCCAGAGGTTATAAGGGGGTGCCCAGGTGTGGGGCCTTCAGGCTTTTAATGTGTGATTTCATTTGTTTGATTTTCAATTTTTTTTCATTCTTACCCCCCAGACTAACCTGATCTTGCTGGACGATGAGGAGCACACCTTAGAGAGCCTGAAAATTCAGGATGAGCAGCACTTGGTGATAGAAGGTGCTTCTCGCTACTTTCTGCTGTTGTATTGTGTCCCAGTGTGTGATCTGTTATTCCATTTATAAAAATACTTTTCCCCTCTGTAGTTCGAAATAAAGACATGAGCTGGCCAGAGGAAATGTGCTTCATTGCAAACAGCAGTAAAATGGACCGACATAAAGGTGAGGCTCACGCTCTTTGTTTTTGTGTTTTGCATCAATAAAAGCAGTGTGGGTTTCTGGGTAATGCAGTTTTCTGGCCTCTTTCTGTAGTCCCCACCGAAAAAGGAGCAACTGGGCTCAGTAACCTCGGCAACACCTGCTTCATGAACTCCAGCATTCAGTGTGTCAGCAACACCAAGCCTCTCACCCAGTACTTCATCTCAGGGAGGCACCTGTTTGAGCTCAACAGGTGTGTGTATGCGCATAGCGACCCCTTTGGATTGGAGGTGCCTGTGCACTGAGCTACCGTCATGCCAATACTTCCTTGTTGTGCCTGAGAACCAAACGGTGCCCGGACCCTATTGTAATTGAGGGTGTTATTATTAGGAGTCCAAACACAAAGTGCTGGAACTCTGTTGTGTCTGTTCTGATTTTAGTTTTTAGCTGCGAACAAGCAGCTCTATGAATGCTTCTGTCTGTCTGTCCGTCCATCTGTCTGTCCGTCTGTGACACCTTTTTTGACCATGTTCCTGTCGTCATATCATCATGAAATTTTCAGGAGTTATTGACCTTCACCAAAGTGATGTCCATGCACAAGGTCGAGGTCAAAGGTCAAAGGTCAAGTTCACAGAGGTCACGACCTTGTTTGCGGGTTTTCGTGCTGTAACTCCAGTTAGAATTTATGGATCGCTATGAAATTTTGGAAATAGCTTCTAGGCATGGAGGAGGTGTTCTCTATCGTTTGTCAAGGTCATCTGTCAAATCCCAAGGTCACAAAGGCAAAAAAGTGTCAATTTTGCCCGATTTGACGGTTTTCGCCCCGTAACTCAAGTTTTATTCAATGAATGGCTATGAAATCTTAGAACAAGCTTCTTGGTATAGAGGAGGGGTTCCCTATTGATTTTCCAGGTCATCTGTCGAATCCCAAGGTCACACCGGTCAAAAAAGTGTCGATTTTGCCCCGATTTCACAGTTTTCGCACCGTAACTCCACTTTAACTTGATGGATGGCTATTACATCTTAGTACAAGTTTCTTGGTACAGAGAAAGGGTCCCCTATTGATTTTCAAGGTCATTTGCCCATTTCAAGGTCACACTTGTACAGGATACCACCAGTCATGGACACTAGGCCACGTGACGGATGCTAGGCGAGGTCGCAGCTATTAGATCCTTCTGATCTACTTGTTTCCCTTAGTGTTTTTGCACAGCAAGAAGTACAGAAGCTACCAAACTAGGTAGATAGGTTTCTATGTTCACTACTCAGGTTAAAAAAAATTACCCCACTCTGCCGCATGGTGATGCTATGAAAGGCTCCAACTCATTTTGAGCCATAATTATTGTAACGTCTGGGATGGTGTCAAAATGGTGGCATCTCGATCACGCCCAAATTCCACATCATCAGAGACCATTTGCGTGAGTTCTGTAAGTGCCATGGTTGTGGATTGGCTAGATATTCTGAGCAAGCTTTCGAAGCAGTTCACGCTGACTTTTCAACATTCTGGGAGAGGCATCAGATAAAGGATAGCAGCAACAAACTATTTGGTTTGCGCTTAAAGCAAGCCGTCAAAGAGTACGATAGCGCACATGTCTAAGCATTACATTTAGCTAGATAGAACATATTTGCCACATGAGGGTTAAAGAAAGGAGATGGACTACTATTACTATTTTTCACATTCTTTTGATCGACAACCCTGCAGAGGAGACTTTCAGAAATAAATCACCAAAGCACAGAAGGTTTTGAACCCTTTAACGTCAATTTGAAAATTTCAAGTTGGGTGCCGATGGAAAAAGTGGATGTTCTCCAAAAATTCCTAATAGATTTTTTTTTTTTTTTTTTGCATTTTCTTTATCTGCTCACTAAGACCTACAAAATGACATAGGTCTTGTTTCAGTATCTTTTTTTCAGACTTTCAAGCACTTTAAACCCAATGTGCCCCTGACTCCCCGCGTCAACAAAAAATGAACTAAAAATTCTCCTGGACCAAAATAATACCTAGTGTTCAATTTTCCCTCATTTTGAGTTTTCGTAAAACCTTTAAAATCTATCTCCTCCTAGACAATGTGACCAATTTGCATGAAACGTGGGAGACCAGATGTTTAGACAAAGGTCTTTAAATTTTCTATTAAGAAAGTTTCTATGTTAGTAGATGCGGTGGCAGTAAGCCAATGAAATTTAAGGGCGTGGCTGACTTTGATGTGATGAGCGTAATTCTTCTGCGATCTCCAATCATTTCCAAACCTGAGACTCCTCATCGACAGGCCATGCAACTTCAGCTCTGCAAATTTAGTGTAAATCCATTCATGGATGGCGCTGTAGCAAACAAATGGTCATACTTCTTGAACTGATAGACTGACCCGCTTGAAATTTTGCATTCTTCATATTGGTTAAGGATGCTGTGGAACTCTTATGAACAAGTTGATAGCTCATACAAGATGGCGGACATCCAAATTTCAGTTGCTTCTTATACTCACTGTAAATGTCACCTATCATGAAACTTCATAATATTGTTGAAGTCGTGTAAAAGAGCAATCTATATCCAAATTACTTTGATTGGCCAGATCAAGGTGCTGTAGAGAGACACAACTCGTTTTGGGTGATCATTTCTAAACTGTGGGTAGAAGATTCAAAGTTCTTCTTTGGTAGATTCTATGGGTCCAGACAAATCAATCCACGGAAACCACACGCATTTGGTATATGCAAATTTTCCACCTTTTTCAATTCTTTTTAAAACCTTTCATTTATATCTCTTCCTACGAAGTATAGTCAATATACCTGAAATTTTGTAAACAGCAGCTTCAGAGATCTTTAATTTCAGCATGAAGAATGTCAGTTCCCTCAGTTGAAAACATTCTAATTTCATAAATCTGATCTTACACCTTAAAGCCAGTGTTATGTTCGAGAAATCTATGGACTGTCAGAGAGCTGCCATCTCAGATGGGAAGTAAATGGTGTTCTTTTACTGTCTTTGTGGCAGGACCAATCCCATTGGTATGCGGGGTCACATGGCCAAATGCTACGGCGATCTTGTCCAGGAGTTGTGGAGTGGGACGCAGAAGAGCATTGCTCCTCTCAAGCTCAGGGTAACAACACACACGCCATCCCATAATGCAGCAGGAAAGGGCCAATGTGCACCAGTATTTCAGCACAAGGCTAACTGCGAGAGTACTGCAGGTTTGAATTCTAATTAGCACAGTGTTGGACAGTGGCAGTTTTTCGTACACCTGAAAATTGAAAAGAAACAGCAATTTGACATTTTTGGCCTTTTTAAATAAAATACATGCTCAACCACTTACAGACTGCACTGTGTATCATTTCAGCCTGATACAGTGTAAATAGGGAGCCACAGCTCTGTTGTCATTTTGAATGCGCCATTGTCAACATTTCTCCACTTCCAGTTCAATTGATCCTGTGTCTTTGGGAAAAATGTAGTTTTTGTAAATCAGGGAAAATAAGGTCCAAGAGTAAAATTGTCTGAGATGGTGTATGTTGTATTTCGTGAGACAGCAGATGCATTTCCTTACGACCACATGAAAAGAAAAGACTCTGTCCATAAAATGCGACTGTTTGTAATGATGAGAGAACATGAAAAATAAATAAAAATTAAAGCTGCAAGCAGCGTTGAAAGGGCCCTCGCACCCCTCGTGCACGTTGGGGTGGCAGCCAGATCTTGATGGGTGCAGGTGTCCTTTCAGAGCCATTGGACACTGCTGGACCGCGTACAATGTGGTTTCCTGAGTGGAGTGCAAAAATTTTCTGGAGGGCGCTATGAAACCATTTTGACATGCCTGTGCGCAAAATCTACAACATAGTAATCGTAATATCAAGCTCCATGAGTGTGTTGATTTTTTTTTAATTTTCCAGCATGTTTAGACAAAACAGCAATTCTTTTATTAATATTATTGGGGGCGCTATAGAGCCAAAATGCCACATTTAGTGCCAATTGATGGATGAAATTGAAGAGAATAAGATATTTTCAATTTTTGCAAGGTTTTGCAAGTTTTGGAGCATTCTAAGGCCTTAAAATGTGTGTTCGTAAAATTTGGAGATACGCAGGAAATAGCTCATGGCTCACTTCCTGTATGGCAAAAAAATTTCAAAAATTAACAATTGCGGGGAATGACGAATGCAATGATCACACCAAATTTCAACATTCAAGCACTTTTATCTTAACACGGCCATATCTAGAGGGCGCTGTGGAGCCACCTGGCACCATCCGATCTAATATTTACATATATTTATACTTGGGAGGACAATTTTATCAAGCTTGGAAAGTTTCAGGCAAATCCCACAAAGGATGTGGGACTAAAAACAAATTCCTGTTTCATGGCGGGACATCAAAATTCGCCGCGACACCACGGATGCATCGTTCGATGAGCCCAAAAAAGCTTCGCAATTTAACATTGGCAACGTCTTGAGATACTATTCACCAAATTCTAAGTTGATCAGATAAAATCTCTAGGAGGAGTTCGTTAAAGTACGACACCAGCGAATGGCGAAAAATCGAAAAAAGTTCAAATTTCAATTAAAAATGGCGAACTTCCTTGTGAGTCTAGGTCATGGCACCAAGAGACTTTTTTTGAGGTCTCAGGATATTCTACATGTCCACCTAATTTCATACATGCAGGTCAACCACGATGCGAGGGCTGCTTATTCGAAATTTTCCAGGGGGCGCTATAATGCCATTTTTGCCAACTCTATGTATTTTTTTATCAGTGTAATAGGAATGATGGTTTTTAGAATGGTACAAAATTTTGTGAGTTCTTGAGCATGCTGAGACCCTCAAAAGGAAAATTCTTTTAAAAATCTGATTGGGGGCGCTATAGAGCCATTATGCCACATTTACTGCCAATTTCTGTCTCAAATTGAAGACAATCAAACAATTATAATTGTTGCAAAGTTTTGCAAGTTTTCGAGTATGCTAAAGGCTTCAAACGTGTGTTCGTAAAATTTGGAATAACGCAGGAAATGGCTCATAGCTCACTTCCTGTTTGGCCGAAAAATTTAAAAAAAATAAGTATTGCCCAAAAAACAAATGTAATGATCAGACCAAATTTCATGAACATTCAAGCACTGTTAACTCAACATGGCCGTGTCAAGAGGGCACTGTGGAGCTACCTGACCACACCCAATCCAATATCAACATATAGGTATATTTGGAAGTTGACTTTTATTAAGCCTGTAAAGTTTCGGGCAAGTTTTAGAAAGCATACGCGCATAAAACCAACTTCCTGTTTCATGGCGGAATATCAAAATTCGCCGCAACGCCACGGACACAAAGTTCGATGAATCCAAAAAAGCTTTGCAATTTAACATCGCCAAGGTCTTTAGATGTCATATGCAAAATTTTAAGTTCATCGGATAAAATCTCTAGGAGGAGTTTGTTAAAGTACGACGCCTGTGAATTGCAAAAAATTAAAAAAATTTGCAAATTCAATTGAAAATGGCGGACTTCCTGTTGAGTCTAGGTGATGGCACCAAGAGACTTTTTTTTAGGTCTTGGCATAGTACACATGTCCACCGAATTTCGTACATGTAGGTTAAACACGCTGCGAGGGCTGCTTCATTGAAATTTTCTAGGTGGCGCTGTAATGCAATTTTGCCACATCCATCTGTAAACCCTATATCCTAGTAAAGAGTATGACCAGCTTAATATGTCTGCAAAGTTTTGTGAGTTTTCGAGCATGCTGATGCCCTCAAAAATGCAATTATGTATTAGGGGGCGCTATAGAGCTACCATGTCTCACCCACTGCCAAATGAGATATGGAATCAAAGAACTTAATATTTTTATTCAATAAGCCAAGTTTGGTCTGTTTTCGAGTATGATAAGGCCCTCAAAAATGTGTTCGTAAAATCTGAAAAAACGCAGGAAATGGCTCGTAGCTCACTTCCTGTGAGGCAAAAAAATTTCAAAAAAATTTATGATGACTACTATGACCCAATCAAATTTCGTGAGAATCCGAGCAAGTGCGTTCCAAAATGGCAGCGTGTTTGGTGGCGCTATAGAGCCACCAGGGCATGTCCAAGCACAAAATAAATAATACTTTGCAATTTTCACCACGACTGACGTGTGGGCAAATTTTTGTGAGTTTTCGTGCATGGCAAAGCCCTCAAAAATGCGTTCTCGCAGCAGAATAAAAAGAAGAAGAAGAAGAAGAAGAATAATAAAAATCCCATCAAAAACAATAGGTTCCTGGCACCGGTCGGTGCTCGGGCCCTAATTAAAGCTGCAAGCAGCGTTGAAAGGGCCCTCGCACCCCTCATGCACGTTGGGGCGGCAGCAAGATCTTGATGGGTGCAGGTGTCCATTCAAAGCCATTGGGCACTGCTGGACCGCGTACAATGTGGTTTCCTGATGGGAGTGCAAAAATTTTCTGGAGGGCGCTATGATACCATTTTGACATGCCTGTGCGCAAAATCTACAACATAGTTACTGTAAAACCGGGCTCCATGAGTGTGTTAATTTTTGTAATTTTTCAGCATGTTTAGACTTTCAAAAGAGCAATTCTTATATAAACATTATTGGGGGTGCTATAGAGCCATTATGCCACATTTAGTGCCAATTGATGGATGAAATTGAAGAGAATAAGACATTTATATTCTTAGTAAGGTTTTGCAAGTTTTGGAGCATTCTAAGGCCTTAATACGTGTGTTCGTAAAATTTGGAGAAATGCAGGAAATAGCTCATAGCTCACTTCCTGTATGGCCAAAAAATTTCAAAAAATTAGCAATTGCGGGGAATGAGTAATGCAATGATCACACCAAATTTCATGAACATTCAAGCACTTTTATCTCAACATGGCCATATCTAGAGGGCGCTGTGGAGCCACCTGGCACCATCCGATCTAATATTATTATATATCTATACTTGGGTGGACAATTTTATCAAGCTTGGAAAGTTTCAGGCAAATCCCACAAAGCATATGGGAGTAAAAGCAACTTCCTGTTTCATGGCGGGACATCAAAATTCGCCGTGACGCCACGGATGCATTGTTCGATTAGCCCAAAAAAGCTTCGCAATTTAACATCAGCAAGGTCTTAAGATATTAGTCGCCAAATTTAAAGTTGATCGGATAAAATCTCTAGGAGGAGTTCGTTAAAGTACGACACCTGTGAATGGTGAAAAATCCAAAAAATTAGCAGTTTCAATTAAAAATGGCGGACTTACTGTTGAGTCTAGGTCATGGCACCAAGAGACTTTTTTTTTTAGGTCTCCGCATATTCCACATGTCCTCCGAATTTCATACATGTAGGGTTACTGGGCTGCGAGGGCTGTTTATTTGAAATTTTCCAGGGGGCGCTATTATGGCATTTTTGCCATGCCTATATGTAAGCTTTTCCTCAGAGTAATACGAATTATGGTCTTTATACGTTAACAAAATTTTGCGAGTTTTCGAACATGCTGAAATCCTCAAAAGAGAAATTCTTTTAAAAATCTGATTGGGGGCGCTTTAGAGCCATTATGCCACATTTACTGCCAATTTCTGTCTCAAATTTAAGATAATCAGACAAATATAATTTTTGCAAAGTTTTGCAAGTTTTCGAGTATGCTAAGGCCTTCAAAAGTGTTTTCGTAAAATTTGGAATAACGCAGGAAATGGCTCATAGCTCACTTCCTGTTTGGCCAAAAAATTTCTGAAAAATCAACATTACCCGACATGACAGATGCAATGATCACACCAAATTTCATGAACATTCAAGCATTTTTATCTCAACATGGCCGTGTCAGGAGGGCGCTGTGGAGCCAAGTGACCACACTCAATCTAATATCAACATATAGGTATACTTGGAAGTAGACTCTTATCAAGCTTGTAAAGTTTTGCGCAAATCTCACAAAGCATGAGCGCGTAAAACCAACTTGCTGTTTCATGGAGGAACATCGAAATTTGCCGCGACGCCACGGATACAAAGTTCGATGAATCCAAAAAAGCTTTGCAATTTAACATCGACAAGGTGTTTATATGTCATATGCGAAATTTTAAGTTGATCGGATAAAATCTCTAGGAGGAGTTCGTTAAAGTACGACGCCTGTGAATGGCAAAAAATTGCAAATTCAATTAAAAATGGCGGCCTTCCTGTTGAGTCTAGGTCATGGCACCAAGAGACTTTTTTAGGTCTTGGCATAGTACACATGTCCACCGAATTTTGTATATGTAGGTTAAACACGCTGCGATGGCTGCTTCATTGAAATTTTCTAGGTGGCGCTGTAATGCAATTTTGCCACATCCATCTGTAAACCTTATATCCTAGTAAAAAATATAACCAGCTTAATACGCTTGCAAAGTTTCGTGAGTTTTAGAGCATGCTGATGCCCTCAAAAATGCAATTATGTATTAGGGGGCGCTATAGAGCCACCATGTCACACCCAGTGCCAAATGAGATATCGAATCAAAAAACTTAATATTATTAGACTATGAGCCAAGTTTGGTGAGTTTTCGAGTATGATAAGGCCCTCAAAAATGTGTTCGTAAAATCTGAAAAAACGCAGGAAATGGCTCGTAGCTCACTTCCTGTGAGGCAAAAAAATTTCAAAAAAATTTATGATGACTACTATGACCCAATCAAATTTCGTGAGAATCCGAGCAAGTGCGTTCCAAAATGGCCGGGTGTTTGGTGGCGCTATAGAGCCACCAGGGCATGTCCAAGCACAAAATTAATAATACTTTGTAATTTTCACCACTACTGACATGTGGGCAAATTTTTGTGAGTTTTCGTGCATGGCAAAGCCCTCAAAAATGCGTTCTCGCAGCAGAATAAAAAGAAGAAGAAGAAGAAGAAGAAGAAGAAGATAATAATAATAATAATAAAAATCCCATCAAAAACAATAGGTTCCTCGCACCGGGTCCTGGCACCGGTCGGTGCTCGGGCCCTAATAATAACTACAAGCATGCATGACATTTGAACAAGCTGACGATCTGAGACCAGTGGGTGATGTAGTTCCATTTTAAATCAAGCTCTGCATGATGATAACAACATTCACTTTTAAAAGTCTCAAACCCTTTCATTTTTGAATGTAAACAAATTGGTGAGGCTCTCCAATGCATTTATTCAATCGTGGACCTTATTGTTGCAGAAAAAGCCCCAATAATTTTTCCCAGGACACTCAATCATTGGAACAGAAACTAAAATAATGCTAAAAAGCTGCATGCAAATTTTCTGTTGCCATTGCTCTCTGTAGGAGCCGCATTGGAGGAGGTAGATTATTCCCCCTTAGTATGTGGCTTCATGAACCAGGCTGTGAGCTGTAATACAGCAGGTCATTCATTCTACCCCTCTCTGGTTGTAGTGGACAATAGCGAAGTACGCGCCACGGTTTAACGGCTTCCAGCAGCAGGACTCCCAGGAGCTGCTGGCATTCCTGCTGGACGGTCTTCATGAGGACCTGAACCGCGTGCATGAGAAACCCTATGTGGAGCTGAAGGACAGTGATGGGCGGCCTGACTGGGAGGTGGCCTCTGAGGTCAGAGGTTGTGTTTGTGTTTGTGTTTGTGTTTGTGTTTGTGTTTGTGTGTGCGTGTGTGCCGTGTGTGCCGTGTGTGCCGTGTGTGTGTGTGTGTGTGTGTGTGTGTGTGAGCACTTGTGTGTTTATGTGTGCAGGTGTGTGTATAAGTGTGTTTTTTGTGCATTTTTATGCCTCTGCCATATATGGCATGGGCATATAGGGCTCTATCTTTCACACTGCCCTACCCGTTGCCACTACCCGCTACCCGTGAATTACGCGTTTAGCAGCTTCCACTGTCCCTAAACAGTATCTTGTGGCCACACTACCCGCTGTACATTATGCCGAATCCTTTATTTGCGTGTTGAGGTGTGCCCGTGGGCGTGTTTATGCGCTTCCCCTACAATTGCCATCTTGACATACGTTAGGGAAAGCGCATAGCGGGTCCTCAAACCACCCGCTATCCATTTGGGCTTTTAGAAGAGCACATCCAGGCATCATTAATGGGCATCCACTTGGACACATGTGGACGTGCACATGTGGCTCCACTTGCCGATTTAACTCGCCTATAAAACGCCACATTGCTTTAGCCCCAGTTGACCCCCTGAGAAAATGGCAGAGATGGTACTAAATCGCCTTGATCGCCAGTTAAATAATAGAAGATGCGCAGAACGCGTGTACCGCCAGAACACCAGCTACCTGGGCCTTTCAGGTAACTCTAGATTGTTTGTATTTTGTATCAATAATTTTTTCTGCTTTTATTATAGTATACAATTATTATCCCCCGCCAACATGAAGTGGGAGGGGGATATAGGTTTGACCTCCGTCGGTCCGTGTGTCCGTCCGTGCGTCCATCCGTCCGTGATAAAGGGGACAGCTTTACTTAGAAACTACTACAGATAAGTAACCAAATTTAGTGTGTAGCTTCAGACCATAAAGGCCTTGATGGAGTTTGAAAATAAGAAGCACACGATTGGCGGGGGATGTTGTTGACCATGTCGACATGTTATATATAATATATATTAAATTAATGGTATATATTGTATATATATATATATATATATATATATCAAGGCGGGCGCTACACCTGAAAATTTGGGGGAAAATATCTATCGCTTTATTGACTACAATTAGTCCCAGCTAATTCTAGATGGTTTTCCTTTTTTAACACATTTTCCAATTTAAGAATAATCAAGTGGCAATTGAAGACACGGCTTTTCTCCCCCATGCGATCTAACAGCGACAAAATAATGGGCTACATTCTATACAGAAAAATAATTTAATTATAAATAGGTCTATGCACTGGCACTCAGCAAAGGTAATTTTTTTTTCCAGCCAGAGTCGCATTTCAGAACTCTTTTGTTAATTAAGGTAATTTCGGCGACAAGTACGCACACCTGTTTTTGCTGCATGGTCGCGCAACTTGCTGTGAAAAAAATCGACAGCTGGCAGCTGCTGGATAACTCACTCTGTGAAGGCACTGAGTTGCAGTGCAGAAGTGACTATCACGTTGCGGGTTCGAGCCCCGGTCGTACCAACCGGCAGTGGTCGGCAGCTTTTTCAGAGTAGCGCACAATTGGCTATAGTGCTACAGGGTTTCAAATTGGGAGGGGACTGCCGGGAAAGGGAAATAAATAAACATCTTTGTTCCATTGCTCACGGGCCTCCTGTTGGCCAGACAGGCGCTCATCAGGAAGACTCTAAGTCTGTTTATGTCCGGGTATCCTCCGCCCTCGTTCTGAACTTCCGAAGATTCAACCAATGAGTGTATAAGAAGCAGTGGCTGACGGACACATGCTTCGAAGGAGAGCCGCGAACTGTCTTCACTCTCCTGAATTGGCAGCAGGGGGTCGCAAACGAGCAAGACTTGTACATACTTCACCAATTGGGCATTCCAGAATGGGTGGGGTTGGAGATGCCAAATAAAAAAAAAAAAAAAAAATAGACAGCTGCCCGATTGGAAAATGTCAAGGCACAAAACCACATACTTGTCACCAGAATTACCTTAATTCGCTGAAGAGTTCTGAATTGCTGCTCTCGCTGGAAAAAAGTTACATCGTTGAGTGCCAGTGCATATACCTAATTTTATCTTTCTAAAATGAGATTTTGTTCTATTCATTTCAGATGGGAGAGGGAGTTGGAAGTGCATGGCAAAACAATTTTTTTTTTCTGTTTTCTTTTCTTTTTGAAGTTTCCATCACAAAAGGGGTAGGCTTGATGTTGTTTTTTTTTTTTTGTTTGTTTTTTTTATTACATACCAAACGTAACTAAATGTCAAATAATAATAATAAAATAACACAATTCGTGATTAACTAAACAAAAACAGATCCTCTCTGTCTGGATTTGACCTCATGCAAAAGCAATTTAACTTCGTCCTCAGAGAAATGTGGCGACCTTCCTCTCTCCATCACGGGTTTCGGTTTGAGGATTTGGGGTAGCGCAGCCTGCTCCAAAAGGCAATGGCACCTGGCACTCTGATTGGTTTAACTGACGTAATGCCTGAACTACGCCTATGCATAATATAACAGGTAGCGCAGGTGTTTTAGGAATATAGGCAGGTGTGCAAGGTGGCAACTTATGCGGGGGAATGCCTCTTACACAATACTAAATCCCCAAATAATGGGTCTAGGGACTCTGGCGTAAGATAGGGCCCATAGAGTTACCCTGGTCCGTCCGGATGTTGTTTATCTGCTTCTCCTCAAAAACTACTGGACAGAAGCAACAAGCTTTGGTTCATGATTGATGGTTTCTACATAGAATGAAGGTCTGCATCTCATATTTTGTTTGACAAAATTGGATAATATCACAATTTTAGGGGCTTCACAAACTCACAGTGGCAGAGGCATCTGTGTAGAAGGACACAAATTTTTTAGTTATGTGTGGGGTTATGTATGTACACGAGTATGAGTGTGTAAATATGCGTATACACTTGTGAAGTAGATCTTTGTGTTGCATGTGTGGATGCGCATATGAGTGTTTGCTCATGTGTGCTTGTGATTATCGTGTGTGTATATGTTTGTCAGATCAGAGTTCAGGTTCATGGGAGTCGTATTTCATAATGGATGTTTGTATTGTCAGCATGTGTTAGCAGCTGAGTATTTTGGGAAAATTAGTTTATTGTGTCTCCATTGTGTGTGGTTTGAGTAGAGGATTTTGGGAATTGTTTTTTTGCTGTGCATCTCAGCTGTTTGCGCATAGAGTGCAGCACTGTGGGAGTTTGTTTATTACGCATCAGGGGCAGGTTTCTACAGCCAGAAAACCGGTCTGGCGTTTTTGCATTCATGTGTAAACATTTTCCTGATCATTTATTTCACGTCACAAATATATTTCTGGTTCTCGTCAGAAAAACCTGCCCCTATGTTATTTTTGTTTTGTAGGTTGGGTGATGGACTGTGGGAGATGTAGTTTACGCTAGATTTGCATGTTTTGTTTTTTCCTACAGGCCTGGGAGAACCACCTGAGAAGGAATCGCTCTATTGTGGTGGATCTGTTCCATGGCCAGCTGAAGTCCCAGGTCAAGTGCAAGACATGTGGCCACATCAGTGCTCGCTTTGACCCCTTCAACTTCCTTTCCCTGCCCCTGCCTATGGACAGCTCCATGCACCTGGAGATTACAGGTAAAATCTCCACTTTGACCCCTGAATGCAGATACTGAGTTCATGAGTTTCACTGATGCATGCAGCAGTATTTTGTGTCCCTGCACAGTAACAGTGTGTGTGTGTGTGTGTGCGTGTATACGCGTGCATATGAATGGTAATATTATGGGTGTTTGTTTGCATCTCTGAACATGGTAATTTAATTTGTGATTGGGAGTGTTCAGTAATATTGTGTACAGCAATATTACAAGAATCTGAGTGCAGTAATATTCTGAGTGTACATATATATTTTAATTGTGCATTAGCTCCGTAGTGAAGATGCCAGATATGGTCATTTATGCATCACCGCATTTCAGGTTTAATAATTAAAGGTTTTAACTTTACAGAGTGGTGGAAAATAGCTTAAAGGTCTGATCTTGCTGTTTTTGTGCTGTGCTGTTTTTTGGCTTGATAAAATATTCTTGATTGTCAAAAAGGGAGGTGTAATCAATTTTTTGCAAAAGAAAATAAAATCTGTGATTTTCAGGCAGTTTGATTCCCGTCATTCCTAGCCCTCTGAAAATCAGGTTGTGAAGAGTGGGTTTCCCCTCTCTTAAATGAGCTCTGTTCTGACTGGCCAGTGAGCAAATCCATTGGCCCTGTTGTCAATGGAGAGGGAAACCCCCTGGCTACTGGCAGAGTACTCAATGTGTACAGAAATGTAATGCCTGCAGCCTAAACAAGGAGTAGTTACATTCACAAGGAAATCTGGCATGCAGTCCCCATAACAATTTAACTAGGCTACATTTACAATTCAGCCTCTGACCCTGATTCCTGACTAGCATCTGTGTAGACCGTTGGCTGACATTCAGTTTACTGGGAATGCTCTATGTTGGGGGCTGCTATATTCTCCCAAACAGAATTCTTCCATTCTGTTAGTTCCAATCAACACATCTCCTATATTGCCTCTGGCTAAACAAGACTAGTTAGGTCAAAACCTAGAATGTTGCTGGACCATAAATATTATCGCCATCACCATGCTAATTTCTGTTGGCGTCTTAATGGGAATTCCAATTATATGTTAGCATTGAGCTTACTCCATCACTGCTTTTAGGTGTGTCGCGGACATTGGCATTGAGTTCACGTGAATGTAAGTATTAGTGATGAGAGTGGCAGTTAACTAGCTCACTACAGGGCCAACTAAGCCATACCGATTAAACTACTTTCACACTTGGAATGCAGTGAAAAGTCAAATGTACAGGTTTTAACACAATGAAATTTTGATGCAGGGTGGTGCAAACTGAATATTAAGCATAAAATTTCACTCTTATACGTTCCGGTGAAGAAGTTGGCATGTTTTGAGTATTTTTCACAGCTCCAAAAATTCAACCTTTTTCCCGGACCCACTCGGAAACTGCCTGATGTCAAGCCTGTCAAACTGAGACTTAACAACAACAGACTGAACAGAGCTTCTTACTGTCAGTCTTGTGTCACACTTTGATGGGACAAAAAAGCAATGGTTTTTATCCCCATGATGAATTTGAAAAAAATGTGTGTGTTGTAATAAAGAGTGTGTTTACAGTGATAAAACTGGATGGCTCCGAGCTGGTGCGGTTCGCGGTAGTGTGTGCATGCTTGTGTGTTATAATAAAGTGTGTCTTTACAGTGATAAAGCTGGATGGCTCCACACCGGTGCGGTTTGGGTTGCGGCTGAATATGGATGAGAAGTACATGGGTCTGAAGAGGCAGCTCAGTGAGCTCTGTGCTCTGAAACCAGAGCAAATTCTGCTGGCCGAGGTTCACTCCTCTAACATCAAGGTGTGTTCCTCATTTGCGCCTGCACACACGAATCCTCCCGTATATCCCCAGATACATCACCACACTCGTATCCAGTGCATCACTGTGTCCCTTCTATTTCCTGACAAACACACCTGCACATGCCCCTCTCCTCTCGAGGACACATTTCACGCACTTTCTCTCTCCCATCGGCCTGTAGCCTCCTAGCTAAAGTGCGTGGCTAATACCTGGAAAGTTGGTGGTTCTTGCTCTAGAGATTCACAGATCCGATGTTTTTAGTTCTGATACCAATATCTACTAGATTTCCGGTATAGGCCCACACAAGGAATGGGTCTGATGCCAGCACTAAATTGCTAAGCCGTATGCCTCATACTCGAGGAGACTGGGATCTTTCTTTCATGTGTAAGGCAACTTCTGGCTTGACTTAAGCATAAACATTGCTTTCCTAAATGTGTAGAGGGAAATCTAACAATACTGATATATAAATGTATTGAATTGTTATTTAATAATATAATAGTATCCAACACCAGATCAGCCGATATCGGACCGATATCCGTTATTAGTATTGGACCGATATCAATTACAAACTGATAGCCAATATCAGTACCGGTGTCAGTGCATCTTCGTCGAGCTCAAGTGCATCTGTTGTGAAGAACGGTGCATCTGGGCGCCACATGGGTCCTAAGGGGATTGGTCACTGCTCAAATCAAACGCACACCTCACACTGTGAAGGCATAAGGTATTGTACCTGTTTGACCCATGGTGTGATTTTTCTCTAGAATTTCCCGCTGGACAATCAGAAGGTGCGTCTTTCGGTGAGCGGGTTTCTGTGTGCATTTGAAATCCCTGTGCCGGGGTCTCCCACGTCTCTCAACTCTCCCACTCCCTCTGGTAAGAGTGCCCCCTGCTGTCCCTTTCTGCAATGACTCTTCAGACCCCATTCTTAATGCAGTACACAGGTTGCATGGCAGTTTTAGATCCTGGGCAGGCCTTAAATATGTGGGCAAGCAAGTAGGGCTGTTATGATGACCTCTTGACCACAATATCACAGTCATGTGATGCCTACCACAGGGCTCAGCTAATTCCCATCATCACCACCATTTTTAGCGTACCGGCCCTATGGGCCGATAAGCTATTGTCATGGTGTGCCGTCCATCTTCCGGAACATTTTTAGCTCACCTGACATGTCATGGCCTGTTTGTCCATCGTTCGTCGTCGTCGTCCATAAACAACATCTCCTCCGAAACCACTGGGCCTATGAAGCTGAAACTTGACAGGTATCTTCCTACCCATGAGGACACCAAAGTTTGTTCAAGGCGATTTCGGATTTGTTCCGATCCGATTTCAAACGCGGCCATGTTGAAAATCACATAATTGGCCATCTGAACGCTATTTATGGACATATTCAGCTGAAATTTGCTATGTAGTCAGTACGTGGCAAGATACATCACATATTTAGTTTGAGTTAAACTGCTTCTTACACACCCTTGAGCTACAGGGCCCGTGGCACTATTTTTTAATGCTTTTTTTGGCCTGTTGAATTTTCGTGTAAATTTGCAATAACATATTACTAGACCATATCTCCAGGCTTTTTTCTGGGATTTTTGATATAATCATATTTGTCTGTTTTTATGGGTTCTTGAAATTTTGGCTCCAATGTTAAAGATAGGACTGAGAAATTTAAAAAAAATCACTTCTCAAAAACTGCGTGATAAATTTTTTTCTAAATCGGGTAATCAACTTATCTTTGTACCGTCAATGTACAGTGCAAGCGCCATTTTGATTGAATCGACGGAAGTGGGTCTGTTGGGGACGCTGTTCTTTATGAATATGCAAGATGGGCTGTGGAGGCCAAATGGTTGCAGATAGAGATTAAGTTTGTATTATTGACATATAGGAAGTCATATATGACCTATATTTTGGCAATATTAAATTTGACCACAGATGACTTTGAAAGCTCAAACTCGAGGTCAGGGAATATATGAACAATGTTGAAAGATATGACTTGAAAATTCTAAAAATGATTTCTAAAAAACTGTCTGATAACTTTTTTAGGTTGCCGGCCGTAGGCCAGTTTTGTTGTCACTTTGCGTCCGGCGGCGTCTTTGGCATCGGCGTTGTCCGTTTAAAGCCTTATCTCTAAAACGGTCTGATTAACTTTTTTGTTATTTGGGGATGTGATCAAATTGGTCAAGTTAATGCCCGAGTAAACATTTTTTGATTGAGTCGTTCGCTTTGACGTTTTGACTTGGCGGCCATTTTTATGTATTTTTATGCCATTTTTGGCACTGAGGTGCAATTTTCTCAAAAACTGTGAGATGAATTTTTTTTAATCGCAGCAATGGAATCAGTATCATGACCTGCTTCAACGGTGTAAATGGCGTTTTGATTGAATCGCTCCTTCATAGCGCCACCTAGGCAACGTGTCTGGACTTCATAATTTTTCGAGGTGTTTTGTGCTATAAGTCTCTTAATACAGCAGTTAGAGCTGTATTAAGAGTTAGAGTTAGAACCATTTTACTGGTTGTCGCTATTGGTTCATTTTGTAAATCCTCACAAAATCATGTATGCTGGTTGTTTTCGACATACTGGATTTGACCTCGGGCTACAAGGTAATGTCAAACAGCCTAAAAGTCCTTTAATGTTGGCTTTAGATCTTCGGTATGTATTAGATACTAATGATAAATCATGTATGGTGATCAAACACACCATATTGAATTTGACTTTGGTCTTTAAAGTCAAGGTCATGTGACAAAATCAACCTATTTATTTCCTCGTTTAATAATGTCTTTAAAAAGTGGTATGTATTACCACTAACCTATAAATAATTGAATTTTTATGGGCATTGTAACCGCATGGTCGACCCTTTGTAACCCAATGCCATATATATATATATATGTGTATATATGTATATGGCATTGTATATATTTATATAAAATATAAAATCATTGTCTGAAAGCAGAGCAAGAATCAGAAGGGAATTGAGAAGATGGCACACTTCACAAATTGACAGCAGACGACAGTAAAAGTTCAGGTTAGAGGATGTAATCGGATTTCATGATGTAGATTGCTTAAAGATTATATTTTTACAAAATGGCAGAAATGTTTGTCTGTCACTCATGAAGAAGTGTGACTGCTCAGTCGAGTTGCCCGAAAATGGTCACTAAAATCCCTCTCTCACTGAGCTGCGTTGGCCCGCGGAAGAAGAGGAAGATTCTCAGAGAAGAATTGATTCTAAGAACCATGAATTGATTCGCAGTGGTACGAGACCATTCGCCATCACCACCGAAATTCGCGAAAAAATTAAACGGGTTTCATTTTTTCGCGGATGTCTGAGCTGGAGCTTTTTAACGCCAATATTGTGTAGACAACGTGTTGCTTTCTCAAGAATACATGTTTGCTTGCTGTTGAATCCGCGGACTGATGCTATTCAGTTTTCTCTTGTTGGAGCTGTAACTGCAGGCAACCTTCTGGGCCCTTGGCAGTCTAGTTTCTAAATCTAGCAATCAACTCACCTTGATACCCTTTATGTACAGTGCGAGTGCCATTTTGATTGAATTGACATAATTGGGCCTAGTGGGGGCGCTGTAGTTTAACATTCGGTCTTATGGAGAATGGGCCAAATCGCCTGTGGAAGCTAAATGGTTGCAGATAGAGATTAAGTTTGTATTACAGACATATAGGAAGTGACCTATATTTTGGCTGTGTTAAAGTTTACCTCAGATGACCTTGAAAGGTCAAACTTTAGGTCAAGCAAAATGTTACAATTTGCAAAGGTTTCTAGGCTTGGAAATATTGAAGATTGGGAACATTTGCGCATTGAACACTTATAAGAAGTTATGTATGAACTTGAAATTGTAGTCTCCCAGATAAAACATACATGGTTGCGGAAGCCACTATTGCCAGTTTAATGCAATGATTGTATCCCCGGATAAAGTCGGAGATACCATGGGTGATGTCCAAATGTTTGTCCACTCCGACACATATGGAGCATGTTCAAATATTCCATGTTATTGACATTCAAGGCTTAGTTCAGGGTTCTGATGTTAGAGATAATACTAGTGACTTTCAGGAGATACAAGAGAACTTGTCTGTGCAGTATTATTTTGCATGTTTTGAAAGAATAACTTTAGTTCCTGTACATATTTTTTACATTTAGAAAGTAAGCGAAATTTATTCTCTAAATTTTAATTGGCAGTACTTGGCATTTGCATAAAATATGATTTGGTGAACCTACTCTGTAACATAGCTGACCCAACACATGGTTAAAAGGTTTATTACATAAATCTTGTTTATATCCTAAAAATGTCCACTCCGAAACAAATGAACTAAAATTGTCATTGAGGCAATTGATGCTAAACAATTTTGCCGATGACAAAAGTAGGAGCACATACAGATGGGTCAGGTGTTTGACTTTGGACTTAACTATGCAATTTATTGTGTAATTTGCATACTCAAACAGTTTGCATGAGCATTTTCAAAATTTGTAGATTGCTGAAAACTTAATTTTCCCAATTGTTTATGATACATTTAGATATGGAAGTATTTTTGTATCAAATTTTGATGTTCAGGTGTTATGACAGATAAGCAAACCACAGCATTTTGGTACATACCATATACTGAGATGCTCAGATTTTTAGTGGTTGAATGAATAATTTTTCGCAAATAATTCAACTTTTTGTTGTAATTGCAAAACTGTCATAACATCTGTAGCTTACTAACATTATTTTTTCATAAATATTAGATCTGTTGTTTTAATATCCACTGGAAGTAACATAACAAATTGCATTTCAAATTTTGACCCCATGAGAAGTGGATGGCCTAAGTTAGTGTGAAATTGCCCATATGAACTTTCATTTGGTGACATTCAGCTTGACGGTTGATGACATTTGAAGGTCAAACTGGACATAATACAATTAAAATGACTTGTATTGCCAAAACAGTCACAAATGGAGTCTAGGTTTATTTTAGAGACATTGGAAGTCATATATGAACCGTCATTTGGTGACCGTCATATTGACCTTCAAAGGACAAATGTGACCCACTGAAATTCAATGAATGTCTCACTAAACTGGTCACTATTGGAGCCTAGGTTTGTGTGACTGACATCTAAGAAGTCACATATGAACTTTCATTTGGTGACATTCAACTTGACTGTCAGGGACCTTTAATGGTCAAACTCGACAGTGAAATTACAATGACTTGTATCACCGAAATGGTCACAGATTGAGCAAAGGTTTGTATAGGGACATTTGAAAAGTCACACATGATGTCCATTTGCTGATCACAACTTGACATTCTGTGACCTTTGAAGTTCTCAATTGGCATATTGGATACATATTGACATATTATAATGACGTGTATCACCATAACTGCTCCAGAGCTTAGGTTTGCATTACAGAGGGTCTTATAAATGCATGTGAACTTATATTTAGAGACCTTGACATTGATTTTCATTGATTGAAATGTCATACTTCACATGAAATTTTCATAACTTATATCATCGCTGTAAGACTGCTTGCCGGTAAGCTACAGGACCCTTCGTCCTATATTTATTTTTAATTACATTTTTTGGCTGTTGAAAGTTGCAGGATATATGTGGTGTGCGATATTGAATTGAATGAATAAAATCATCATTGTACAGTCATCAAACATTGTCTGTCATTCTCTGTTAGGTCTTCTTGAGGAAAACAAATACATTTCAGTTGCTCATCATTTCAGCTTTGCCAGGTGGAGGGACAGTCATTTATACATATGTTGGGTGATTTCTAATGAGAACCTGGAAAAATTATCAAACTAAAAACTGCTTCAAATAGGCAACCACTGTTGCCACATCATAGTTAAATATCCATCTTGAACAAGTGAGTTTTAACATCTATGCAACCTCAATATAACATCTTGAAGACAAAAGTCCCAAAATTTGTATTTTTGCAAATTTAGCCATTCTTGACATTGATGTGCATGGAATAACTGTAAAGTGGTAACCCTCATATCTTAATACTGTACAGCAAAGGAATGGATTGTCACAAATGCTTCTATATGTCTTTCATAAAATTTTTCATGCCCACAGAGACTTGAGTGCTGATATTTGGAAGGCCTTTTTTTCCCCAATGTCCCATATGGAACATGCAGTTGGAAAAGTTAGTGTCCCAGTTTAGTTTGGGGGTCAAAAATCTTTTTTATGCAGGATTCTCTAAATCAGTGGTAGTCAACCCTAGTCCTAGAGAGCTGCAGTGTCTGCTGGTTTTTGATGTTACTCAGCAATTAATTTACACACTTAACTCATCTCACCTGCTGTCTTAGGTTTAAATAGGAAGGAAAAACCAAACTCACACACCCAGTGTCTCTCCAGGATGAGGGCTTGCTACCCCTGCCCTATACACTTACACCTATACACTATCTTTACTTTGTTCTTCTACTTTGTCCAGATTACAACAATACTAAATGTCCAACTACACTGACAAATCTTGGTTTCTTTGTAGACTGCTGTTACAACCTGCATGTCTGTTTAATTGGCTCTGGGAGTCTTGGGTGGTTCCTGGTAATTGATTGATTAGCTTATTCCCTCAATGCAGGAGTATTTCTAACAGCACAGGGTGTGCCGGGTTTGGTTTTCTCCACCCTATTTAAACCTAAGACGCCAAGGGCCTGTTGTTCGAAACCTAGATAAGGGATTAAGCCGGGGTATGTTGCTTATCCTGGCTTAACTTAATGTTGATCCGGTTGTTCGAAAGCAGAGGCATGTATGCTGCACATATGTTGCCATGGAGATTTATTCCTTATACTTTGACTTAGTTTAGCCATGTGCCTTATCTGTCCAATCAGCTGCGATCGGAAATCAGTGTGTTTTTAGCTGCGACCAAGCAGCTCTATGAACGCTTCTGTCTGTCCGTCTGTGCCACCTTTTTCACCATGTTCCTGTCGTCGTATCATCATGAAATTTTCAGGAGTTTATTGACCTTCACCAAAGTGATGTCCATGCACAAGGTCGAGGTCAAAGGTCAAGTTCACAGAGGTCACGACGTTGTTTGCGGGTTTTCGCGCTATAACTCCAGTTAGAATTCATGGATCGCTATGAAATTTTCCCTTACCCAGGGGCTAAGGGGCAGGGCCCAAGGGTCAAAATGGCTTGAGAAATCTTCTTTGCTTAAAGAAAATAGCCACAAGTTATATACATACAATTTAGAATACTCTATTGCTTATCATACTGGTTTCCATTAATCTGATCCCTGGGGTCAAAATTAGGGCCACGCCTAATGGCCAAGGTTTAACATTGGATATACTATACTCAGGTGACCGTTAAGGCCCATGGGCCTCTTGTTATAAGTTGTGGATGTCTGAATACGTAGGGACTGCACTATGTGTAGATAGATTGACCTATGATACACAGAAGTCTTATTTATGTTATTTATTTGTATTTTTTTATGTTCTTTATGTTCTCTGCTAAGATGCTTCACCGCTGGCGAATGGGACAGCTAACGGCACGGCAGACATCATGGCGAATGGGACGGCAGCGCGGCCAAACCTGATGCCCAATGGCGTTGCTCATGCGGGGCTGCCCTGTGGGCCAGAGCGCAGCATCCTGGCTAACGGACTTCCCAACGGTCATGTCTACCCCACCCAGGATAGCCCTTTCACGGGATACATTATTGCCATGCACCGCAAGATGGTGAGGGGAGAGGGGAGGGGCGGGGCTTGGGATAATCAACACGGCATGTGTGATGGTGGTTGCCCAAAACTCTCATGGAGCATGCATTGAACTTTTGGATGTGCTTCTTTGTAGGTGACGTTATAAAACAGCGTTTGTATGTTTTTATGGGTTCGCTCCCTCTCGTGAGCCTGCTCTGTTGACACGTTCTCAAGTGTGTATCCCCCCGGCCCCCGCAGATGCGGACAGAGCTTTACTTCCTGTCATCGCAGAAGAACCGGCCAAGCCTGTTTGGGATGCCATTAATCGTTCCCTGCACAGTGAGCACGCGGAAGCGTGACCTGTACGACGCCATCTGGATCCAAGTTTCTCGCCTCGCCAGCCCTCTTCCCCCCCAGGAGGCCAGCAACCACGCCCAGGACTGGTGAGACCCAACCCCAAAACCCGGAAGCCAGAACACTTCCACCTAACAAAACAGACGTAACACCCTTGAAAAAGAAGCATGGCTCTCTAAACCAGAGCCCTGCCCCCACACCCCTGGGCAAACCAATTGTGGTTGATGGTCTGATGTTGCATTTGTTCTCTCTGAATTGTTTGGTGTACCATATGTTGAATTTATGTTGAATGGTTTGTTGAGGTATGTTGTGAGTCGCGTGTGATTGTTCTTCTGTGTCTAATACACACTGTTGTGTTTTCTGCATCGCTTTTAATGTAAGTGAGGTATGATTTCTCTGTCGTGTTTAAAGTGTAACTAACCCCCAGCTCAGAGCCTCCACTCATTATACACTTTTGAAAAATGCAAAATTGTGCAACCGACTGAAGGAGAAGCGGGGGGAGGGGGATGGGTAGCAAAGGTTGATTTACGTAATCATTTGATTAATTAAAACTATGTCAGCCAAGATAGCGAAGAAGTCACAATAAATTTCAGTGGAAAAATCAACAATCATACCAATAAAAACGGGTGACTGTTATAAAATTCCGCCAAGGAATTTTTCTCACTGTGACTCCAGATGTTTCACCTCTGCTGCTCTGAGCCTTGGCTGCAGTCAAGCCAAAACATCCTGACTGGTCTGATTGCGTGTAGCCGGTAACAATGTAGCTAGATAACATAGTGGCCATATTTTTGTCCCTTTGCCCAGTTCTGCTGCGGCACTCAAACTTTTGCAACTTGGCAAGCTAAATGGAAAATAAAGACTGAACGTCTTTATTTGTGCAGTGATACTTCGTGAATTGGCGATAAGAGACTATCTGGTTAAAGGTTACTAAGTATTTCCCCATCAACAAACAAGTACTGTTGTTGCTCTGGTCTACCAGAGCTGGCTAACACACTAAACTAGCCCACATTCAAGTAGTCTACACTCAGCTGCTACCCTGCTGCAATTGCTGTGCAACAAATTGGACAATGATAAAGCAAACGTGTACCTTCGTATGGTACCACACTTCATCAATGCATATGCTAAAGGGTTGGCTGAAAATAAATGTATTTAGCCTGCTTACCAGATACTGTCTCATGGTTACACTTAAATTCCCTCATCAGTGTGAGACCGGCAACAAACAAAAATTTCAATATTATGCCTTGGTCGTAGTGTCCAAACGTTATTTGGGAGTTGGTTCAAATCATTTTATGGGGAAAAAAAAAAACCTTTTTTTTTTTCTCCATGATTCTTACATCGCAAAAACAGGTGTAATGTAGTCTATATCTAAAAGTATTTGTGTGCCAAAGCCAGTTGGAAGCATTTTGCGAAAACAATTGAAGGTGGGGAGTGGAGGAGGTGTATGAGGCTGGAGTCGGAGGGGTGGGAGGGATAAGCTGGTGATGAAAGCTGGCACCAGATCAGCCAATGGCAAAATTTAATTGCAATAGCCAGGTTTCAACCTGCAGAGGGCTGGCGCTATGTGTATTTATTAAACAGCATATTCTTAGTGCCATTAAAAATGCAAAGGTGAAGTATGTACTGCATTTGCGGCCAACTGAAGAATCAATCTGTTTTATTGCTTTTCCAGTGAGATACTATTGGAAATGACGCGTGTGGTATCGTAATCCTGACTCGCCATGTGAACGCGCCAAGCACTTCCGTGATAAAAGCATTGAGCTGTTTGTGATGCGTACAGTGATGCTTGACTTGTTCTTTTGGGTGTGGTTAATAGCCTTCATCAAGCCAACAAAAAAAATCAGAAATGCTACTGCATCAAGAAAATGAAACAGCTTATGGCACTGGGGGGAGAAAAGGGTCAGGGTAGGTCTTAGCCGCCGAGAGGAGGCGCGTCGTCTACACTGTCACCGGTCAACAATCAGTTGGCTGTTGGTCTGAGAATGGAAATTTTTGGAAAAGATGGTATAACTTTTTGTGAACAAAGTAAATTTTATGTTGTCTGATAACCAAACTGTCCACAAAAAGATATGAAAAACTAAGAGAAAACTGTTGGCCTATAGCCTTATTAAAATCACACCATTTTGTGACCTGTCATTATAAATGGCAGATGGAAATCCTATAAGAACAAATTAAAATCTTATGTCAAATTATGAAGTCTGTCCATATTTAATCTAGAATGAAGATTAGTTATTTATTTGATGAATTTCACACTCAATTTTTGATTACTGAATGCTTTAGAAGGATTTTATCAATTGCTGAAGACTCTTCATGGGACACTTATGCGCCAATGAAGTTTTATAAAGAACAATAAAGATTACCGATAAAGTTAGAAAGATTGAGCTAAATGTACTGCCAGTTTTTATGCCCCCGGCCTCGAAAGAGTCGGTCTTGGGCATTATGTTTTCACCCTTTCCGTCCGTCAGTCTGTCTGTCAGTCTGTCCAGGCGTCCTGTCGAAAACTATTCCTTTGTCTCGCTCTAACATGAACACCGCTCCACGGAGGTTTATGATTTTTAATGGGGTGCATAGTCATACATAGGGGATGATGCCTATCGATTTTCAACTCCCTCCACCAACCAATATGGCTGCTGTGGCAGGCATCTTGAAATCCTTTGTCGCGCTCTAATGTGAATACCGCTCGACATAGGTTTATGATTTTTGGTGAGGTGAATGGTCGTCGATTTTGAGCTTGCTCTGCCTACCAATATGGCCGCCACAGCAGCTATCTTGAAATCCTTTGTCGCGCTCCAACGTGAACACCGCTCGATGGAGGTCTCTGATTTTTGGTGGGGTCAATGATCATTCATTGGGAATGATGCCCAACGATTTTGAGCTCGCTCCACCAACCAGTATGGCTGCCATGGCAGGCATCTTGAAATCCTTTGTCGCGCTCTAATGTGAATACCCCTCAACGGAGGTTTATGACTTTTGGTGAGGTGAATGGTCATACATAGGGGATGATGCCTATCGATTTTGAGCTCGCTCTGCCAACCAATAGAGCCACCACAGCAGCCAACTTGAAACCTTTTGTCGCGCTCTAATGTGAACACCCCTCGACGGACGTTGATGATTTTTGGTGGGGTGAATGGTCATACGTAGGGGATGATGCTTAGCGTTTTTCAGCTCGCTTCACCAACCAATATGGCCGCCATGACAGGCATTTTGAAACTCTTTGTCGCTCTATAACGTGAAAGATGGTTTGTGGTTGTCGCTGACTGGAGCAAACTAGCCCGCAGACATTTTTGCCAGCCATATTGGCTACATAACCTTACTGCATCAGCATGGTTAGCTTCATTTCTGTCAAGTAACATTAGCTTTAGGTTATGAAGACAGTTGGCTCGAGCTGGCTTGCAAGTGGAAAATTTCACCAGTCATGAAATTTTCACCAAATTTTTGCATTGACAATGAATTACGGCTACCTACCTGACCAGCTTACTCACTTGTCACTCCATCAGTCATCCTATGTTCTTCAGTGGGGATTTCTTGGGAGAAAGTCAGTCTTGATTGACGTTTATTGCTTGAGTCTGAAAATACATTGAATGGCCGCATCCTTCAGAATTCAATTCAATCAGGAGCATTCGGTGATTACAATTGGAGATGTCTCTTGTGGTCCTCAAGAAGATGATCCTGGCTGCAAACTCTCACATTTGTATACCTTGTACGCATGTCTGCTTTACAGAGTATCTTGTGCTTGAAATGGCCTGTAGCTGTTGTATACTGTATTGTGGTAAATAGTGAAAAATTACTCCTCCTGCTTTAGCCTTTGTGTTTCCTGTGCACAGAACAAACTATCGGCATTATCATCGGTTCACAACCAGTCCTCTTTGTAGTTACTGTAAGTGAATGGTGCCCCAGTGCAATGACGGCTATACATCACAGATCCGCATGGGGCTAATGGTGCGCCTGATGTTTTGAGCCAGCGCAGTGCATTGCGGCAGTGTAATGTAATAAATACGAGAATGTCTCAAGCTGCTATGGGAAAATGTGTATGCTTTGTGTGTACCTTACTTATACAAAGCCAGCATTTTGAAACTATCCACCTTTTTATTTGGGATATATAGAATGCAGAAGTAAAGCCAGTGCCACTTGAACTGTAAATGCGTTCTCTCAATTATCCAGAAACTTCTGAACATCTCCTGAAAATCTGAAGCCTCTAGGACATATACTTCAAGAGATATGGACATCTGAATGTGGCATCTTGTTCAGTTTCCAATTCACTAATGATTTATTGAAAATTTCAATTGGGTTAAAATTTATGAAAATGTTTGAATTTCAACTTTTAAAATTGGCAGATGTCAGTTTCAGATGCCAAAAATCATTTCTACAAAGTTTCAAGAGTTTCTGAAGTGGTCAAGCAACTGACCTCCCCAAATCTCGCTGAGTTGACATGGAATGACCCATTATGATTTATCTGCAGTGTTTGATATACAGTACGTTGTGTGCTAGCAGCGTCTGATTTGCTGTACATTGTTATTTCTCTGCAGTGATGACAGTCTGGGTTACCAGTACCCCTTCACGCTGCGCGTGGTGCAGAAGGATGGGAACTCCTGTGCCTGGTGCCCCTGGTACAGGTATGTCCCTCATGAAAGATGACCAGCTCCAGTACACCCCAGACAGCTCTCTGATGGGGCTGCTTCAGTAAAATGTGCTGGGGTAGTTGGTCCGTGTACCTTTCGGCCATTCGTTTTTCGTTTTGATTAAGGTAATGAAAAAACGGAGAACGAACTGATTTCCGTTTTTTGTTTTGATGTGGGCAAATAAAAAACGAAAAACGAGCCGTCTCTCGATTTTCGTTTGGAAATTGGAAATCGAAAAATGGAAAATGAGTCGTTATCTGATTTTCTATTAAATGATTACTTAACAAAAGTTGGGAAACAAAATACAGCCAAAATTCTTTTAATAGAGCTTGCTCTGACCTGAGCCGGAAGCGAAACTTTTTCCCCAGTCTGCGACTAATGTAAGAATGTCTATCGAGCAATCGGAGAGTAGTGACGTCAATATAAACAAGCGCGCCTGGAAGCAGCATTGATGTCAACAAGCATTATGTTGCTAGCTAGCATCGTGCTGCTACATAAAATGACGTGCGAAATCCGTAGTTTGCTGATTTCCGTTTTTATTCTACGGTATTTTATTGTACTTGTAATCATATTTTCTCGCCAGCAATGGCCAGATGTCGAAACAGTAATATGTGATATGGCAGTGGATGTGTGTACTTCTGACGAACACGGTTCCATTGTTTGACTCACGTTATGTTAATTTTAGCTGGTTAGCTAGGTAGCTCTCCTGCGCGCCGGCGAACATGAGGAACAGCAGCTGTATGTGTTTAGGTTGGGTCTTTTTTTTTTTTAAGAAACGTTTTTGATTAACTAACAGCGTACAGATGTACTTGTTTACAAGTCCCACCCTTAATTCATAGTTCTTTGGTAATATTGACCCTTATTTTTCCCCCTGTTGGGGGGATGACCCTTTTTCGGCCCCTTTTTCAGGGTGTGGGTATCCCTCAATTTGAATGAAACCTATATTTTTGGAAAGCTGTTGATGTGTACAGCCACCAAAGTATTTTTTTGAAAAAAGCTGTTTGGTTGAAATAAAAGTATGTATATATCAAATGGACTTGGAAACTCCGGTAGGCTCTTCCTCTGCAAAAACACTCCTGCAATGAACTAGTAGTAGCAATGCTAGCATCAGTTCTGAACCGCTCTGAACGTGTCCTCTCCAGTACATCACAGAAATTGCATTGTGAGTAGGTTTTCCAAAGATGTGGTAAAATCCTGAGTTAAGTTTTTAAACTTAAAATTTGCATATTTGTTTTAAAATAAATATTATCACAAACTTACTATGATATAGTTAGGGTCTATTTAAGAGAAACCTTTCATTGTTTTTGCAAGGTAAACTAACTGGTGCCTACACTCTAAAATTATGAACATGATATCAGTCTCTTGACTTTGATGGGAATAAGCTTCAGTTCTCAGCCAGGGTTACAGGGCTGCCATATCCAAATAAATTCTAAATTTTCAATCATTTAATCATTTATATCAATCATTTAGCTTGTTGGCAATGCAGCAGATTACTAATGATTCAACCATTTTGGTCAATGACTTGTTAAAATGACAGGTCATTAACAAGGAGAAGACGGTCCCTTTCGTTTCAATATCAACCAAACTATTGGTTTCACACTTGGCACAAATGTGCGTTCACGTGCAGCACTGTCTAGTGATGACCTTATTTTGTAAAGTGTCTGGTGATGACTGTTCTTCTGACTGGAGTGAGGCTTTATGAAGTGTTGCCACAACACTATCATCATGGCTGCGCCTGGTATCAAGATTTTTCTTTCCCGTTCGCAAAAACAACAAATCAACGAATTGGCCCAACCAAGTCCTGCTGTTTCACTTAAAGTAGCCTACAGGTTGACAGTGGCATGCCGTCAGATGTCAGGAAAGCCTTCAGTAACATCACCCTTTCCCGCATAATAGCTCTAAAACTGTTTGCGATCAAGTTTGCCTGATTAACAATCAAACAATTTATTAACTGAACAACCACCATCAATGCATGACATGTAATGATAAAGAAATGGTAATTACAAAGCGATTGCCAATTGGCCATGTTGATGTTATTGAAGTTACTCCGCCTGGATTACAATCTGCATGTAAATCAGGAACATTCACAGACTTCGCAGCAATTATTTTCGGCATCACTCAGCTGTACATCGTACCTAACTACGCGCTTTAGCTGTCACTCCATTCAGACAATAGAACGGATTCTCGTGGCTTATTACTCAATGAGCCTCGCAAACTAATTTACACAAATCTGTGGTTTCACGTGCTAAATGAGCACAGAAATGATAAAGACGAATTGATATTTTTCATAGTAATTGAGGTGCGGAAGAAAATTTAGTATAATTTCATAGTGCAATGTACAACAAGGCTTTAAAAAATAAATTAGACTCTCGTCGGTTCTACCTATCAGTCTGAGCAACTGTTGCTAATTGGGAGAAGTAAACTGCGAGAGGTGTAGGTCATTAAGTAGTGAAAGGCGAGGTTATTGCTGGCCCCGAGTTTCTGACGGGCAACAGACGGCCACTGCGGGTTGAGGAATATCCTAGCAGTATCAAAAAGTCCTTTTTGCATTTTTTTTTTTTTTTGCCAAACAAGGGGGGGAACTTCACAATTCGCCACGGATTATCGAAAAATGCTAATTTGCGAATGGGCTGCGCAGGCCCTGAGTGTGCTCTGTGGGTTTCTGTGACTATCGGCTGGTGTCTACTGTTTGGTCATTTTGTATTTATTTTGGTTATCTTTATCTAATTTTAAGGTGAGTTTGATAATCTGAACCATTTAAGTGTGACAAATGTGCAAAATCAGGAAGGGCTTAACACTTTTTCACAGCACTATGGCTTGCAGGTTCTGTAGGCTGTAATGTGCTGCATGGCTTGCAGATTTTGCAGAGGCTGTACTGTGGACTGCCATGAGGACAGGGCAGCACTGGGAAATGCCTACATCGCTGTGGACTGGGACCCCACTGCTCTTCACCTGCGCTACCAGACCTCCCAGGAGAGGGTGAGTGAGAGAGAGAGAGGAAATGAGAAAATGAGAGAGGGCTGGAGAGTAAGAGAGCGAGAGAAGTGTGTTGGTGAAATTTCAGAAAGTGTGGATGAATGTGTCTCTATGTAATAAAATTGTGTATGTATTGTGGATACCAGCCCTTTGGTGTACAGCAGAACAATATGTGTATGTATGTATGTGTTAAACTGGTTTCTGTGAATTGTATTGTAGATGGAAGAAGAGAACCGCAGTGTCTATCGCAGTAGTGTGTATAATACAGTCGTGTGTGTGTGTGTGTGTGTGTGTGTGTGTGTGTGTGTGTGTGTGTGTGTGTGTTGTAGATAATAGAAGAGAAACATAAGTGTGTATGTTGTAGATAGACAATAGAGGAGCACTGCAGTGTAGAACAGCATTATGTGTATTGTACCATTTTGTGTGTGTGTGTGTGTGTGTGTGTGTGTTGTAAATAATAGAGACGCACTGCAGCATAGAGAAGAGTGGTGCTTTAAATACTGTTATACTGTTAAATAATGTTTGTTGTAGATAGTTACAGGCCACTCCAGCTTAGAGTGATGTGTTTTATACTGTGGTGTGTGTGTGTGTGTGTGTTGTAGATCGTACAAGACTACGGCAGCGTAAAGCATAGTGCTGTGTTTCATAAAGTTGTGAGTGTTTGTCTCTCCTGTTGATGAAGGAGGAACTCTGCAGCGTAGAGCAGAAAAGTGTTTGATTCAATATTGTGCGTTTTTGGCACTTTTCGTTTTGGGGATTCAGACCAGACCTCACAGTAGTGTTAGGATATGTGTTGTAGACAATAGGGGAGCACAACAGCATAGAGCAGAACTGAGTTTTTAATTAAGCAGCACTTCTGTGGTAGATTACAGAGGAGCACTGCAGCCTAGAGCAGAGTGGTATGTACAATACCGTAGTGTGTGCTTGTGTGTGATATAGGTAATAGAGGAGCTTTGTAACGCAGAAATAAATTGCATGTTTAGTACATTACAGTGTGTTTTAGATAAGAGAGGAGTGCTGCAGAGCAGAGTTGCATGTTTAATACAGCAGTGAGTGTGTTGTTGATTATAGAGGAGCACTGCAGCTTGGCACAGAGTTGTGCATTTAATGCAGTAGCGTGTGTGTTGTAGGTACTAGAGGAGCACTGCAGAGCAGAGATGTGTTTTTACGAGATCAGAGTGTATGTTGTAGATAATAGAGGACCACGGCAGAGTAAAACGGTGTTTAATACAGTGGTGTCTGTGTTGAAGATAATTGAAGAGCACTGCAGTGTGGAACAGTCTCGTAGAGCCCAGGCGGAGCCTATTAGCCTGCACAGTTGCCTAAGAGCATTCACCAGTGAGGAGGAGCTGGGAGAGGACGAGCTGTACTACTGCTCCAAATGCCGCGCCCACCGCCTCGCTACCAAGAAACTAGACCTGTGGAGGTTGCCGCCGATCCTGGTGAGGAGACCCGGCAATCTTTTTTTAATTCTGGAAGGCATCAGGATGGCAGTAAATGTTTCACCAAAAACTGTTTATGTCGCTCATCATTAATGATGTCTTCAGGGATGCGCAACTTACCCCTGCCATGTGTACTAATGCACCTCCATACTATCATCAGGCCAGTGATGAGTACATATTTGAAGCGCAGCACTCATGTACTGGGCCAAAGTTCCTGACAAAAAATAAATGGTCTTGTGTCAGGCACTATTGAATTAAAATCAGGTCATTTTTGTGGGAGAAAGTCTTAATTTTTATGTTCATTTTTAAATTTAAAAATGTTTATCCATTTTATAATAAAGACGTGACTAGGCCATACGGAAGTCTGTATTTGAACGCAAGTGTTGACTTTCCTCTGCCTATGAAACAGAATTGAGATTGTTTCAAAAACGGATAAACAAAGGGCCAAAAATTGCCCTTTTACCCAGGAGAGCAGAGTAACACCCGCTGAGCATGGTGTAATGACATGAAATGTGGAGAGAGAATGATGGCATTTTTTTTTTAGCAGTGATCTGGGTCTGGGTGTTCTCATTGGACAGTACAGTCATCCTTCCCTGTCTACCTCACATACCCCTTTTCCGCCATGGCGGACTTTGTCTGTACACACCTGATTGTGGGCCTGCCGTCCTCTGGGAGTTGTGGGAATGAGGAAATCCTGCTATCCTGTTTTCTTCCAAATGGGAACACCTCCCTCCTCCAATTCACTTTACTGATGCTTTTCTCCTAGTCATGGAATAGTATTATAGTACCTCTAGTACCTGTTAACAACTGACCAAAAAAATATTGAATTAAAGATTCAAAAAATTCTTGAATTAATGCCTCTAGCCAGACAGCTAATGCTGTGGCAGTATATTGCAGAACTCGTAAACAATGTGGAAAAGTAAACAAAATAAGCCTTTATTTGAAGAAGGCAGTTTTCATCATTGTTGTTAGAATTATTATTATTCACCTCTGCCAGAGGTGTATATTTTTGCCGGCGTTTTTTAATCTTTTTTTGGACGGATGAATTTTTGCATAAATTTACAATAATACTACTAGACCACATCTCCAGAAGTTTTTCTCTGATTTTTGATTAAATCATTTTTGTCCGTTTTATGGGCCCTTGACATTTTGGGCACAATGTTATAGATAGGACTGAGAAATTTAGAGGAATTATTTCTCAGAAACTGAGAGAAGTTTAAATCAGGCAATCAACTTACCTTGGTGGTACCGTCAATGCACAGTGCAAGCGACATTTTCATTGAAGCGACGGAAGTGGGTCTATTGGGGGCGCTGTACTTTATGAATATGCAAGATGGCCTGTGGAAGCCAGATGGTTGCAGATAGAGATTAAGTTTACATTATTGACAATCAGGAAGTCATATATGACCTATATTTTGGCAATATTCAATTTGACCACAGATGACTTTGAAAGGTCAAACCCGAGGTCAGGGAATGTATTAAATGTGACCTATTATCCTATTTTTCCAAGCTTATATTTTAGTCTTTGACTCCCCTAGAGTACTCCTGATTGCGCAAAGTAAAAAATGGTACTTATTTTGCTCATACTGCCATCCTCAAAAAACCCATTTGTAGTCCACAGTAGTCTCTTCCTGAAATGCCTCATTGGGATGGCTCTTCACCTATGGCCCCCACTCCCCGTGTGCCCGCTTTCTTCTGACTGGCCAGCTCTGTGGAGGGCGGATCTAGGCAGATCTGCATAGCTGTGGTGTGTTGTTAGCATGGAGAAACGAACAGTTTCTGTCCTGGTATATGACTGAGGGGCGAAAGCTCTAGGCTTAATGGCCTTTTCTAAAATTGCCTGTGGTAATGGTTTACTTATTATTTCGGAATGACCAGCTTTTCCTCGCGGAAAATGGGCGCATTATGCATAGTGTGCCAGGGCTAGACAGAGCTCCGGTTATGTCACGAACATAATACAGGTTTTACCGTAAGTTCCATTCCGTGAACCGTTGCTTATGTGGAGCTAGCGAATCGATCACTTTTACAGGAAATAATGTAATATTCAATCGATGGCAATGCAGAGAAATCGTTTGTTATACCGGACCAATTATAGCCTGTGCGCTTTCCTATTGCTTTCACCGGTAGTATCAGAGAGCTTGCCCAGACATTGGAGATGTATCAGGCCGTCCCCGGTCATGGATAAGTAAAGTGATCATTTCATAAGCACCCAAAAACACACCCCAAGCTCTGCAAAACCTACGCACTTCTCTGGTTAGCTTCAACTGGAGTGGCTACAATCGGGAAACGTTATGATGAAACCGTCACATTGATGCTTACCGAAGTAACACAAGCATACCAATCATAATTGCTGCATGTAAGTTAACCAGGAGCATTTTTAATTAGCAGAGCACGCGAACTAACATGCAGTAGCTGATAAGCGGTCATGACTTTGAATGTAATCTGTCGCATGAAAAATTAGTTTCGCATCCGATGTGAAAGCTGCTTAACGCGCCCATAACGCGTGTATTCGCGTCTTTGCATTGACTTTGAATGTAGCTAATCTGTCGCGCGAAAAATTTGTTTCGTGTCCGGTGTGAAAGCGGCTTGAAGTGCCCATAACGCATGTATTCGCATTTTTGCATTGACTTTGAATGTAATCAGTCACGTGAAAAATTAGTTTCGCATCTGGTGTGAAAGCTGCTTAACGCGCCCATAACACATGTATTCGCATCTTTGCATTGACTTTGAATGTAGACTAATCTGTCCTGCGAAAAATTTGTTTCTTGTCCGATGTGAAAGCAGCTTTATGGATAGTACGCGACAGCTAGAGAGAGCTCGGTTATGTTATACATAATACAGGTTTTGCAGACCGTAAGTTCCATTAGCGCAGACAAGTTGCTTAAACGGAACTAGTGAATCGAGCACTTCTACAGGAAAGAATTACCTATTTAGCCCCTTTGCACAGAAGCCAAATCTGGCTTTTGAGATGTTACCTGATTCAAGGCTTTATAATTCAAGATTGCAGCTTCACAGACAGAAAAACCTTGGCTCAATTGAGTCTAGACACTTGAAGCATTTAGACTCGCATCGTATTTCAGTTTATTTTTAGGATTTTGGTGGAGAAAGGGGGCTGCAAACATAAAAAATCTTCATGAGAATTCACCATTGAAATAGCAAAAAAATAATACTGACAAATGAAAAACTGCTGGGGCTTAAATCTACCCATTTCTGGGATCATAAAATTCTTGACCACAAGTACAATACATCTTGAACATTACATTCTAGATTACCCGCTTGCTATGAGCTAAATTAGAGAGCTACCCAGGTGACTCCCCAAAGTCTGAGATCCATCAAAATGGTTCACTGTCAAATCATACATTAATCATATATTTAACACAATTTAACTTTTGGGGCATGAAATTCAGCATGAACTAATGGTTTTCTGGTTGAGTTTAGCATGAATTTATCAATATCAGTGCAGTTGAACATCATTGGTCACCAGTAACCTCTCCAAACACAAAACATGCCTTTTCTCCATAATAAAGTTAACAATATTGTCCATTTTTTAAAGTGCTGATTAAACAGCTATAACATTCACACTGCAATGAAAAGCTAACCGCTCTCACATCCGAGCTCATAAACTTACACCTTGTAAGGGTAAAAACTCACTAACTCAGTAATATCTGAATTCTGAAATACACCTTATTTTAACAGAACAGAAATTTCACTTTCAGGAAAACTTTTCACTTTCATTTCACTGTGTTGAATTATCCTTCATTAACAAAGCTGTCTTTGGTGAAAAGCTGAGCACAGTCAGCTAACGTTCCCTTTGGCCATGGCTGTTCGCAGCCAGCAAACAAAAAAGCTACCCACAGATTTCTGGTGGCATCGTCTTTTGGAAGAGAAATATTTGTTTTTCTTTGTGTACAAAAGTAAACAGCTTTGGGAGAGATACTGACAGAATTGCACCTCAAATGATCTGCAGTTCTTCTTTTGTATTTCCAAAACTAGAGGCTACTAAGGCATTGTATGGTGTGTCGTTGTCAGTGCCTGCTAGAATAGTTTCCGGTGTGGGCAGGTCCAGCGCAGTGATTGGCTCTGGCTAGGTCTCTACTAATTGGACGGCACAACCTGACATCAGGTTTTGCCCAGATCTCGTGAAGATCTCGGGAGAAGCTGTTCAGAGAGGAAATCACGCTCAGAAAATCACATTCTTGGACTAATGCAAAATCCCTGTATCCCTGAAACTTTTCAGAGGTTGAGCATGGACAACCAACATTATGACATTACTAATATGTATCAAAAGAAGGATCAGCCTAATAGGTCCCCTTTAACAATGATAGATGTGACTTGAAATTTCAAAGAATTATTTCTCAAAAACTGTCTGATAACTTTTTTTCTAAATCTGGCAATCAACTCAGCTTGATGCACTTTATTTACAGTTCGAGTGCTCATTTTGATTAAATCGACGGAAGTGGGTCTAGTGGGGGCGCTGTATTTTAATATTGGGTCTTATGGAGAATGGGCCAAATCACCTGTGGAAGCTAAATGGTTGCAGATAAAGATTAAGTTTGTATTACAGACATATAGAAAGTTATATCTGACCTATATTTTGGCTGTGTTAAAGTTGACCTCAGATGGTCAAACTTGAGGTCAAGCAAAATATTACAATTTTCAAAGGCTTTGAGGCTTAAAAATATTGAAGATTGGGAACATATGTGCATTGAAACACTTATATGAAGTCATGCATGAACTTTTCATTTGGTGGCCTTGAACTTGACCTTCAGCGACCTTCGAAGGTCAAACTTCACATAGTAGAATTTCATTGACTTCTATCACCAAAACTATTACAGATACAGCTTAGGTTTGTATTGTGGGCATATAGGAAGTCATGTATGAAGTTTCAAGTGGTGACATTGAACTTGACCTTCAGTGACCTTGAATGCTCAAACTTCACAATGAAATTTCAATGACTTATATCAGCAAATTGGTAACAGATATTTTCGGTTTGTATAGGAGATTTATCGGAAGTCATACGTGAACTCTCATTTGGTGACCTTGAACTTGACCTTTGGTGCCCTTCGAAGGTCAAACTTCACATAGTGAAATTTCAATTACTTCTATCACCAGAACTATTAGAGGTAGAGGTTAGGTTTGTATCGTGGGCATATAGTAAGTCATGTATGAAGTTTCATTGGGTGGCCTTGAACTTGACCTTCAGTGACCTTCAATGGCCAAACTATACAGTGAAATTTCAATTACTTATGTCAGCAAAATCATTACAGATTGAGTGTACCTTACATGGATAGGAAGTCATGTATGAACTTTCATTTGGTGACCTTCATATTGACCTTCGAAGGTCAAACTTGACTTAGAGAAAATTCAATGACTTCTGTCACTGAAAAGGTCACAGATGGAACCTAGGTTTGTGTTGCTGGCATAGGAATTCACATGACCTTTCATTTACTGACACTCAGCTTGACTGTTGGTGACATTTGAAGGTCGGACTTGACATAATGCTATTACAATGACTTATATTGCCAAAATGGTCACAGATGGTGTCAAGGTTTGTATTAGAGACATATAGGAAATCATTTTTGAAGTTTCAGATGGAGCCGAGGTTCGTCTTACTGACTTCTAGGAGGTCACATATGAACTTTCATTTGGTGACATTCAACTTGACTGTCAGTGACCTTTGAGGGTCAAACCCGACAGTAAAATTACAATGACCTGTATCACCAAAACGGTCAGCGATTGAGCGAAGGTTTGGATAGAGACATTTACCTTGTGGCAAGTCAGATATGAAGTCCATTTGCTGACCACATTCTGTGACTTTAAAAGTTCACTATTGACATATTGAATACATATTGACATATTTCAATGACTTGTATCACCAAAACTGCTTCAGAGCTTAGAATTGTATTACAGAAGGTTTTATAAATGTATATGAACTTTTATTTAGTGATCTTAACATTGATTTTCATTAATTCAAATGTCAAACTTCACATGAAATTTTCATAACTTGTATTATCGCTGTAAGTCTGCTTGCTGGTTAGCCACAGGACCCTTGGTCCCATTTTATATTTTATATTTTATATTTTTCCATTTGTCATGTTTAATATATTACTGTTTAGAGTGGAATCCATTCAGTAAATAACCTTAACTTGGTTGAATGGGTCCTGTCTACTTTAACCTTATGTACTTCTTTTTTAATTGTCGTGTGTTGGAGTGGAGCAAGTGACCAAAAAACAAAATTGTCCCTGTTCAAATACTGGTGAACTCCTGGTCATGCTTGAGTGCTAAGCGTCTGTATTTCTAGTGTTGCCCTTGTAATTGAGATCTCCTGTAACTGTACTCGTAGATCATCCATTTGAAGCGGTTCCAGTTTGTGAATGGGCGTTGGATAAAGTCGCAGAAGATTGTGAAGTTCCCGCGTGAGAAGTTCGATCCCAGCATATTCCTTGCCCCCCGAGAGGCAGGAAGAGTGTTGAATCAGGGTGAGGTACAGGGGGAGGAGCCTGTGAAGCCTGGGGGAGGTGATTCCGGGAGTCCTGCCCCCCACACTTTGATAGCCGGGCTATCCAGCAATGCAAAAGGTCAGTGTCGCCTGGACAGTGGTGATAGTTACTGTTTCCACCACTGATACTGCATGCATCTGCATGTTGCTGATGTCATGTTCCCGTTTCAGCAGTTGTATGTACGGGCTGTAACGGCAGGGCTGCTGCTCTAGCGCATGTAGGTTCATCATTGGCAAGTGTTTATACAACAGTACACTGGTGTGAGTATGTAGAAAAATCTTGTGCTGGGGCTCCTTTTCATGATTTAGGCTAAGCCTATGTGTTCCACTTGAAGGAAAATCTTGACATAGTAGCACACAGTGCCATTTTGCATGATTGTGTGCCTCCAGCATTTTGGTCAAGGTCCTTCACCTTCGTCTTCATGACTGTAATAATGCCTCTCCAGCTGAAATGCCCTCCCACAGAAATTTTCCAACATTCTGTGGATAGTCTACCTCGAAGGGAAAGAGGGTAACCAACCCTATATTAATGCCCATGATTATGGCTTGAGATGTCAGATGAGCAGGCAACCACATACTTACGGCCATTGAGTGCATGGGTGTCTTTTGTCATTTGAAGTTACTTTCAAATGGCATTAATAAAAGCATTTAAGTCTGTTAAGTGTCTGCTTTTTGTATATATGTGTCTGTGTCTGTGTCTGTGTCTGTGTCCGTGTCTGTGTGTGCTTGTATGTGTGTGTTTTCTCCAGGTTTGGGTAAGAAAACAGGCAGGACCAGCAGCCCGTGCAGCAGCCCTAGGGGCGGGGCCAGGAAGCAGGGGCGCCTCCGCTTGCCTCAGCTGGGCAGCAGGCACCGCCTCTCTAACAGCAAGGAGAGCCTGAGCACCATCACCATGGAGACCGAGCCGGCTGGGGCCCCTGATACCTGGTCTGCAGATGCCTCCAGCACTGACTGTGATGTCATCATGGTAAACGGGCTTGGGCCAGACAGTGGCCTTAACAACGGCCATTCAGAGCTTGGCCCGGAGCTGGACTCCGCCTCACGTCACCGTGACGACATCTGCCTGGACCCTGTATACAACCTATATGCAACTTCAGTAAGTTCCCCAACCTTGTTCTAAGATGGGTTGCTAAGGTTGATTACTTGATGTTTTAGTGGCCTCTAGTGGCTCTTTATATGAACTGTAGCCCTGGCTAATCAGCAGTCTTTCCCTGTCCGCAGTGTCATTCAGGGATCCTGGGTGGGGGTCACTACGTCACTTATGCAAAAAACCCCAATGAGAAATGGTACTGTTATAACGACAGCAGCTGTAAGGTATGACATCACTGCCCACAGACCTCACTAACATTAACCAAGGTAGGGATGAAGGGGAGGTCAGACACGCTGCGAAAAGGTTTTACCAAGCATTTCAATCTTGTATTTAAACTTGAAACACATTACTATTATTTTTTTTTGAGGAAAAAAAATCTGCCCCTGATTTGAGAACTAATTTCTCAGTTTGTCCATGGGGTAAGATAATTTCACTTGCCTCATGAGTCAAAAGTTTCTCACATAAGTGGCAGAATTTTTTCTGGGGAAAAAGGTAATTGAAATGAGGGTTGTAAGTCTGAATACAAGAATAAAATTCTTGGTAAGATTTTTTTTCCCCTCAGTGCAGCAGTTGTGGAGAGCCCAGCGACAGCTACTTGACATTTGGGTCAAGGAGCCCACTAACAGTATGGAATATTGGCTGTCAGGAAATTGTATTTCAGTTGAAGGGTATGAAAAAATAAAAAGACTGTGTTAGAGAAGGAGCCCTCACCATAATTCAACTATGTTGGCATAGCTACTCGTGGAGTCCCAAGATAGAGTTATGACAGCTCGAGAATCAAAGAATCAAGAATCTGTAAAAAAAAAAAAGTTGCAGAGATCAACCTCTTCCTTGCATCAACAGAGAAATAGGACTTATTTCTAAAATAAAATCCTATTTTCAGTCTCAACTGTTTAACAAGATTGGAAGTTAACTAATACCAATTAAGGTTGCTGGGTAAAACAAATTGTTTCTGATCAATCTGGGAGAAAAGACGCACCAATAATGACAAGGGCTCATTACCTTCTTCAGGGGAGCATCTGCAACAACCCACAGCCGCGACAGAAAGGCCCTTGAACACAGCAAGATTTAAAGCTTGGAATTCTAATTCCTTACACTCCGATTTTGAAAGCATACCCTTACACAAAACTATGACTTCACGAAAATGGCAAAACCGCTGCCCGTCTTTGGTCAGTCAGTATGATACACATTGTACCCATTTATGGAAATCTCAGAATTTAACGTAGTTAAGTTAAGTCACGTTTCTGATAGCACAATAACATTAGTGTTAGTTGAGACAGCCCAAATAAAATCTATTTTAGATAAAAGACTGCACATTCAGGTGAATAAATCCCAATCCAGAACTTGACTTAAAGTCAGCAGGCATATAAATCTGACTGCATTTGTTCAAACTGGGGTTTGGCTGAACATTGCTTGATAACAATTGTTACCATATATTACCCCATTAATGCTGCCTTTTCTTACCCTAACCCCAGTATATCCGGTTATAAGCCTCATTGAAAAGGTGTGCTTTAAATCTAGATTTGAATCCTTTGGTAAGCTGAATTCTTTTTTAGACAGCACAAACAAATCCTTGACTGAGGACAGCGCAGACCACAAATTCATAGAAAAAGGACAAAATATTGCCATTCTCTAGTCATCTGATCACATTGAGAAATCTGTTTTTTACAAGCATATTTGCATAGATTTTAATTTTCATACTGTGAGAGGGGAAATGGGCTAATAGAGCTGCAATGTTGAGTAAATGTCCATCAAATGATGCACAGGTTAGATCAACAGAAAGTTTGCTTCAGACCCTATTAATTTAATAGGGCCTATTGCAGAAAATGCCAAAAGGACACTGCAGTTCCTAATAATCACCATAATACATCAGTGCGTACCTCATTACATCTGTATCACTCCACATTCTTTAGATCAAAGAATTGAAACTATGCTTGCATTCAAATTCATTTCAATTCATGCTTATATTTACATTTTTGATGGGTTGCCACATTGTTTTAAGTGATCTAAAACCATCGGAGTTGCAGTCCATGAGGCCGGCCAGTATTTCCCGTCCTTATACTTCCTTCTGCACCCCCTCATCTGCCCTCGAGAGCTGCTCGTTGGTCAGCAGTGTGTAAATCAGTATTTTATTTATTTTTTTAAAGTAAAACACAGCTGGCTGGCAGCTGACCACATCTCTTTTTATGATGTTAAGTCGCTTGTTTTGGATCTATTATTGTTTTTAGAGTAAATGCATGTTTTTTGGGCGCAATTATGAAAACAATATAAACACTATCTAATCACTGCAATATTGTACTACCTCTCATTTGTCATTTCTTAATTGAGCTGTGGAAAAATGGCTAACACATTCAAAAGTGTCCAATGTCTAACCTCCCTCTGACCTCCACACACAGGAAGTCCAATCGGAGGAGATTGACTCAGACTCTGCTTACATTCTGTTCTACGAGCAGCAGGGCGTTGACTACTCACAGTTTCTGCCAAAGACGGACGGGAAGAAGATGGCCGACACCAGCAGTATGGACGAAGACTTTGAGTCCGACTACAAGAAGTATTGTGTGCTGCAGTGATGATGCGTTGTCCCAGCCCTGCCCCTGCCACATCACTGCCCCGCCCACTGTTTTCCTGGATGGCCAGGTTCTCAGCTGCAGAACAGAAACATAAAGTTTGCAAGTAGGAAATTGGGAGAATGGTAGTGCAAGAGCATTCTCTGCCCATGGTTTCTGGTTTTTTGGAGGTTGACGAATATAGCACTTATGAATCGTTCGTGGGCGCCTCTTGCTTTTTTTTGTAATTCAATGAGATGAGGTATTGCAATTACAGTTTTGCCAAATCGAACAAACACCACCACAGCTATAAGCACTAACTGGAATGTGGTCAGTGTAGGTATCTTTTAAAAAGGTGCTACAGAGCTTATTGAAAAACATGGTGTACAAGTTCTTGGAGTACAGAGATGCACACGTGTAATAGTGACGTGCATATATACCGAACTTCAGATAGTACTAACATACATGTATACTGACATATTTCCACAACACTGATATGCACCTATACTGAATGAATACATGAATACCAGTATACATGAACATATACATGAACACCAGTATACATGAATACAAACAGCACTGGCACTTACGCGACTTCGTTTCTGCACGCATCATATTGAATGAACTTCGTAGTTAGTACATGTCTAAATTCTAAGTGCTGATATGCATATGCAGTGCTGACATGCATAGGCGCAGTATTAACCTACCTATATGCAGCACTAACGTGCATATGTGAGGTTTTGACACTCCTATATGCAGTAATGACATGGGTATGCACAGCACTGACAAACCAATATGCACTACAGACATGTACATGCACAGTAATGGCATAAAAAATGCAGTACTGACCTGAGTATGTGCCGTATTGACGTACCTATATGCAGTACTGACGTGCGTATGTGCAATGTTGACGTACCTAAATGCAGTACTGACATGCGTATGTGCAGTATTGATGTACCTATATGTAGTACTGACATGCATTTGCGCAGAATTGTTGTACCTGTTTGCAGCACTGACATGCGTATGATGCACTTGTGAAAGCATCAAGTAAAAGCTTACATTTCATGACAATTTGGAGTTTTTTTACTTTTTTGCTTCACTTTGTTTTATGTACCAAAAATGCAAATGAAAAAAAATTTGAGGGATTCACCTGTTTGTTTCAATGAAATTATGTAAGAGGTAAACCGCTATCAGAGAAAAATAAAAAGCACCCAACTTTAGCAGCCTGTATCTTTAAATCAAAAAGCGTCATGAAATGTCAGTTTTTATTTGATGCTTTTTTACACATTCCCAGTACTTGGATGCACTTGCGCACCCTGTTTTTCCCACACTTTTGATGTCACCAGTGTTTTTCCTGCTGCCATTTGAATGTGGCTACAAACGTGGCTGAATCAGCTATGAGGTGTCAGTCAGTCATTGGATGTACGGTCAGTTACTCATAAAACTATAGTGCCATTATAACACTCAAAGAGCAGTCCAATGGCCTGCCATGTTGTCTGTTGAAAACCTCATATGCTACCTCAGTTTATTTCTTTTGTTGCATGCAGCATTGCTAACATTCTGAAATTCTTAGCCAAATCTGTTTGGCAGTTATGGTGTCACTTTCTTCCTGAAATACTTGCCCCTGTTGCCCCTCCCCTTCTCTCTTGCCCCACAGAGGGGTATATATGTCAGTGTGAGTCACCTTCAGATATGAATGAACACATCTCTGACAGTAGATTTTTAGCTTTCACTCAGCAACTGCCAAAAACTGGGAGATTTTTACATGTGACTCTGGAGATCAAGTCACATGTATTCATAGCACTGGACAAACTGGGTGCACGTTTTATCGCCTTTTTTAAAAGGGCATTAAAATTAGCATTCAGTCTGTTGTCACTTTTGGTGCCATATTGAATGTTTCGAGACAATGGAAATGGTTGAAATGTATTTTTATTAGCTTCTTTCTTCCCTGTTGGATTTTGTTTTATAGTTCTTTTCTTGCTTTTGTCCTGTGTGGGATATGTCTGCAAGCACCCGCACTTACCTTCCATTTCTCAATGGCCCGAGTGTCACAAAATAATTTGTATCAGTTGTCTTTATGTTTAAAATCCAGTATAAATTTCTGTCTGTTGTGATTACAACCTAATAACTCTATGCCGTCACAATGCTAGTTTTTATATTTACACTGTATATAAAATCCCAAAGGCTTTATGAATTTCACATTTTCATAATCGGATTTTAAGATGGAAAGATGGCGTGATTCTGCAAAAAAAAATTAAATTGAATCAGTCTTTCTTTGTTGAAATGACAGACAGATCTCTTTTTCTGATCAATGTGTTATATGGTGTCATGTTGAGCACTGAAGGGTGCTCCTTGTCAAGCCAAAGTATTTCTGTAGAATCTAAACTTGTAGCGTACGTTGTGTGCGTTAGAGACTCAAGTGCGGTACTGGAGCCGGTATTTTGTAAATTGAACTGCGTTTCCTGTTTGCTTAGTTTGGTCAGCCTACCTGTTAGATGCTATGTAAAATGTTGCCAAAATGTTAAGCCCTGTTTTGGAAGAGACTGGGGACAGAAGTGTCCAATCCAGAGCATTGAGATCAGTGCAACAGGGTCTGTCAGGAACACCAATCTAATTTCAGCTGATGGCCACCTAGAGCAAAATAATTTCCTTTTGAGTCTGGTGGAGTTTGGCCCCTTAAGTGTGAGTAGCTGTTTGCGTGTTAGTCGTACTGTGACCCCGCACAGTCCCTCAAACATTCAATGGCGTACAATAGAAGTGCATTATGAGCAGAATTGGTGCATTCTGAGTAGAGATAGCTGGTGTTCTCAGCACCGGTTGCGGCATAGCCACGTTTGCTTCTGTTGAGCCTCATGCTGCTATCGAGCATACGTGTTCACCGACATTTAAAAACGGCTCAATAAAACTTTGCTATGCTGTCAACCAACGAATGTCAATGTGTAAAAGCTAATTGAAAAAGTATTTAAGGACTTGGAGAGGAATGTAGGGGAGGAGCAGATTAGTTGGAAAGTAAAATACCCATGAACTCCTCCCCCTCCATCATAAGAGCGAGAGGTGAATTGCCATGGCTCCTGTGGGTGTGTCTCATCTGTTAATGGCACCTTAGTAGGCAGCAGTCCCCTCTGGTCTAGCACCATTATACATGTAGTTATGCTTACCAGAACCTAGATGGGTTCTTTTTGCTAAAACACTCATTAAAGCATTGTGAAACATAATCCTGTTGACACAAACACTGGCTCTTCTGGCCAGGGCCCCAAATGTGCCAGGTAGTGCAATGTACTACTGAGCTGTTTGTCTTTTGCCAGTTTTTTGCTGTGACTTTTTTTTTTTGTTAAATTAATTCTGAGATGTAATAATTTAATCAACTTTATTTTGTAAAAAGTGTTAAAAGAATACAAATGACATTGCACTGACAAAATGTAAATAAGTGTTTTGTATATATAAAAATGTATGGGGACAGTATTAACTGTAAAAATGCACTTGTAGCTGTACATAGAATGATTCTGTATATTCAAGTGTCAACTGAAATGAGGCCGATGCAATTAAATTCCTTCTCCTGCAGCTGCGCGTTTGGCATTGTGATTCCACGGTTTGGGTGGGCGTGCTTTATGGGGCATAATTTTATGGCGCATAATCACTTGTCTGCTTGGTGAATAATCCATTTTATATTAATTTATTTTATTTTATATATAGGCATTACACAAGCAAGAGGAAGACGCTTCATTCAACTGGGGAAAGTTTCAGGAGGCAGGATTCTCAATTTGACTGGATAACTCCAAAGAATAAAGACATTTAATCAGTGATCTAATCTAGAAACAAACTTAGTGTACAGAGCCAGTTGCCTCCTTTAATCAGGATACTTGACTGAAACAAAAACCAGCGCACTGGGGCCTTCCAAGACTGGGATTGTCAGTCCATGTCCTAAGTCTGTGGTTCTGAACGTCGGTCTTTGTGGCCCACTGTGTATGCTGGTTTTTATTCCAACCACAATTGAAATAGTAGGATTTTAACTAGCGAATTTGTCTTAATTACATGCGAGCAGTTGGTTGCCTTCTGAAGCCACATACTGACACAGATAAAAATGAATTACCAAGAAGAATTAAAATTCCATATCCACATTGATATGATATATTGGAAAAATATGCATAAAAATATATGAAGATTCTTTTGATCAAATGAAAGAATTGGTAGGTCCCTCATTGGTGAAAACAAATTGGCACTTGTAATTAAAACTTTACCTTGCAAGCAAATGATAATGAGTCAAACCTGTTTGGCTTCATGCAAAGTATTGAAGAACCTACAACACTTGTGGTCAGCAACCAAATTTTGAGCTTAGCAGTTTTTTCGGGGTCTGATTTCAGCTGTTTAAAAATCTTACTACCTGAAACTACTTGTGAGGTAGAAATTTGAGGGTCTTTTATTCTTCATGATATGCTAGGACTTTATGTCAAAATGTAGTCTAGGAGAATGAACAACTTTAAACATAAAATGCATCTTATTAAGACTTATAGACAGCTTTTAAAACTAAAGTGCCAAGGGCCCTGAAGGATGCTGGCAGTTACAGCCCCAACAGGAGAAAAGTAACTAGCATCAGTCCGCGGATTCGACAGGATGCCAACATGAATTCTTGTGAAAACAACACGTTGTCTACACGATACTGGCTTTAAAAAGCTCTAGCTCAGACATCGCGAAAAAATTACATTTTTCAAATTTCGACAGTGATGGCGAATGGTCCCGTACCACTGCGAATCAATTCACGGTTCTTCGAATCAATTCTTCTCTGTGAAAGAAGAGAACTGTTTCATCCACACACTTCCGCGGGCCAACGTAGCTCAGTTAGAAAGGGGCTTTAGTTACCATTATCAGGCAACTCGACTGAGCGGTCACATTTATTCATTAGTGACAAACAGCAACATGTTTATGTCACTTTCCTGCCATTCAGCAAAAATATATACATAAAATACATCATGATATCGGATTAGATTTTCTTCTAACCTGAACTATCACTGTCGTCTGCTGACAATTTGTGAAGTGCGGCATCTTCTCAATTTACTTCTGGTTCTTGCTCTGCTTTCAGTCAATGATTTTTTTAACACAATTCTGCCACCGAGTGGGTCTAATTGGTATCATTCTTTCTATTCCATGATGTTAATAGGAACAAACATCCAAAAATGGATTTTGACCAGTTTTTATTGCCGCAATTGATCGCGAAAAAAGATCGACCATGTGGTTACAATGCCCGTTAAAATTTTCATTATATATGGGTTCGTGCCTAATACATAATGTCTAAAGACATTATTAAATGAGGAAATAAAAAGATTGATTTTGTCACATGACCTTGCGTCATGGTTTTTGGAGGCTGGCGAGCTTTCTTTGTTTCTTTCGTCCGGGACAATGTTGTTTTGCCCACAATCGGATTCTTTGACCTGCTGGCATTAATTGTGGGCGGCGCAGTTCCGCCTGGCCGCCTGTGCAAGAGTGTCTGTGTAACTACGCACTATAGCGGGTAAGGTCTCTGGCTAGAGATTTGTTTGAGGAATTTGCTGCAAAGAGGAAAGTGCTAGTTAGCAAGGGAATCTTTCTCCTCCTCTTTCTGGGCAACATCTGGTGCTAAATCTTTTTATCTCTGTTCCCGAGATTTTTCCCTTTTATTTCGTTCTGTCGCGCTCACCTTGCTTCATTATTGTTACACAGACTGGAACTTAGGTCCTTTAGAAGCATGAGTCTCCCTCTCTGATTTCTGTCTGTTTGTCTCTTATTTTGCTATTCTTCTTTCGTTCCAGCCACAAACACCAGCCATCACAGCGCACACGAGCCAACATGGAGATATCAGCTGTGGCCGAGATCGAAAAGGTTATTAGCAGCCAGCAAGCTATGCTTTCTGGCTTCAGCAAAGGGCTTTCCAGCTTAGGCAATCAGCAGGTTGGTTTGGCTGAGAGACTACAACTTCAGGAGAACTCATTGCAGAATCAAGAGAGCATTTTGTTAAGTCTGGCTGAGAGTATTAAGTCCCTGTTCACACAAGTTTCACAACATGTTGCACAAGCATCCAAACACCTTCCCCGAGAACCAAAATTGCAATTACCCCAAAGATATAGCGCCGAGGCCGGAAAATGTAAAGTTTTCATTGCCCAATGTGAAATATTTTTTAAGGCTCAGCCTCCATGGTTTACTAATGAGGATTCTCGGATTGCATTCATTTTATCCCTGCTGACTGACACAGCACTCACTTGGGTCGGCCCACTTATCAGATGTAATTACCGGTCGTGAATTCTGTAAAGGCTCTTGTTAAGGAAATGTTGTCAGTATTTGATCAGGATATTTGTGGTCAGGATGCAGCCAATTGTTTGATGCATCTGAAACAGGGCTATGAAAGCGTCACAGAGTTTTCAATTGTATTTCGCTCTCTGGCCACTGAGACAGGCTGGCCGGAGGCTCCTCTTATGACTGTTTAGTCATGCTCTCTCTGAGGAGGTAAAAGATGCGCTGGCTACATTGGAGCCCTCTTCAACTTTTGATTCTTTGGTTTGCACTGCAGTGTGAATTGACAATCGCATCCGCGAACGCAATGGGGAGAAAGTAAACAGATTGCCGCTCGCTGACAATGCCAAGGCTGCAAGTGGCAAGTATGAGGTTCCCATTCCACCCACTGAAGATTCCACTCCGGTTGAAGCTATGCAGGTAGATGGCTCATTTGAGAGTCAGACTCAAAAACCTGCTCGCAGAAGAATAATCTGCTTTAATGGTAATAAACCAGGTCATACCCCTCCACGTTGCCCGAAGCTCCAAGGGAAATGGGAGATCCCTCCAGTGGTATGACGGGCAGTCCAAATTTCCCTTCCGAACACTAATCCCCGTTGAACTGATTGTGGGGAGCAAGAGAGTTATTCTTGAAGCGTTTGTGGATTCGGGTGCCGTGAATTGTTTCATGGATGTTAAGTGGGCTAGTAGGCACTCCGTTCCTACCTATCCTCTTTCACAGCCACGGTCTGTGAGAGCTTTGGACGGTCGCCCGCTTGGAACGGGAGTTATGACCAAAATATCTGAACCGCAAAATATGTTCATTTCCTTTGGTGGCCATTCTGAGGAGGTTTGGTTTTTTATTATCAGTTTTCCCATTGTTTTAGGACATTCTTGGTTACGGGAACATAGACCATGCATCACTTGGGGGGAACGGAATAATCCTATCATCCACTGGGGCACCAATTGTAGGTCTCATTGTAGAGAGAATGTGACTTGTTTTCCCAGACATCAAGCTATGGGACAGGCTGATGCCTGGAGCAAGTGTGAGGAGGTTGTCTCACCGTACCCTCCTGAACTAGAGAGAGGGGCAGAGCAGGGGTTAGAGTGGGATCCTCACTTAGATTGGCGACAGCCAGAGGACGATTACCTTTTAGCGGATTTTTTTGATTCTGAATCAGTCACTGAGACGTTAGATTCTGAACAGGGTGAGGAATTTGGGGTTACCCTGAATTTTAGTTTGCCTCCTACTGATTATGCTGATTTCGCCGAGGTTTTTAGTAAACAACAAGCATCGACATTACCTCCCCATCGTCCGTACGATTGCAAGATCAATCTCTACCCTGGTACTACTCCTCCTAGAGGTTCGCTACATTCGCTGTCAGGGCCTGAGCGTAAGACCATGCGAGAATATATTCAGGAAGCTCTCGCTAATGGTTTTATTCGGCCGTCTACATCTCCTGCCAGATGGGGGTTTTTTTTGTGGGGAAAAAAGGATGGTGGTCTGAGACCTTGTATTGATTATAGGGGTTTTAATAAGATCACCATTAAAAACTGATACCCCCTTCCGTTAATGAATTCCGTGTTTGAACGTCTGCAGGAGGCGTTATTTTTTACCAAGCTAGATCTCCGTAATGCATTCCGGCGGGGAATGAATGGAAAACGGCATTTAATACGCTTGATGGGCAATACGAATATTTGGACTTACCGTTCGGATTGGTAAACGCCCCCTCGGTGTTTCAGGCGCTCGTTAATGACGTCCTACGAGAGATGTTGGAGAAATTAGTCTTTGTTTATCTTGACAACATTTTTTTTTCTCCAACGCTCTGAGCATAAACAACACATCAGTCGTGTGCTTGAGACCCTCCTTAATGCAAAGCTTTTTGTCAAGGCTGAGAAATGTGTCTTTCACGCCCAAACTGTCTCATTTCTTGGCTTTATTGTTTCCAAGGGATCGGTCCGTATGGACCCGGAAAAGGTGGCTGCAGTTAGGAATTATCCTGCGCCTCAAAGTGTGAAAGAGGTCCAACACTTCTTGGGCTTTGCCCATTTTTACAGGAGGTTTATCCGTAATTTTAGCAGGGTTGCTGCCCCCATCATTGCGCTCACCAGAAAGAATACCTCCTCAGCATTTTTTTGGTCTCCAGCAGCTGAGGCTGCCTTTCAGGGATTAAAGAAACATTTTTGCTCAGAGCCCATTCTGGTTTTGTTCGATCCCTCCCTCCCTTTTGTGGAGTAGGTGGATGCTTCAGAGGTTGGAGTGGGTGCCATTTTGTCCCAGCACCCCCTTTGGGACAATAAGCTACACCCATGCACGTACTTCTCCCGGTCTATGTCCGCCGTGGAACGGAATTACAGCATTAGTGAGCAGGAGTTATTAGTGGTCAAGTTGGCCCTTGAAGAGTGGTGCCATTGGTTGGAGGGGGCTGAACACCCTTTTGTGATATGGACAGATCATAAAAATCTCCAGTATATTTAGTAGACCAAGCGACGTAATTCCCAGCAGGTGCGGTGGTCATTGTTCTTTAACCGTTTTAATTTTACGCTAACCTACCGCCCTGGCTCTAAAAACATTAAGCCTGACGCCTTTTCGCAGATTTACGACTGCTTTGATCGTGATCCTACCCCGGAGTCAGTTATTCCGGCTGCTCAGATTGTGGTGCCCATTTAATGGGAGATTGAGGCGGTGGTTTAGGAGGCTTTGAAGACCAATCCCGGTCCTGGGGGGGAGCCTCCTGGTTGTTTGTTTGTCCCACCTAGAGTTAAGCCACAGGTCCTCCAGTGGGGATAGTCTTCCCGCTTGGCGGGGCACCTGGGGACCCATCGGACATAGCAGTTCCTGGCCCAAAGTTTTTGGTGGCTGAGTATGATTAGGGACATTCGGGAATTTGTTGCTGTCTGTGGCATCTGCTCCAGGAATAAAACTTCCCATCTCCCTCTCTCTGGTCTACTGCGACCATTACCCGTCCCCAGGCATCCTTGTACGCATACTGCTTTGGATTTTATTACGGGACTGCCTATGTTTGAGGGCAACATGGTTATCTTAGTCGTGGATGACCGTTTTTCCAAGGCAGCTCATTTTGTCGCGCTACCCAAGCTACCTTCTGCGCGGGAGACGGCCCTTCTTGTGGTTAACCATGTGTTCCGGCTGCATGGGCTTCCGCAAGATGTTTCTGACTGGGGTCCTCAGTTTACGTCCAGATTCTGGCAGGCATTTTGTAGGCAGTTGGGGGCTACGGTGAGTCTCTCCCCTGGGTTCCACTAAGAGACCAATGGGCAAACTGAGTGTACGAATCAGACATAAGAGAACGCACTTCGTTGTTTATCAGCGGATAATCCATCGTCATGGAGTAGATTTTTAGCATGGGCCGAGTATTCCCATAACTCTCTCAGTAATTCCTCCATGGGCTTTTCCCTGTTTGAAGCTGTGGTGGGTTATCAACCCTCACTGTTGCCTGAGAATGAGAATGATTCTAAGGTTCCCTCGGTCTACCATTTCATTCGTCGCTGTCGGTCTGTTTGGACCAGGGTCCGTTCATCTCTGTTGCGCTCACGGCTCAAACAGAAATCCGCTGCCGATAGAAGGCGTCGTTTGGCCCCATCTTATTAAGTGAGCGTTTAGCTGTCTACCTGGGACCTCCCCTTGAAGGTAGAATCACGGAATAGTGCGAATGGTGGAGGGGGGCAGGTTTACACCGTGCACTGCATTCTGGCCAAGAGGCGCGTTGGTCATGGGGCCCAGTTTCTTGTGGACTGGGAGGGATATGGCCCTGAGGAGCACTGCTGGGTCCCCTCTCAGGATATTCTGGATCCCATGCTTATTTCTGAGTTACACGCACGGGTTCCGTCGGGACTTCTGGAGCTGTCCCTTAGAGGGGGGGTCCTGTCATGGTTTTTGGAGGCTTGTGAGCTTTCTTTAATTGTCTCGTCCGGGATGATATCGTTTTTCCCACAATTAGATTCTTTAGCCAGCTGGCATTAATGTTGGCAGCGCCCGGACTCTATTTAAACTCAAGTTGCGCTTCGCCGCCTTTGCTAGAGTGTCAGTGTTACTATGCACTTTAGGCGGTAAGGTCTCTAGCGAGAGATTTCTTTGAGGAATTGGCTGCAAAAATGAAAGTGCTAGTTAGCAAGGGAATCTTTCTCCTCCTCTTTCTGGGCAACATCTGGTGCTAAATCTTTTTATCTCGGTTCCCGAGATTTTTCCCTTTTATTTAATTTTGTTGAGCTCACTTTGCTTACTTATTGTTACACGGACTGGAACTAGGTCCTTTGGAAGCGCAAGTCTCCCTCTCTGAATTCTGTCTGTCTCTTATTTTGCTATTCTTCCTTTTGTTCCGGCCACAGCATTTGGCGTCTCAAAACACCAGCCATCACACCTTGACCTTGAAGACCAAAGTCAAATCCAATATGGTATGTTTGATCAGCATACATGATTTGTCATTAGTATCCAATACATACCGAAGATCTAACGCCAACATTAAAGGACTTTTAGACCGTTTTTGTCATTACCTGGCCCTTGTTGCCTAAGGTCAAATCCAATATGTCGAAAACATCCAGCATACATGATTTGCTATTTGTGCCCAATACATACCTAAGCTCTAAAAACAATATTTAACAAAGATGGGCCATTTTTGTCAGAAAACCTTGACCTTGAGGCCCAACATCAAATTTGATTGACTGCATAAGAATGTTCAGCAAACATGGTTTCCTATAGATGCCCCAAACATAACTGAGCTCTAATTGCCATATTCAGCAAGTTATAGTGCATTTTTGCCATTTGATCTTGACGCGCAATGTCATATTCAACTTGCGGAGAATGTTTGGCTTACATGATTCCCTATAGGTGCCTCACACTCACCTATGCTCCAAATGCCACATTAAGCTGTCATAACACATTTTTTCCATTTGACCTTCACCTTTAGGCTCAAGGTCAAACTCGAACAACTGAGAATGTTTGGCATACATGAGTCCCTATAGGTGCCTCATACAAATCTAAGCTCTAAATGTCTTATTAAGCAAGTTATAGCACATTTTTGTCATTTGGCCTTGACGACCAAGATCAAATTTGACTGACTCACAATATTCAGCATACCTGATTCCCTATAGGTGCCTCATAAATACCTAAGCTCGAAATGCTATATTAAGAGAGTTATAGCACATTTCTTACCATTTGACCCTGACCTTGAGGCCCAAGGTCAAATGTGACTGACTCACAATGTTTGGCATACCTGATTCCCTGTATGTGCCTCATGCATACCTAAGCTCTTAATGCTATATTAAAGGTTGTATCAGCAATTCTGAGCCAAAACATAATTTATCACATACAGGAGATTTTTTCCTCATGAACTGTTTGCTGCTCATCTCATGAGTGAACGATGAAAAACTCCAGGTAGACACTGAGAAAGATACTCAAACTCGTGAGGACCTACCCGCGTCCCCAAACATCAAAAAAGTATTCCAACGAATCAGAGGGAAGGGGTGGGTCTTCTACGCCAGTTCCGTACTCATGCACGACAAGTGGGTGGGACTGAGCAATGAAAGAAACTGGCAGTGGTACTACCGAGGCGGCAGAGTGAAGCATGGTGGATGCTAAACCGAAAAAGAGACGCTCGAACGAGTGCATTTCGAGGAAAAAGGAACGCGATTGCAGCTATGCGAAGTCCCGTATAAACATAAGGAAAGCATACCAACGTTGGAGAGAATTCTAGGAGTTGAATGGTTTTCATTCTGATGCCGGAGTCGCCTTGTTTCTACTTGTGGTGAGTAGAGCTGGTGCTAACTCGGTTGGATGTGAATCGTAAATTGTCTTCCTAAGCAAAACTGAGAGAAGCTTATGTATTGTTTTTGTAAGGCTATCTTGCATAGATCATGCTGGTGAGAATGAATCAAACAGTTGAGATTGATGTTTCCTCTTTGGTGCGAGTTGGCAACCTTTTTTGGGGGGGGGGTTTCTTTATTTGATAGTTATACAGTGTAGAGAGACAGGAAAGTTGGGGAGAAGAATGGGGGATTCGAACACAGGTCACTGCAGGAAGGACTCAGCCTTCATAGTATGCGCGCTTGGACCGATGAGCCACCGAGGTGCCCTGCAAGTTGACAACCTTTGCAAGCTAGTGAGTTTGCTAATTCTGTCTGATCAAACCAGAGTTTGTGTTCGTGTAATAACATTTTTTCTCTGGTTAGTACTTGAAGTTGAAATCCGTCAATGAATGTATAACCGCGTGATAGGTTTAGGTAAAAGTGGTGATCTATATGATGATGTTAATACTCATTTTGTAATGCCAAGCTAAGATACTTGTCAGATACCTTGTTGTAGCTAGCACTAATGGTGTAAATTTATCGTCTGGCAATGGTCGTCATTGTTGCTACCGTGTGTTTATCACAACGAGCTGTACACGGCCATTTACCCAGCTGAGCGAGCCATTCTCAAGCTGCTTTCACACTGGACGCTGTGGAAGATTTTCTGTTTCAGTCGTAATAAGAGAGTCTTGGAGCAGGTTAAAAGAAACATGATCAACCATTTATTGAAATATAATTCTGCAGAATGAGAAAGTGAACAGGGACTCTGTGTGCACAGCAGTCAGAGGCCGGTCTCTGCTGAATAATTTTCACAAGCAATTCTTATACTCTTCTACCCAGGCATCCTTCAAGCAATCAATCACAAAATTACACAAACATGTCATTCTTTGGAAACATCTGCCTTTGGGATGCCCTTGGAGGAGTCACATCTTATGCTTAGGGGCTCAGTTTCAAGGCCTGGAACAGATAAGAACAACTCTGTTATCTTGCTAAGTTGGGACATTTCCCAGACATGAGTCGATCTAGGTGCATGCACCAATCCTATCAGTACTTCCCCTCAGACAATTTTCTTGGAGCCTAATGCAGAGAACAAAATAAGCAGTTACATGTCTAACAAGTGTATGTATATATTTTTTAAGCAGAAAAACTATAATGTAATAAAATCAAAGTGCACTAAACACTACAACAAGGAATTTTAAAACTAAAACCATAACAACAAAAATTCCTTCAGACGCGAAACTAATTTTTCACAACACAGATTACTTTCAAAGTCAAGGCAAAGATGCAAAGTTTCACTTTGAGAAAAGCGTGTTCATGTTCCAAGCTTCTGAAGGGGAGGGGCGAGGGGCTCTGTTGTGTTTCAACTGTCAAGAATAGTGACATCATATTGCTGATACCGCCTTTAAGAGAGTTATAGCACATTTTTTCCATTTGAACTTGACCTTTTGGCCCAAGGTCGAATTCGACCAACTGACAACACTCGGAAAGCATGATATGCTTTCCGTGCTTAATTCATACCTATACTATCAATGCAATAATAAGCAAGTTACGGCACATTTTGCGGCAAAACTACCTGAAAAAATGATGAAGTCCAGACACGCTGCCTAGGTGGCGCTATGAAGGATTCAATCACAACGCCGTTTACACTGTTGAAGCAGGTCATGATACTGATTCAATTGCTGCGATTAAAAAAAAAAAATTTCATCTGACAGTTTTTGGGAAAATTGCCAAAAATGGCCATTTCCGACACAAAAATGGCCGCCAAGTCTAAACGAACGATTCAATCAAAAAAAAATTTGCTTGGGCATTAACTCGATGACCCATTTGATCACATCACCAAATTTTTAAAAAAAAATTCATCTGACTGTTTTTGAGATACGGCTTTAAATGGAGGACGCCGCTGGACGCAAAGTGACAACAATAGGTTGTCACCCTAAAAATGCTACACATCCAATTGTGGTTGTACCAAGAATTAACAGGCAGTTCAGTGAGAAAGTATTTGGCCCCTCCCCAATTTCTTTTGTTTTTGCATACATGTTATTTAAATATTTCAGATGATCAACCTGGAATCCCAATTCCAAAAAAGTTGGGATGTTGTGTAAATTGTAAATAAAAGCAGAATGCAATGATTTGCACATCTCATAAACTGACATTCTATTCACAATAGAACATCATATCAGGTGTTGAAGGTGAGACATTTTACCATTTCATGAAAAATATTAGCTCATTTTGAATTTGATGGCAGAGGAGCATTTGGCATCTAATTAGGTTCATTAGAAATATGATTAGGTTTAAAAAGAACATTTTCGATAATCTTTCTTTCTGAGAGACTGCCTAACAGAGATTCACCAATCTGCAAAAAAAACTGGATCTAAGAATTGTGGAACAATTTAAAAAAAATGCAAAAATTGCAAAGACTTTGAATCTACAGTACATAATATAGTCAGCCAAAATAAAAACTTCACACTCGTTCGGAGATCGATAAGTTGAACATACAAGAAATGAGGTTTTAAATAATGACTTTATTTAATTCTGTAATTAAAGACTGTGTATTATAAAAATAATGTCCATAATGTAACCAGTTCCATCGGAAATGCTACAGAAATGTCCAAGAGTAAAAATGGTAAGTAAGAACTTGAATAAGAGCAGTGCGCAGGCGATTACGTATGGTTTGGGCAGTCACACGACCTCTAAATAATTCATTCCTAGTGGGCGTTGCAGTGACAAAACGATTATGCAAATGATGTAAGACAATTTGTCGGTCTTCTGCTTTTGATGTCACACGTGGGTTACCAGAATGAGGTCGGTCAGCTGTGGTGCCAGTTTGTTGGAGACGTGTCCGAAGATCATGGATAGTCCGTCGACTGCATCCCATAACCCTTGCAACCTCAGTTGCAGCGGACGTTTGTGTATTCAGCATGCCAATGGCACGTTCACACTGAATGTTTGACAGCCATGGCATTGAAAATCAACGAATAATGAATTGTAAAAACTTGTTTTTCCGAGATGTCATTCTAACGTACTTGCGTGAGCTCAGTTGCACATCTCTCATATGGTCAGGTGACTAGGAACACGAGAAAACATGGTTTTAGCTTAAAGTACGCTCGCACGTGCTATGTACCTGTGCATGTCGGAGTTGATGTGTGTCATGTTGTCCTTGACAACGCATTTGCCCCTAGTGATAATAAAATCTCTTTTATTAAAAGTTTCAAGAAAATATTTACCAATTTATGAGTGTGAAGTTTCTTTTTTGACTCAGTATATCATCAAAAGATTCAGAGAATCTGGAGTAATTCTGTGCGCAAGGGACAAGGCGAAAGGTCAATATTGGATACTTGTGATCTAAGGGCCCTCAGGTGCCACTGCATTAAAAACAGGCATGATTATATACTGGAATACAGTGCATGGGGTCAGGAACACTTCCAGAAGTCATTGTTCGTGAACACAGTTCGCTGTGCAATCCACAAAAGCGAGTTAAAGCCGTATCATGCAAAGAAGAAGCCATATGTCAACATAATTCAGAAACGACGCCGTCTTCTCTGGGCCAAAGTTCATTTAAAATGGACTGAGGCAAAATGGAAATCTGTTCTAAGGTCAGATGAATCAAAATTTTAAATGGTTTTTGGAAATCACGGACACCGTGTCGTGCATCTGAAGAGGAGATGGACCATCCAGCTTGTTATCAGCACGCAGTTCAGAAGCCTACATGTCTGATGGTATCTGGTTGCATTAGTGCCCGTGGCGTGGGGAACTTACTCATCTGGAAAGGAATTATCAGTGCTGAAAAGTATATAGAGATTTTACAAAAACATATTCTCCCATCTAGACAATGTCCCTTTCAGGGAAGGCCTTGCATATTTCAGCAGTAACCACAAACCACAAACTGCATCCATCACAACAGCATGGAGTCGCAGTAGAAGAGTCTGAGTGTTGAACTGGCTTACCTGCAGTCTGGACCATTCACAAACTGAAAACATTTGGTGCATCAAATTTTATGTATAACACTGCATGTACTTCATATATTTCAGAAGACAGAACTTTGATATGTCTGGGAATATGGAATATTAAGTTTGAAGAACATTAACTCTTTAAAGCACCACCTTTTAGTAAGAAAGCTATCTACCCAGCATATTACCAAACTACACTCCTCATTTGAGAAAACTAGCCGTGTGTATCATAATTTTTAAAAATGCTACCTGCATTCAGCCAACAGCGCCCCCTGGGGGAAATTTTTTCCACTTTTTATCCCCCCGGCATATAATGCGGGGGGATATAGCGATCAATGTGTCCGTCCGTCTGTAATAAAATCGTTTCCGGACCAGAACTCGAAAACTTTACCACTTACAAACACCAAATTTGGTATGGAGCTTCTCCTTATGGTCTTGTCTACACTGAAAATACATCCATTGAGATTTCCCTAATTCCGTAATATACCCCAAAGATTATGTGTCCAGGGAATTTCAGATCTCTGTCTGCTGGGTAAACAGAATAATGCTACCAAAACATAGGCACAGTCTACTATAAAATGCTCTGTTTTTAATTTTCCTCCAACTTTGGCTCTAGCTTGAAAGTGTGGATACTACCAAAGAAATGCTTGGTATTCCTGAAAATAGAGTTCCAAAAGCGCAACAACACCATAGCACATATCTAAATTACTGGGAAAATATACCGCAAACATGCACCAAAAATCAATTCGACCATCTTTCCGGCTGTCCATTGCACTAACCCAACAAGACACCAAGGTACTATTCACTGAAAATGATAGTCTCGTTGTGAGTAAACACATAAACTATTCTAGATTGGAATAAGTCTAGAATAATATTTTATTCCCATTCCCATTTTCAGTTTTTATTGTAATTTCTTCAATATTTCTGGCTCAGTAATGTTGTTACCCAGCTTGGCGCGGATGTGCTGCTGATGTCTATCCAGATTTGAAGTGTCACAGGTCATGATAAAAGTATAACATATTTGATACTTTGTACCCTTAAGTCATGATGGCTGATGTACAATGTGGTGTCAACAGCAAAACTGAGCCACTTCAGTGGCTTTCAGGAAGTGCCACCAGCAGACAAAGAGATATGGACCTAAAAATTTGGTTTTTTCCATGAGACACCCATTTGTACCTATGTATCAAGTTTCATTCAATTCCAGGGGGGATCAACACCTCAACTTCAAAATGTGCCATTTTCTCATGGAATGGCTCTTAATAGTTTTATGGCTCTGTACAGTGCATTTCTCAGTTATTAGAAACTTTAATTTCATTGTTTTCTCGAGCATATTAGTCCTTCAAAATTGCTTTAAATGTGCCTAAGATATTTGCACAGTACTGTGTACTGTATCTTGTGCATATATATGGAGAGGGTCATAGTAAACCATCTTTCAACATCTCTTAGTGAGTATTTTGACCCACTCCAGTTTGCGTTTCAGAAGGGTCGGGGTACTGGTGACGCAACACTGACACTGATGAACACTGTCAGTAAACATCAGCAACAGCCTAAGAGTTATCCCAGAATATTATTCATCTATTTTAATTCAGCTTTTACTCGTATGAAGAAACACAACCTTATTAAAAGACTTAGTGATATTAATACTAACGCCACATTGTACAGTGGATTAAGGCATTTCTAACAGACCGCCCACAGAGAGTGAAGTACAGTGGCTTCTCCTCTGACACTGTTATACTAAACTCAGAGGCGCCCCCAGGCTGTGTGTGGTCACCTGTTTTGTTCTCCTTATATATGAATGAAATGCAAATCATGAACTCTACCTGTCATTTATACAAGTATGCTGATGATATGGCACTGGTTGGCCTTTTGCAGGCAGGGAATAATGCAGTCAATCAATCCACCTATTTCCATTGTATAGAGGAGCTTACAAAATGGTGTCATGACAGTAACCTTTTTATTAATAAGACAAAGACCAAGGAACTTGTCATGGCAAGATCTAACAATACCTTCCAGGATCCACCTATCATGATTAATGCACAACTTGCAGAGAAAGTAGAGGAATTCAAATATTTGAATTTCTTTGATTGCACTTTAGGTTTTGCAATGAACACTGATTACATTTTAAAAAAAAAACCAATGCAGCGCACAAATCTAATCAGGAAGTTAGATTCATATGAGGTTAGCAAGTCCATCTTAGAGATAATATACAGAAGCTTTGTGGAAAGTGTTTTGACTTTTAATATGCCTTCATGGTATGGGAATCTTGGGGTTAAGAACAGGAACAGATTAACAAGAATTGTTAGCATGGCAAGTTCACTTATGGGAAAGGGTCAGAAACAATTGGGTCAATTCATTCATTCATTCATTCATTTATTATACAGGAAAGTATTAAAAGTAACAGTACAGTTACAGTTAAAACGGGCCTGACTCAGTTTAACAAACTGGTTTACAGCAGGTTCCTGTTCTGCAGAACACAAAACATGAAACAGACATAAAAAAGTCACTTACATAAAGCAATAGAACGCAGATCATAAAACAGACATACAAGAACAAAGGTTAATTACAATAATTAATGTAAATTAGACACAAATAACTTAGACAACAAAAGACATTACATAGGCTATACATGCAGCAATCAGTGAGTGCAAGTATAACCATTAGAGAGGTGCAATCTGTATGCCTTTTTGAAAACTGAGATGGATTTAGATACTCTGATGTGATAGGGGATGGCATTCCAAACCTTGGTAAAGGTACGGAAAAAAGACCTCTGACCATAGGTGTTTCTGAAAGCAGGAACAGGTATAAGTGCTTGTGAAACTGATCTGGTAAAGCGCACTTGTCTCACATTGTGTGTTGGGAGAAGGGCAGTGAAAGTAGATGACGTGTTGTTTAATATCTGGGAGAAAAAAAAAGCAATGGCATGACTGTTTATGAAGTTCTCAAAAGTCAGAGTATTTGCATGTGTGAGTGCAATACAATGATGAGACCACTGAGGTAACTTACTATGGGTCTTGAGTGCATGGTAATATAAACGTGCAATTGGAGCAGTAATTTCCTTAGTGGTAAGGGACCATATTGAAAGACCATAAGAAATGGTTGAAAACACGAGTGCATGTAGATAGATTTCAGAGACTGAGGATGACAGATATGGCCTTATCTTGTTATATACGTATAATTTCTGGTTGAGCTTATTGGTTAATTTAGAAATGTAGTCACGAAAAGTAAGGTGTGAGTCAAGTAACACACCAAGATATTTATACGTTTTTGTGATGACCAAATCTTGGTTTGCGAGGGTGATGGGAACAGAGAACGAAAACCTTTTTCTAGGAGTGTGGAAATACATGCATTGGTTTTCTTAAAATTAATAGTCAAATGGTTCAACCCCAACCAGTTATGAAGGAGCTGAAGGTCGGAAGATAATTTGGTATTTATGGCCTCAGGATTTTCATCAGAGAGAAACAACACAGTATCATCGGCATACAGTAAACATTTAGAGTGATTACATACTTGAGGTAAATCGTTTATATACAGAAGAAAAAGCAGTGGTCCGAGGATACTACCTTGTTGTACACCCATATCAGAAGCTAGGGGTTGAGATGTTACACAGTTAATTTTAACAGCTTGTGACCTGTTTATCAGGTAAGATGAGAACATTTTGATTGCAGAAGAAGACAAATTAAAAGATACAAGGTTTTTAGTAGAATTACATGATTCACAGTATCAAATGCTTTACGAAAATCAATAAAAATAGCTCCAGTGATATGGCCTTTGTTCAGAGAGTCACGTATTTGTTCAGTGAAAAACAGTAAAGCGACATAGTTGACCGACTAGCACGAAATCCATGTTGACAATCACTAAACCAGTTGCCTGTTTCAAGATAGGAACCTAGTTGATAGTATAAAGCTTTTTCGAGTAGCTTGGACATAACAGGAAGTATAGCGATTAGTCTATAATTTGAGACAAAAGTGGGGTCATCAGATTTGAAAATGGGAGTGATTTGTGCCATTTTCCAATCAGAAGGGAAGATTTAGAGCCTAATACAGAGGTTAATTAAATGCTGGAAAAGAGGTATCATACTTTCAGTATGATTCTTTAAAAAGGAGGTGGTTAGACCATAATGGGCGTGAGAATTTTTTAACGAATCAAATAGTTTTATCACCTGGTTTTGGGAGATCTCAGAAAAAGAGAACTGATCCGGTGTTAAAGGAAAATCTGATGATAAAGCAGAGGGAGTGGCAAAATTTATTGCTAGTTCCTTAACAGAAGACAGGAAATAATTATTAAAAGCACTTGCAATTTTTTCTGAAAAGTGAGTCTGAAGTGAGGGTACCCAGTAGAGATATCTGTGTGTTTGAATTCTTTTTCTTTTCACTCTCACCAGTAATAACCTTAAGAGTCTGCCAGAGGGTCTTTGGATTCGATGCAGATTGTAAAATTTGTTGCTGAAAATAGACAATTTTAGCCTTTCATAGTTCAGCAGAGCATTTATTTCTTATTTGAATAAAATCATTTTTGGTCTCAGGTGTTCGAGATGTCCTGTACACTTTAAGGAGAGAGGCCTTCTGTTTAAGAAGCTTGGCTAATTCTGTATTTATCCAGGGTAATTTCATTTGTCTAGGTCGAACCTTATTGACAGTAGTATATTTATCTTGTATTTTTTTAAATTTAGTGTGGAAAAGTGCTAGAATTTGTTCTGAGTTTTCCAGAGCCAGTTCTTCATTCCAGTTTATTGCATTAAATTCATTGTTAAATTGAGTTCTCTTTGAGGTTGGTATTTTTGGTGCAGAAAAGAGGGCATGACATTTTGGGGGTTTTAAAGTTTTCCTTATTGCATAGAAAAGAGAGAGATCTGAAATAGCAGTGTCTATCACGCCAGATATTGCATATTTTGAGGGTTGATTTGTCAAAATAAGATCTAGAATTGAGCAGCGTGTATTGCCAATTCTTGTTGGATCCTTAATAAGCTGATAGAGACCAAGCTTTATTGCAGCGCCTTTCAAATTTTGACGAGTCTGTATTCCAGTCAAGATTAATGTCTCCCAAAATGACAAGCCTCTGTAGTGACAGATTTAACTATGTCAGTAAAATGAGCGAAGTAGTCATTTACACTGACATTAAGAGGCTTGTAGGTGACAATGATTGTAACTGCTTGCTGTGGTGTAAAGTTTATTACCAATTGTAATGTCTCAGTATCAGTTTCAATGTTTGGTATTGCGTGCGCATATGTCTGAGTTACATTGAAGGCAACTCCCCCACCAATCTTATTGGTACGGTCTTTGCGATATAATTTATAATTTTCAATGGCAAGATAGGAATCCGGAATAGTAGGGGTTAACCATGAATCCGAAATTGCCATTACGTGTGCCTTCGACTGCGCTAAAAGGATTTTAATTTCATCTAATTTGGGAACAAGGCTACGGGTGTTAAGATGGCAGATTTTAAAGCCACTGATGCCGCCAGGTTGGAGTAAATCATTTGGTGGTTTTCTTGAACGAACAACGCCATGGGTCAATGCCATGAGACACAGGTCAAATAAAAATCCCTTCAAATTGTGTCTGACTGTATGCATCCCCTGTTCAGGAAGTTTATTAAACTGCCCTCAGGAAGCCGTTTTAGAGCTGCAACTGCAACCAAAAACATTTACAAAAAAATCATTCCAACTAACTGCAATAACACTTCTAAATTTGAAATAGGCGTTATATGTCCATATTTGTGTAATTGTGTTCTCTGCTGCTTCTCATGTTTGTGGAATGCTTATTTATTTATTATGTGTCTTTTAGTATATTTTTAACAACTACCTATGGAGCCAAAGACAAATATCCACATCTGTGGACCAAAAAAGTCATTTTATATATACATATATATATATATATATATATATATATATATATATATATATAATATATATATACATTTTCAAGTGCTCAACAAATTCATTTGATCACCACCCAATGTAAGGTTACCAAAATAATTTTTATGTTTCTGTAATGGTTAATCCACCAGTGTATGCAAGTTCTTTAACTGAAATGTTATTTTTGATGCTAAAATATAACTATTGTTGTTATCCATGAATTTATCATTTTACAAAAAAAAAAAAAACAGAAAAAAGTTTTGCACATTATTTTTTTAATAAGATGCCAAATAACAGTTATTTTCTTGCATTCCTGAACATAAAAATTTGTTTTAGTGGTTGAATGCAAGAATGCAAGCTGTTATCAAGGCCAAAGGAGGCCATACAAAATATAGAGTTTTTTTGGTTTTTGTGTGTGAATAAGGAAGTGGTTTCAGTTCGTAATTTGCCAAAGAAATAACAGTATAATTTTTACAACCCCAATTCCAAAATAGTTGGGACAAAGTGTAAATTGTGAATAAAATCCAAAACGCAATGACTTTCAAATCACACCAGCCAGTATTTTATTCACAATAGAACAGAGATAATATAGCACATATTGAAACTGAGAAATTATACAATTTTATCCGCAAAATTATCTAATCTCAAATCTGATGGCTGTGACGTGTCTCAAAGAAGTTGGGACAGGGGCCTGTTTACCATTGTGTAGCATCCCCTCTTCTTTTTAACACAGAGTGAAGGCGTCTGGGCATTGAGAAGAGAAGTTTCCTGAGTTTAGCCTGTTCTGGCCCCAATTTGTTATAGCCGCAATTTGTTAAGACATTTACGACAGCAAGGAATGACAGACAAAATTTTAAAACTCAAACAGATTTAATTAAACAAAGACCAACACTAACCTACAATTTATACTACTGACCAAGATTGATAATATACAAGAAAAAGAATATTTACAGTCCCTTGAGATGGGGATGCTTGGTGATGTTCAGGGTGAGGAAAATGCTCCAGCACAGGCAAAAATCCACAAAAAGCTTCACAGGTCTTGAAAAGAGTGACAGGTCTGGTCAAATGTATCCTTCTCCTTGCAATGTCTCCTACTACTTTACTCTCTCAATTTTTCTCCTTATATACTCTTTTGCAGCCCTCTCCCACCTTTTAGACTTTTTTTCCTTCTCTGGGACTTTCCCCTCTCAGACATGCCCAGGACATGCCCAAACCTAGCTCCAGACTGGGCTTAACAAAAAAAGTCAACACTGCCATCTAGTGGCATTTTTTTCACATTACACCTCCATACCAAAATGGAAAAATTTTGACTCATAAAGGCAAAATTTTTCTTTTCAATACAAAAATGGTAAAGTAGACACTTATGTATGTATGTGTGTATATATATATATATATATATATATATATATATACATTTATTACAAAATGCTAATAAACACATGGGATATATACACATGCTCAAACACGGGATAAGCAATCAGCACTTACATTGTAAGTACCCTTTACATGCTTATTTCAAGTCAAACTCTCCGATTCTTGTTTTTCATGTTACTCAAAAACATTAACGGATTGTGGTCAGTGTACACAATCATTGGCTTTTGCCCAGTACAAACATAAACTTCAAAGTGTTGTTAGGATAGAACCAGAGGCAACAGCTCCTTCTCTACTGTGGAATAGTTCTTTTGGTGGCGATTGAACTTCCTGGAGAAGTATGCCACGGGATGCTCAATGTCATCAGAGTCACTTCTCTGTAGGAGCACAGATCCACAAGCTTGGTCGCTAGCATCGACCGCGATGGAGAACGGTTTGTTGAAGTCAGGAGATTTGAGCATGGGGAAGTGACACAGCAGAGACTTCAGGCGATCGAAGGCTCTTTGGCATGCTTCATCAGTTGGTTGGTGAGATTGAGAGCAATCTCAGCAAACTTGCGGTACCTAATCATTCCAAGGAAGCGGCGCAAAGCTTTTTTGTTGTCAGGAACTGGAAAGTCCACGATGGCTTGGGCTTTAGCATTTATGGGCGCCACCTTACCCTGGCCTATGACGTAGCCAAGATATGCGACAGTAGCACAACCAAAGTCACTCTTGTTCATGTTAACAGTCAGGTTAGCCTGGGTTAGGCGCTGGAACAATGTCTCTACATCTTTCAGATGTTCTTCCCAGGAGTCACTCCATGTGATCAGGTCATCGATGTACGCACTTGTGTGTGGCAATCCGCCGACTGTAGACTGTATCATCCTTAGGAATGTGGCTGGGGCATTTTTCATGCCAAAGGGTAGGACTTCATACTGGTACAACCCAGATGGCGTGGCAAAAGCAGAATTGCTGTTGGCCCTCTCAGTTAAAGGCACACACCAATAACCCTTCAGTAAATCAATCTTAGTCAGAAAATTTGCTTGCCCTACTCTATCGTTACAATCATCAATCCTAGGTATTGGAAACACATCAGTTCTAGTTACAGCATTGACTTTGCGATAATCTGTACAGAATCTAGTACTTCCATCAGGTTTTGGAACTAGCACACAGGGTGAACTCCAATCTGAGTTGGAGGGTCTGATAATATCATGTTCTAACATGTACTCAACCTCTTTCTCAGCAATCTTTCTCTTTTCAGGATTCATCCGGTACGGATGCTGTTTTATTAGTTTGGCATCACCAACATCTACATCATGAGAAGCTATAGAAACTCTCTTTGGAACAGCAGGAAATAGATCTTTATATTTCTTGATCAACCTCTCAAACTGACCATTCTCTTAGGGTTTCAAGTGCTGGAGTTTTACATCAAGATTTTGCACCACTTCAGAATTTGACAAATTACATGAACATCCGCTTTAATTCTAGGTTCATCATCTTGAAACTCCCCCTCATCTTCACACGTCTCGACCATAGAATCTGAAGTGACAGCTGCAACCTTAGCATTTCTGTCATGATAAGGCTTCAGCATGTTAATGTAACACAACTGTTTTGGCTTTCTCCTATCTGGAGTCTTTACAGTGTAATTGAGATCATTGAGTTTTGTTAGAATTTCATAAGGACCATGAAATCTAGCCTGCAATGGATTGGACTGCAAGGGAAACAACACGAGGACCTTGTCTCCTTGTTTAAACTCACGGCGTCTAGCCTTATGATCATACCAAGTTTTCATTTTTCCCTGACTTGATTTCAAGTTCTCTTTGGCTAGGTCACATGCTGCACGCAATCTTTCCTTGAACTTGCTAACATAGTCTAACAGACTGATATGCGGCTCTTTCTCTTGCCATTGTTCACTCAATTGTTCTCTCCAGTAGACTCCTGCACTGCTTCTCTAGCTGCAAACAACAGCAAATGAACACCTTCATCCCAGTCTTTCTCATGGTCATAACAATAAGTCCTCATCATTGTCTTGAGAGTGGATTGGAACCGCTCTAAGGCACCCTGACTCTCTGGATGATAGGCACTGGAAAGAATCTGCTTCGCACCTAGTTCATACACTACCTGCTGAAACAATCCGGATGTGAAATTGCTACCTTGATCTGATTGAATTTCCCTGGGAAGGCCAAACAATGTAAAGTATTTTATCAAAGCCTTTGAGATTGCAGTTGCCTTGATGTTGCATAGAGGTATGTCTTCAGGGAATCTGGTAGATGCACACATTATTGTCAACAGGTACTGATTTCCAGATCTAGTCTTGGGTAATGGACTAACACAATCAACAATGACCTAGGTGAAGGGCTCCCCAAATGCTGGGATAGGCTGCAATGGAGCTACAGGTGGGTCTAACTGGTGTTTTCCAACTAACTGACAAGTGTGACAGGTTTTGCAAAAGTTGGAAACGTCTTTCCGAAGCCCAGGCCAGAAGAAGTGCTTCATGATCTTATCAACAGTCTTGTCAACACCAAGATGACATCCAAGGTAAACTATGAGCCATTGTTAAGATCTCATTCCTGTCGACCTTCGGAACAACAATTTGCCTAACCACTGCCCAATCTGCATTAGCAGGGATATCAGGAGAGCGCCACTTCCGCATCAACACACCATCCTTGAGATAATACCCAACTGGAACTGCGTCTATTTCTTTATCAGGAATATTTTAGTACACAAATTTCAGGATCATTAGTTTGGTCCTCAATCAACCGCTTTCAGAACAGAGACAAGTCTCCAGACACATCAGAATCACCAGACCCATCTGGCTGGCTGAACAGAGAACTGATAAAAGTATCCTCAAAAGGAGAAACCATAGTAGGCCAACCAGAGTCATGAGGCGAATCACCTGAGGCATGACCATTCAATGTGCTGGACGGCATTTGGGTTTTTACATTGACTGACCAGAACTCTTTATATTTACATATAATATATGTGTAAGACGACAATCATTCATCTGGACGAGTATTTGTTGTAGCTATTTAAATAAACGTACGTCATTCAAAATTGCATACCTGTCGACTTTCATGCAAATCGCTTGAGCCGCGAATGCCACTTTTTTTCCAACCCACTCAATATCGAGAATAAAAGTCCGCGTTTCATGCGGTCCAGTTCAATCATCCCGAAGCATTGGCCTATTAATTAGCTAAATTATTTTTCTGCTCTGAATTTAGCCCATGATTTCATTGCCATTAGATCGCATATAGAGAGAAACCGTGTCTTCAGTTGCCAATTAAGATAATTGGAAATCGCGTCAATGAAGGAAAATGACAGAGAACTACTAATTGCAGTCAAAAAGGGACGTGTCTCAGCACCTCCACTGGCTTTGCCGCTGGTTCTACTGCAAATAACATAATAGGTCATGTGATCTGAAAGTCATTGCATTTTGCTTTTATTCACAATTTACACTTCTTCCTAATTATTTCGGAATTGGGGTTGTAGTTTTCAACAAATATTTGACAAATTTCTTAAATATTTGTGTTTTCTCGTTTTTTTTTATGATAGGTGGTCTAATAAATTTGTTAACCTCTTAAGCCCCAGCCTCTTTTTCAGGTTTCTGTTAGAAAATGACATACCCAAAATGAATAGAGTATATCTCTGTTTGTGTGCATGAAGTATCAGAGAGGGAGACGTGGAAATGTGGTGAGAGGGTTGATTTTCTGACGCTACTCGAATTTTGATATTTGAACATTAATATGCTTGGCGTTTGAGTTGTGCTTGGTGTATGTACAAATGACTTCTGTGTGCTTGTAGCAGAGGCTCTCCTGTTTCATTTGATGTGTAATATGACTATATTGCAACTTAATTAGCGCGGCGTTGTAGGTATTTTGCTGCGGTGAGTCTCAGGGTCCCCTAATTGCGGGACCCTGGAGTTTAAGAGGTTAAGCACTGAATTGGTCACACAGAGCTATGACTCTACGTTATGTGACAAAACTCGGGTAAAGCAGCAAACACTGGAGCTCTCAAGCGCCGTATTCTGGAAATTCCTTTCTTCAACCAGTCTCGGCAGTGCTTCTACAGCAAAAACGCAATCAATAAAACTAACTAGACAGTCCGGTCTGCTGCAACCACATGGGTGTCGCCCCCAAAAGCCTGCTTCTCCCCTTTTTTGTGCATTATTCGCCCAATACTGTCGCCATGGCAACCAAAATCGATAGGCGTCAAAATGCAGGTATAACACATATCCATACCAAATATGAAAGTAATCAATGAAAAAAATCACTGCATGTAGACGGTCTACAAAGGAAGTGTCTATGTTTCGGCACAAACTTCTGCATTATTCGGCAAATACTGTCGCCATGACAACCCTTAGCAAAAAGTAGTATACTTGAAGTTCATTTTACTAAGTATACTTCAGTATAAGTCTAGCAAGTATACTACGGACCCATGTACTTGTAGTGCACTAGAAAGTATACTAATTTGATACTTCTTCAGACTAAATTGGAACATTTTAAGTTTATAAAAGTATACTTTTACGTATACTTCAAGTTTAAGCAAAGTAAACTGAAAGTATCCATCTAGTTTACATCTAAGTTTTATTCTATACTGCAAGTACACTACAAGTGAACTTTTCTGTATACTGTGAGTGAACTAGTTGTATAATGCTAGTACACTTTTTAATTTTTGAAAGTATACATTTAAGTATACTGCAAGTAAACTTACAGATATACTGCTAGTTTATTAGTTGTATACTTCTAGTAAACTTTTCAGTTCATGAAAGTATACTGTGAGGAAACTTAAAAAGAGCATCATTGGATGTTTATTGACTACAATGAGTCAGGACTTCAGGTTCACATCTCATCTGATAGACAACATCATCGTCGTCACTGCACTATTGTACCAGTGGGAAGATCCCAACCTACTGGCCCACCAACACCAATTTACATTCCTCAGGCAGTCTCCCATCCAAACACAAACCAAGCCTACAGCTGCTTAGCTTCAACCACACAGCTGGTGCAGATCAAGTTGTTGCTTGTTTTAAAACTAGTACAGACATTTCATTGTCACTTTGTTAGATAGCACTGAAGTTACAGTCTCCTTAATCTCATGTTTGAAAATACTGTGTACATTTATCTGCACATAATGGCCAGCTAGGTTGAACTGATATCTCAACTTAAACACAGCAATATTTGGTAGAGGTACAATATGCAGGGCTTTGATGTCCACACTCTTGTTTAAAAATGATAAAATCATTGATAAAGAGAATGTACCATCTTTCAAGTATTACAGCACCGCTAAATCTTTTCTTTAGTCGGTCATATTTTTGACTGTGATACAGAACTCCTTTAACCAAAAACAGCTCATCAGTGTACTCATTTGGAATATTTCATCAGCCTTTGCTTGAGTCCTTCAGCCTACTGGTCAGGCTGAAGGCATTGATAATTAATATTTTATGCATATTTATGGTTCCATATGAGAGAAAGAGGTTTTTTTTTGTTTTGAATTGGGATTTCAATAAGAGTTGCCATTGTTGTGTTCTTATACTTTAGCATCTAATACAATATTGTGTTTGAAAATTTTATTTATAGAGGAATCCATTTTGTTTTCTCCTGAGTATGTGTTTCATTGTAAATCCTTATAAGTACCTTCATCTGTGAATTAAAGCAGAATGCACTTAATCATTGTTTGCACAGAGAGTACATGAGGTAACCTCTCGTCTACTTGCATTAAATAATATCTGAATTGCAACAGTAATATATTTTAGATTGCAATAATCATAAGCTGTGTTTGATGTTAAGTTTGAAGAAAACTTGCAGTTAAAAAAAAAAAAAAACTCCCTGAAAGTTTAAAACTAAATATAAACTATAGAGGGCTTGAAGTAGTCCACTTGTTAGTGGACTTGTAGTCTACCTATAAGTTTACTTGCAGTATACTTCAAAGTGCACTTTCATGAACTAAAAAGTTGGCTTGAAGTATATAACAAGTAAATTTGTAGTACAGCTGAGTTTACTTTCAGTATACTTCAACGTATACTTTTATAAATTAGACATTGTGCTAGAAGTATATAACTAGTGAACTAATAGTTCATTTTTAAGTGTCCTAGCTGTGTACCTCACAGTATACATTTCATGAACTGAAAAGTTTACTAGAAATATACAACTAATAAACTAGCAGTATATCGGTAAGTTTACTTGCAGTATACGTAAATGTATGCTTTCATAAATTGAAAAGTATTCTTGAGGTATACAACTAATTAAGTCACAGTATACTTAAAAGTTCACTTGTAGTGTACTTGCAGTACAAAATAAAACTTAAACTTAAAGTACCCATCTAGTTTACATCTGTGTTGCTTTAACTTGAAGTATACTTTTTTTTTGCAAGAGTATGTATCAAGTCTGTCAATACTGCAATAATTGTCAAATTTGTTCTCAAATAAAATCAGACAAATGTTTATCTATTTCTTTGTGGGTTAATAACACTGCATAAAAATCAAGTTCAGCTCCACCCATGTGCTAATTACTCTGCTATGCTGCCCCAAAGCTGACTTTTTACTGCAAACATTCTTGTAAGTCCATGAGATAGTAAAAACTGAGTAAAAATATAGTACAGTATACTTCAAAGAAGCCAATATGTATGGTAAAAATATTTTAATGTGCTTATGCTTTTGATAGTAGCCTAACTACAAGCCAGTATACTTGAACATTAGGCATGAATATTTTAATACTTAGATATACTCAAGAAAAGTATGATAATCATAAGTTTAGGTACCAGTTTTAGCTAAATAAACTTAGACTTTTCGGTGTACTTTTCAGTATAAGCAAAGTATATGTAAGTATTACTGAGCTAAGTATATCTCTGATAAGTACATCAAAAGTAAACTGAAAGTATACTCTCTTATTTCTAGTTTTGAAGAAGTATACTAATAGCACACCTGAATAAACTTTTTTTTGTAAGGTTAAGTATATCTCTAATAAGTGCATCAAAGGTAAACTGAAAGTATACTCTCTTATTTTTAGTTTAGAAGAAGTATACTAATAGCACACTTGAATGAACTACTTTTTTGTAAGGGCCATGTTTCTCCCTCGGAAAAAACCTTGAGAATTAAGAAGTTGCTAACCGGCCACCTTGCTGTAGAACGTCGCTTGCTGACGTTAACTTAATGATTAATTGTCAGTGTTGTCCCCACCAAGTTTCTGAGCCAAAATGCTGGGATCACGAACCTTGACGATTTAAGGGTAGTCTGTTCAAAATTCAATTGTATTTTCCTGTAAATACAATTTCCCGCTGTCCGTTCGGTATATGTTCGCGTTTCTGTAAATAAATGGCCGCCTGTTTGACCCCTGTAGTCCTGCCGCTGAGCAGCAGCGCTGAGTGTTTGAGTCTCAAACTTGACTTTGAGAAGAGAAAGGCGAACTCTCAAGAAAAATTACACAATGGCTTGGAGAAGCTATGAGTAAAACCTCACTATTATAATGCCATGGAGGACTTATAAAACCATTGATATCTTTGCTTAATTAAATTCTTTACCAACCTGAGGTGCGTTTCCCACATGCGTAGTTGCTATCTAAATTAGCAACTTACGTAGTTCGTCCATTCACAGTGAGCCTAACTATGCAAGTTAGCACCAGTGGTTTTGGGAATCACACCCCTGCCTATTGCGACGACGAAACTGAGATAAGTCTTCCTCAGGCGGTTGGGTTAGGTCTTGCTCTGTTTGGCAAGTAAGCCCATCAACGTTCAATAGGCCCGTGTCCCTGGCGTTAGGATCATTGAGTATAAATATTCAGTGATGATTTATTTTGATATTTACATATCTGGTCATTTAAATAGTTGATCATTGTTTAATCACTTTCATGATTTAATTTTCACTTTCATAATGCAGACACATATTCGTATAGACTGTACATCAGTCTTGTTTTTCATTTTATTGAGGAATGAAATATTCGATGCTGTTAAAATGTTGTTGATTTTGATATAAGTATTGACATTAAATAAAGTACAATCATGCTTCTTCCCTCACCACTTTAAGTATGTCTGTCATACTAAGGCCTTGGGACCTAGCTATAGGTGGCACGAGCTATGGCAAGAATAAAAGGGATATATCAATTTGCTGATTTGGTTGTTAACATGTAGATAACAAATATTCAATTAAAAAATAAGAAGAGGATAATAGAAACTATTTAAGTGTCTACGGAGGTGCACAGTTGAGGGGTGCTGATAGAAGCAATGTGCGAACTACAGGGGGTTTAGACAAGCAAGTGCAGTGAAGTCTGGAGTGAGGTGAGTCAGGTACAGGTACAGGTGGATGTTAATGGGAAGTTGGAAACAGTCACCAAAGAAAGGAGCCATTATGTGAAAAGAAGAGATAAAATTTAAACAAAGCAAGAAAGGATATAGGATGGATTAGCAAAAATGTCTGGCAGAAAAGAAAATATATTACTGTAAAGAAGCAAAATCTAATCCCATTTCTCATGTCAAAATGTAGTATTTAATTTTCCAGAATGTACTACAGGGTGTATCAGAAAAAATGATACTCTTGGAAAAATCGTCATAAAATTAACATAGATAATAGTTCTGTAAATGTGGGCATAAACCTTGGTGAAGGGGGTCATTTTGCTTCGAACGATACCAGTATCTTGGTTTACGCTTCATGCTCCAGTGAGCACGGGCGCTTTGAATTTTGCAAAATTCAAGTCTTCTGCGCACGGGAATGCAAGGGTTAAAATTGGATTTGTCACATTAAATTAGAAGTTTAGACAGGGTTTTACCAGTATGTCAAGGCGGTTTTTGAATAATTAACCCTTTCACCCCCTAACCTCAGCACAAAATGATCTCTTTTATGAGTGGATGGTAACCAAAGGGGTAACACATGCAATTGAAGTGGCCGTGAACAAGTGAATCAAGCTAACCAGCATCATTCAGTGGGTATGTCATTTAATTATTCCATAATCACATCATGTCTTGTCCGTTTCTTCCTTTCATCACATAGCCAATGATCACCAATGCGTTATGTTATGCAGGCAATTTAATTCATGAACATAAAATCTATGAGCACCTGTGCATTGGCCCCACTTTTTGCCTTGTAACAGTGTGGTGTAAAATGGTCAGACTACAGTTCACAGCTCAGCAGAGGTCTTTTCTGGTAACGGAATGACGAAAAGTGTTCGCATTGTCCTTCAGCAGTTCCAACATCAATTTCCAAATGTAAGGGTTCCAAGTTGTCTCACTGTCTTCAGGAAGTATCGTGCCTCTTTTGACAGATTACTTTCATATTTGGTATGGATGAGTTATGCCATGGTGACCGTATTGGCCGAATAATGCGCAAATTTGTGCTGAAACATATCGATTTCCTTGGGGATGCAGTACAGACAAAGACACACCAATTAACCCCTTCATGCACAAATTTCAACACCAATATGAAAAAGGCCTTTTCAAATTGCTGAACTAACATCCTAGCTAGGCTAAAATGAAACTGAAAACTGTTGAATGAAAATCAAACTGTTGAAACATTTGATCCATAGACATTGGATTATATGTACATGTGCAGTACGGGCCAAAAGTTTGGACACACCTTCTCATTCAGGGCATTTCCTTTATTTTCATGACTATTTACATTGTAGATTCTCACTGAAGTCATCAAAACTATGAATGAACACATGTGGAATTATGTACTTAACAAAAAAGTGTGAAATACCTCTAACAGAAAACGTATTCTAGTTTCTTCAAAGTAGCCACCCTTTGCTCTGATTACTGCTTAGCACAAACTCGGCATTCTCTTGATGAGATTCAAGAGGTAGTCATCTGAAATGGTTTTCACTTCACAGGTGTGCCTTGTCAGGGTTAATTAGTGGAATTTCTTGCCTTATCAATGGGGTTCATTCATAATTTTGATGCCTTCAGTGAGAATCTACAATGTAAATAGTCATGAAAACAAAGGAAACGCATTGAATGAGAAGGTGTGTCCGAACTTTTAGCCTGTACTATACATAATGTACATGCCAAAGACCGGAATCAGCATCTTTACCCTCGCTCAGTAAACTATGAAGCAGTTGCTTTGAGGTGTTCTAATTCATACCAGGCATAGTTCAGACATATATATTTAAGTTTTGGAAGTTTTATTACTCTGAGGTACCATCTACGTGGTCATCGACCCCCCTGAAAAAAGGGGTCCAGGGGTATTTTTTGAGCTGTGACCATATTCAGATTCTGAAAGAGGAAACCAGAATTAGCCAGAGTACCCATTTCTAAGCATGTATCTAGTATAGAACTCAAGTTATAGGCCTCTAAAAACAGATGAAAATGAACGTGACGATTTGCTGAGCAGCAAAAGTGACGTGGCACTTAAACTTTGAGGGGCCATAAAATCCCAACCACTCGGAGATTTGACTTGAAACTTAAAGATTTTTTATTGCTTCAATAGATGAACATATGGTGTGATTTTCAGCCAAATCTGAGATGATGCCCATGAAGGCACTGGTTGAGTTGGGCTGGAATGACCCATCTAGCTTTAAGTAAAGCCTGCTCTTGAAAAACCCCAAGGTCTCTGCCTCAACAATATGGTCAGGCAAGCTATTCCACATTGAAATGATTCTTTGGGTGAAGAAATATTTCCGAATATCAGTGCTAAATTTACCTTTGGTCAACTTCCATTTGTGACCCCGAGTTCTACTCACAACACTTGGTCAAAGGAATCCTACATAATTCACTTTGTTAATCCCTTTAACATATTTAAAGACCTCAAGCAAATCACTCCTGAGTCTCTTTTTCCTAAGACTAAAGAGATTAAGGATCTTCAGCCTCTTCTCATAGCTTTCATCTTTTATACCTGGAATAAGCTTCGTGGCTCTTCTCTGAACTTTCTCGAGATTCTCTATATCTTTCTTAAAGTATGGTCCCCAGAACTGTACACAATACTCCAGATGTGGTCTGACGTATGTGTTGTACAAAAATGGTCAACAGGTTGTTGTGGGAAGGTGCAGTAACGCCAATAAGTACAGTAACTGTTGTTCAGCTGCAATCAGGAAATGTCGGTGACGGCGCACTGATCCATGCAGGCACTGGGTCTCTCCGTGCCCTGGATATGGTGGAACTGCAGGTGACGTCATGAATCTGTATCAACATGGCTAAGGGATATCCCTGGGGATTTTCCCAGACACTTAAGGTAATTTTCAAAAATAGTGCCACGGGCCCTGTAGCTCACCTGACCACTCAAGGGAAACGCGTTGAACAAATTTAGTGTCCTCATGGGTGGTAAGATACTTGTCAAGTTTTAGCTTCATTGGTCAAGTAGTTTTAGAGAAGAAGAGTTTTAAAGGTTTCATTGTAACTTAGAGGGGTCGTACAAAGTTGAAGGTCAAAGCAAGGTCAAAATTCAAAATACGGAAAAACTCTTATTACATGTGATGTATCTTGCTACTTACTAACTACATAGCAAATTTCAGCTGAATATGTGCAATAATAGCTTTCAGATGGCCAATTATGCAATTTTCAATATGGCCACCATGGCGGCCATGTTTGAAATCGGACCGGAACGCCTTGATTAAAACTTGGTGTCCTCATAGGCAGGAAGGTACCTGTCAAGTTTCAGCTTCATAGGCCAAGTATTTTCGGAGAAGATGATTTTGAAAGATTTCAATATAACTCACAGGGGTTGTATAAAGTTGAAGGTGAAAGCAAGGTCAAAATTCGAAATACGGGAAAAGCCGTATGATATGTAATGCATCTTGCCACGTACTGACTACATAGCAAATTTCAGCTGAAAATGTGCATAAATAGCTTTCAGATGGCCAATTATGTGATTTTCAATATGGCCGCCGTGGCGGCCATGTTTGAAATCGGATCAGAACGCCTTGAACAAACTTGGGTGTCCTCATGGGTAGGAAGGTACCTGCCAAGTTTCAGCTTCATAGGCCCAGTGGTTTCGGAGGAGAAGATGTTTACCGACGACGAACGACGACGACGCACGATGGACAAACAGGCCATGACATAAGCTCATCTGACTTCGTCGTCAGGTGAGCTAATAAAAATTGTTCTATACACAGACCACCCTTGGCAATATAACCCTTAGGATTTGGTGTATAAAGGCACAATCGTTTAGACAAAAAAAGACAAATTTGGTCCAGGATATGCCCTTTAACTTTTCTTTAGCCTGGATAGTTCCAATGAGGACACATCTCATTTTCCTGGATGCTCTGGGAGAAATGCCACAAAGAATGGAGAGCCCCTGAAGAAGTTTTTAGGGTGAAGGGCCTTGCTCAAAGGCCCAATGGCTTTTCCTCTATCCTGATAGAAGTCAAAACCTGAAGCCCCGATGGGGGCTCAAACCAGCGGCAAACCACCAGGTTACCCTGCTGCACACGACAATACAACAGAACAAGACTCAATGATGCCCTAAGATGCATTTGCACAACAAAATATGAAATTCACGACTGGTTATTTTCACATGCCACATTTTAATCAATTAAAAAAACCTTAGAAACTCAGCAGTGTCCACATTTACAGAGGCGTGTCATATTTACACAGGTGGACTGTAGAGGTGAATATAGCATTGCAGCCTCCTGATAATCAAATGAGGCTGTGAAAGATCAAAGTGCTTCATCCTTTTTAAAATTTGTCTCTCAGCAGAGGACGGCAGATCCGAGATGGTATTTCACCTGTTTGTGTTGATAGCTTGCCCATTATGAACAAAAAGATCAATCTGATTGTAAAATCAGTGCTGCTTCTCTGTGCTGGGGGTAATTTCACAAAGCAGGATCACAGCCAGAACAGCCGTTTTACTTCAGTCCATGTTCCAGATTTGAGAGGTTTCCAGGTTTTACTGATTGTTGTTACACACAGCCGGATTAACAAACAAGATTTATGGATGTGGTGCCAGTGCTGATAATATGGGGATGGTGATGCCAATTTCCCCGCATAGAACCCTCGTCAGCTGCTTCAGTGCCGGACAGTAATTCTCACAGGGCCTTCACTCTGAGCTGTTCAGTGGGGGAGTTGGGCTGCATCTTAGCCCAGCAAAGGGTAGCTTTTGTGGAATGTTTTCTTCAAAATTCAAAGTCACTGCCCGAGAACTTCATTGTTTGGAGTCACCAGTAGAGATTGTTTCATAAGCATTAGAAAGTACAAGTATGAACATTCTAATCGTGTGTTTGTGACCTCAGTCACAGGTTAGAATCACTGGCTCTTAAGCTTCATACCCTCCCTGTCCTGAAGAGCAGGACTGTAAGCGGGGTTGAACATCATGGTGAGGAGGAGTACAATGGGAATGATGAGGTAGGGGGCATAAATGCCAACCAGCGTGAAGCGCTCTCCGAGGGTCTGAGGTCCAGGGTTAGGGGTTGTAGGGAACTCGTGGAGCAGGACGTAAGATATGATGGGGATGAGGGTGGTGGCCACGTGGGTGGAGTAAACGATGGCAGGCGTTCGGATCCACTTGCAGCCACCTGAAAGAGGAAACAACAGACAAGCACTTTCTCTGAGAAATAGGGAGCCAACCTCCAGCAAGATCTGATACTTCAAAAATACCATTACCATATTCCTCCCAATGACGCAACAATTTGGATATGTATCGTAAACTGTTCATAGCGTACACTATATGGAACTTCAAATCGGGCACTTGAATCCATTTACAGCCATTTCAAGTGCACAAATAAAACCACTGATTGGCGAAACTTTTCTTGCCTCTCAGGGAATACAAGTCTACAATTTAATTGCCAGCTGAGGCATAGGCTTGTGGACAAGAGGTTGCGTTAACCAAATATTTTCCATCATTGACGGATTTTGTTTAACAATTAACAATTTAACATTTTGAAGGCTGTCCGTCATTTTGACAGAATGTAATTCACACCCCCGTCCAATTGGTGGTGGGTGTCATATTGTCTCGAGCATTGTCTTTGATCTGTATGACAGAGATGCCAAGTCTCACGCATTCGGCGTAAGTCTCACGCATTTTTTAGGCTTATTCGCCGTAGTCCGCAATTATTCAATGAACACTCATTAATGAGATTCTCACGCGGAATTAAAATCCTTGTGCATTGAAGTTTCAGTTTCACTTGCGTGAAGACGGACCTCACCATGGAAGGCGATTATGACTCCGGAGTCCGGACTTCTCGTGCTTCTCTTTACACAGGGATTGGAAACAATGCATGCGTTTCATGATCGTTTAAATTTTTTAAATGAAATAAGACCATTTGAAACGTCTTATGTAAAAGTAAAGACAAGCGTGAGAATTCCCGAGTCATAATCGATTTCCGTGTCACTAGTGGGGAAATCCACCGGAATGAAACTGATTAATTTAATGCTCCATGACTTGAATTCCACGACTGAATTTCTTCAGTTCGCGTTGATTGAATAATTGCTGACTACGGCAGAGGAACGTGAATGCCACTAAGAGGCGAGAGACTCACACCGACGGCATGAGACATGGCATCTCTGGTATGATCCTGTATTCCTCATATTTTTGTAATATGATCGTTTGCTCTTCACTTGGAAAATATGCTGCTCTGCTACCAGTGGACAACTGGTCATATCTTGCAAACGCCACCTCTGTTATGTGAACATGCAGATATCTACGTCGGGAAAGCCCAGGTTGACATAACGAGTTGATAAGCAGCTTCGTAGGAATGTTTAGCGAGACTGCGGTTGTCAGGCTTTGTGAAGCCCCGCAATAACTGAAAGCATTGTTCATTTGCACACTGTTACTCTGTGGGGGGAGAAATCATTTGTTATGTTTTATAAAGTTCATACAGCAGTAAGTTCGAAAATCCACACATTGCTGTATTTATCACAGTGCGCAATGTGTCAACACGAATCACTACAAATCGTCATCAGCTAATGCATAATCTATAAATTAGTTTATTTTTTAAATAAAATAATCATTTTAAAAAAGAAAATTACAATGACGGATAATAATTCAATAAGATGGAATTTAATAATCACAAGGAAATCGGGTAATCACTTCATCACTGATTTTTAAAAAATTTTTTTTACAATAGCTGCTTATTAAAGTCGAGGAACTATGCAGGATATTTGCTTTATGGATCATTTTTCACCTCAATTTAACTGCTTTGGACGGTTATGGTTAGATGAATTGACTTGTAACTTGTCACTGTGAGAGCGGGGGCTCTCTGCCCTCCATATAGTGCATTTTGGATGAAAACAAATCCTGCTCCGATCTAGTACCCGCCTACTTGAGCTACCACTGCTGACAACAAGATGCGACGGATAACCCAGTCAGCATTCATTCTGCAAAAAGCCTACAACGCGCACAATCTTCCGCGACCGCGCCCAGGTAGGAGACAGGAGTTAACTGGCAGTTGTGAATATTCAATAACTGATCCTGGTGTGCCATCTTGTGATAAAATATTGTAACTGCGTGCATTAATTTGCAGCTCCACGTCCACTGGCGGACACGTCTGGACAAAAATACACCGTCGTTCTTCTCGAACACGCCAAGTCCAGATAATCCGTAAATGATGAATTAAATTAATATTTTAATTTGAAACGAGTAATTAAGTTCCAAGTGTCAAAGTAACAAAGTGAAAGTATACTTATCATATACGGCTCAAGCATTTGCAACTTGGGTCTATCCAGGTGACTAACATTTTTTCTATATATATATATATATATATATATATATATATAAAACATGTTAGTCACACACACGGAAAGGATTATAAAATCGCCCCAATAAGAAAATTCGACATAGAAAGTGGTAAACGATGCCGACTGTTCCCAGTCAGCTGTGACTAAAATTTGGTACAAATATTAACAAAATGGGAAGGTTACTAAAGGAAAACATACAGGCAGACCATGTTAGACATCAAAGCGTCAGGGCAGGAAACTCAAAGCAATGCACCTTGAATATAGATGATTCGCAATAAAACAAAATAAAAACAAATGGGCCGAAAGAGGAGTAAATTTTTGTGACAGAATGAGAGAAATCTCTAAATGAAATGGGATTTACAGTCAGAAAAGCCAAACGAAAACCAGCACTAACACCTGAACAGAAGAAAGAATGGTACAGTGGATTCGAGAGAAGCAAAAATGGAGTGTGGATGATTAGATGAAAGTGATATGCAGTGATGAACCATGAATCCCCATTGGCCAAGGCAATCATGCTGGAGCTCGTCTGCTGTCCTTCCAATGACACTTATACAGATGTCTGCTTGAAGAAAACAAGCAAATTTACTCATTAATTATTTGATAAGGGGTCACATGTCAGGTAAAGTACCTGGGGAAATGGCAATCGTCAGATCAACAGTGAATGTGCAGGTATATATATATATATATATATATACCATAAATGTGGGCGGCACGGTGGCACAGTGGTTAAATATATCCATGACAAGGGTCGATCCAGCAAAGCTGATCTGTCAACTGGAATAAGGTAGAACCATCATGGAGAATTGTTTTTCATTCAAGAAATCCATGCCTAAGAGAATTCACTCCGTCATAAAAGCCCAAAGAGGAGCAACAAAGAACTAATATTGATTTTTTATTTTTATTATTCAATATTTTTTCCTCAACATTGAGTGATTCAATACTTGTTTCCTCTACTCGAGAATGAAAATATATACAATTATTAAAATTATTTCATGTGTTTGAAGTGTGCTTCATGAGGCCTGAATGATAAGCCACTAAACAAAAATAGTTTTGAGTCATACCTGCGATTTATTTATTCATTATGATGTAAAAAACCTTGATGAACGTCCTCAATGTGCGGTGATTCCATAATCTTTGCCAAGAGTCGTATTCACCTCGATCGGATGTCCCCAATGCTATCGTTACAGCCCTAGTTTTGAACTTTGATAGCAAATGTCTTACCTTTACAGAATGCGTATGTCGCCACCGGAAAGAATGGCAATTGCACTAGTGCTTCGCATAAAATAAAAGATTTGAACCAAACTGGGGGCTCCACCACCATGGGGTCTTTGAACTCGGTGGCATACCAGTGCAACAGATCTTTCAACTGCGGAAAACATGACAGACAATAACAATATTACAAGTCTGACGCATACATGTGAGTAAATTAGAATATGGGTCAAATGAGTCTCCAAGTCTCCTCAGCATTGTCAACTCCGTAGCGCGGTATCCTTTCTGACTCGATAAACCTCATATGCCCGAAGGAAAACGACAGTTCTTACATATAAACACTTCTCTTATTTACTGGCGGCCAGTGAATCATGCCGACGTTGTGTTCAGTTCGTTCAATGTCAAATGTGTGTACTCACGGGCTGCGGATAAACTTGCTCAGGTAGCAAAGCTTGGAGATCGATGAACAGCGTAATTGGTATATGCGACGCAAAATAAAAGAAAAAGATGACTTCCAAGATACGAGTGCACATTGCGAAAGGATTTTTTTCCGTGGGTAATGTAGGCCTAATCCAGCTCGATAAGATCACAATTCTTGGATCAGAATGGAGTTACTGTACCATTTGAGGGACATATGTATGTGCCGGGGGCGTGCCATTAAATAGCGTGGTGTAGCCTCGCTCCCATTGGACGCTGGACGGCATGTTTACTAGGCTGAAACTAAAGCAGAGCCGGCTTTGAGTTGAAGGTGGGTTCGGGGGAGGTGCTTTTCCAGCAAAGCTACTGGCAATGTTGCAACCATGCTTGCAACTCAAATAGCTTATGCATTATTGTGGTCGAAGTCGGTCGGCTGACATGGGTTCGTGTGCGTGGTCTCTGCCGCCGCGTCCGCGGACATTTCCTTGTGGACGCTGCTGTAATTTTTGGCTGATTACTTTCATGTTTTGATTAGACATGTGTTATACTTCACTGATGACGCCTATCGATTTTGGTTGCCGTGGTGATAGTATTTGCCGAATAAAGCAAAATTCGTTGTAAAACAGAGATTTCCTTGTGGATGCAGTACAGGCTACAATTTATTTGACATTACTTTCATATTTGGTATGGACATGCGTCATACTTCACTTATGACTCCTATCGATTTAGATTCCCTTACAAAAAAAGTCGTTTATTCAAGTGTACTATTAGTATACTTCTTCTAAACAAAAAAATAAGAGAGTATACTTTCAGTTTACTTTTGATGTACTTATTAGAGATATACTTACCCTTACAAAAAAAAGTTTATTGAAGTGTGCTATCAGTATACTTTTTCAAAACTAAAAATAAGAGTGTATACTTTCAGTTTACTTTTGATGTACTTATCAGTGATATACTTAGCTAAGTAATACAAATGTACTTACATATACTTAGCTTATACTGAAAAGTACACCAAAATGTCTAAGTATATTTAGCTAATACTGGTACCTAAACCTTTGATTATCATACTTTTCTTGAGTATATCTAAGTATTAAAATATTCATGCCTAATGTTCAAGTATACTGGCTTGCAGTTAGGCTACTATCAAAAGCATAAGCACATTAAAATATTTTTACCATACATATTGGCTTCTTTGCAGTATACTGTACTATATTTTTTCTCAGTTTTTACTATCTCATGGGCTTACATATTCCACATGCAAGTTCACAGTAACAAGTCAGCTTTGGGGTAGCATAGCAGAGTAAATAGCACATGGGTGGAGCTGAACTTGATTTTTATGCAGTGTTACCCAGGTGAAAAAGTATTACACTTAATTATATTGAAAATATATTCGTTGCATACAAAAGTTATTACAAATATACTTTTACTTTTTGTGCTTAATTTGTAATATATTTAACATATACTTTTAGAAAGTGTACTTTAAAATATAAGTGATTAATTTCATCTTCAATATAGTAAAATTAAACATACTAATTATGCAATAATTAAAGTTGTACTTTAGCTTACTTATTAGAAGTGGACCTTATTGTAAGTCTATTGTAAATTGTTCTAAAGTATACTTTTAAAAAGTATATGTTGTGATCTGTTTTCGCCGGGTACTCCGGTTTCCTCCCACAGTCCAAAGACATGCATATCAGGCTAATTGGAGACACCAAATTGCCCATAGGTATGAGTGTGAGAGTGAATGGAGTGTGAATGGTGTGTGTGCCCTGCGATGGATTGGCAAGCTGTTCAGGGTGGGTCCCTGCCTTTGCCCGTAGTCAGCTGGGATAGGCTCCAGCTCGCCCCGTGACCCTAGTGAGGAATAAGCGGGTATAGAAAATGGAAGGATGGATGTGGTGATCTGTGATTCTGCAAGTCATGTTTAAGTTCTGTGCCTGGCTATGCCATGTTTGATTCTGTGCTTAGTGACCACTGCATATGTCTGACTATTCTTAGGATTGTGTTTTGTGTTTTGGTAATTTAGATTTCTTGTTTATTATTTTTCATGTTCATATCATTTAAGTTTCCATGCCATGTTTTCATTTCCATGCATTGCACTTTGTCTACCCTGTCTTGTCTTGTGTAGGTCTTTGCCCACGGTCCCTAGTCTTGCATACCACTCATTCGGGTGATTTATTGGTTTCTGGGTTTTCAATCTTCTTTCATTATCTTGTGTGCTTCCTTCCTCTCTCTGTTACTGTCTACTAACCATACTAACAGTTTGTTTTCGATAATTACTAACCCTCATTAACACTGTATAGTTTTACTAACTTTCTAACATGCACTTGGGATTGTATAGCTGCACATACTAATTGACTAACAATCTCTCAGCAGTCGCTCAATTCTAATCTCCGCCTCCTTGCCTATCCCTAATTATCTCTGCTGCAAGTTTCTGTGGATTTCCACTTATACTTTGTCCTTTCCTTTTCTTTTATCTTGGCACTTTAGTACTCCTTAACTGGAGGTGTTTTGTACTTAGGTTTGTCTTGTGATCCCTGTCTGCGTTTTGGCTACAGCCAAATTCATGTAATTAGTTTATTCCTCATGTGTCTCTCCCTGATCATTGTTCCCATTGATTGCACCTGTTCTCCCTGGTCATGTGTTTACCCCGGGTGTGTATATTAGATGTCTGTTTGGTACACTTTCTTGTCAGATCGTTCTCCCTAGTTTTCTTGTGCTACGTTTCTCGCCTCGATTTCTCAGTGTTTATCTTTCTGACTGGATTGCCTGACTTTTGATTTTTGCCTCTGTGTTTTTGGATTACTGTTGCATCTGTGTGTGTTAACCATTTTTCTGCCCGACTACGAGATCTCTGTTTGCTGCCCTGGTAACGATTCGGATTACGTCCTGTGGATTCTGGCTTGCTTCTCTGATAGAACTATTCCTGTGTACCAGACCCATTTCTGTCCGACTACGATTACGGTGATTGCTGCCCTGGTTTTTGAATCTATTTTTGCCCAACTGGATTTTGACTTTTGGATTGTGGACTCTGTACTTTTGCCTTCTGCCCTGCGGGGGTCCTCCCCCTTTATTAATAAAACAAGCTCTACTGCATTACCTGGTTCTCGCGACTGGTTCCTGATCGCACCATTACAGTATGCTTTATTTCAAAGCACTTATAGTAGTACATTAGTATTTTTATTAAAAGTGCACTTTTCTGAGTCATTTGTAATATATGGTTAATATACTTTATTAAAGTGCACTTAATTTGCACTTCTTTGGAAGTGAACTTCGATACAGTGAAGTACATTTTTAATAAGTGTAAGTCTATTTTAAATTGTTTTAAAATATACTTTCAAAAAGTTAAATTTATTTCAAAGCACTTAGACTAGTAGATTAGTATTCTTATTAAAAGTATATTTATTTGTAATATATAGTTGGTATACTTTATTGAAGTGCACTTTAACTTCACTTAATTGGAAGTGGATTTATGTACTTATTTAAAAGTGCAATTTATTGTAAATCTATTTTAAATTTTTCAAAAGTATACTTTTGAAAAACCATACTTTATTTCAAAGTACTTACATTAGTCAAATACTTTTCTTAAACTATCCTTATTTGAGTCATTTGTAATATGCTGTTAGTACTTCATTAAAGTGCAGTTTAATTTTACTTATTTGGAAGTGAATTTAGCTACACTTAAAGTGCAAATGAAGTTGAATTTGTTTTAAGCTGTACTTCATAGTTCTAACAGTGGTAATTTAGTGTACTTATGAAAGGAGTAATTATTTAGCAATACACTTTCTACATATTACATGTATGTGGTAGTACTTTTGTACATTTGTTTTCATTTCATTCCCAGTTATGTTAAAATGCACAAATACTTGATTGTCAGAAAGATATGTTTATTTAGCCTATGGAAACACATTTCTACAGCACGTAATAGTCAATCTGACCAGGGATTTTTTGTTCAATATTGCTTGGTAGAACATATCTTCTTAATCCTGACAAATATGTATTTCATCAGTATTACATTGCAACAGATTTTTAGTCTAATTCATTTACAGAGGAATAGGGAGGCCTTTTCCCTTGACTCATGTAGAAATATGACACAGTTAAAACAGTATAAAAAAATAAAAAACATTCTGGTGTTAATGTTATAACATTCGCAATAGCTGCAACCTCATACATGCATGCATCCATTAAATTTCCAAACATAGAGGTTGGCGACATCCGGGCAATGCTAAGAAGGAAATGCAATAACAAGGGCTATGTCAAAGTTAATTAGTGATTATTTTTATAGTAAATTTATGGCTGTTTTTGTTTTATTTTCTTACAAACTTATTAATGTTACTGGAACAATGTTTAATTGCATGGATACCTCTTTTTAGAGGTTTTATGTTTTAATAAATAAATTTCATTTTGTTTTTTCAATAAATTGAAGTGGATTTCTTTCATTGAGCTGATTAGCACACTTTTAGTGTACTAGTGGTACCATGAATTAAGTAGATTGAAGTGAATGTGGTTACATTAAGTATACTTCTGTACCACTAACACAGTGCTCTATACAGTACTAATACCTGCACCACGTACTGCACTTCAAATACACTTCTAAACCATACATCATAGTACAATGATATTATACTTGAAGAACAAACCTTTTGATGCTTTATTTGTGATATTACTTCACTATAAATGCATTTTTATTAACATAGTAGTGCACATGAAAAGTAATGCAAATAGTCAGAGAGTGCACTTGATCTAAACTTGAAGTACGATAAGTTTAATAGTAAGTGCATTAAAAATACAATCCTTCACAACTATCAATTTAATTGTAAGACCTTTTAAGTATATTTTGAACATACTGGTGGTCTAATACAATTGTACTGCAGTGTATTTCAAATCAGGTGACAGTGTACTTGCGGTGGTATACTTAAGTACACTTAAAGTTCGTAAAAAGTTGTTCCAATTTAACATACTATTTGCACTTTAAGTGTACTGAAGTGGTACACAAGTAGTACTCAATGACTGCTTGAGCACACTTAATTACACATAAAGGGGGCGAAAAAAGCATACACTATACTTAGTACAGTCTGTAAAAGTATAATTCAAGTATAGTATATTTTCACCTGGGTACGAACGCACACAGAAGTAGGTAAACATTTGTCTGATTTTATTTGAGTACAAATTTGACAATTATTGCAGTATTGACAGACTTGATACATACTCTTGCAAAAAAAAGTATACTTCAAGTTTAGGCAACATAGATATAAATTAGATGGGTACTTTAAGGTACTAGATGGGTTTAAGTTTTATTTTGTACTGCAAGTACACTACAAGTGAACTTTTAAGTATACTGTGACTTAATTAGTTGTATACTTCTAGAATACTTTTCAATTTATGAAAGTATACATTTAAGTATACTGCAAGTAAACTTACAGATATACAGCTAGTTTATTAGTTGTATATTTCTAGTAAAATTTTCAGTTCATGAAAGTATACTGTGAAGTATACTGCTAGTAAACTTAAAGATGAACTATTAGTTTACTAGTTACGTACTTCTAGCACAATGTCTAATTTATAAAAGTATACTTTGAAGTATACTGAAAGTAAACTCACATGTTCTACAACTTTACTTGTAATATTCTTCAAGCCAACTTTTTAGTTCATGAAAGTACACTTTGAAGTATATTGCAAGTAAACTTATACGTAGAGTACAAGTCCACTAGTTCTATACTTCAAGCCCTCTATAGTTTAAATTTAGTTCTAAACTTTCAGGGAGCTAAAAGTTTTTTTTTAACTGCAAGTATACTTCAAACTTAACATCAAACTCGCAGATTATGATTATTGCAATCTAAAATATATTACTGTCGCAATTCAGATATTATTTAACTCAAGTAGACGAGAGGTTACCTCATGTACTCTATGAGTAGACAATGCTGAAGTGCATTCTGCTTTAATTCACATATGAAGGTACTTATAAGGATTTACAATGGAGCACATACTCAGGAGAGAAAAAAAATGATTCCTTTATAAATTTAATTTTCAAACACAATATTGTATTAGATGCCGAAGTATAAGAACAAAGCAATGGCAACTCTCATTGAAATCCCAATTCCGAACAAAAGTACCTCTTTCTCTCATATGGAACCAGAAATACACATAAAATATTAATTATCAATGCCTTCAGCCTGACCAGTAGGCTGAAGGACCCAAGCAAAGGCTGATGAAATATTCCAAATGAGTACACCGATTATGTTTTTAAGTTAATGGAGTTCTGTATCACAGTCAAAAATATGACCGACTAAAGAAAAGATGCAGCAGTGCTGTAATACTTGAAAGATGGTACATTCTTTTTATCAATGATTTAATCATTTTTAAACAAGAGTGTGGACAACAAAGCCCTGCATATTGTACCTGTACCAAACATTGCTGTGTTTAAGTTGAGACATCAGTTCAATTTAGCTGGCCATTATCTGCAGATTCACAGATAAATGTACACAGTATTTTCAAACATGAGATTAAGAAGGCTGGAACTTCAGTGCTATCTGACGAAGTGACAATGAAATGTCTGCACTAGTTTTAAAACAAGCAACAATATCACAACTTGATCTGCACCAGCTGTGTGGTTGAAGCTAAGCAGCTGTAGGCTTGGTTTGTGTTTGGATGGGAGACTGCCTGAGGAATGTAAATTGGTGTTGGTAGGCCAGTAGGTTGGGATCTTCCCACTGGTACAATAGTGCAGTGACGACGATGATGTTGTCTATCAGATGAGATGTGAACCTGAAGTCCTGACTCATTGTAGTCAATAAACATCCAATGATGCTCTTTTTAAGTTTCCTCACAGTATACTTTCATGAACTGAAAAGTGTCGAAGTATACAACAAATAAACTAGCAGTATATCTGTAAGTTTACTTGCAGTATACTTAAATTTATACTTTCATAAATTGTAAATTATACTAGAAGTATACAATTAGTTCACTCACAGTATACGAAAAAGTTCACTTGTAGTGTACTTGCAGTATGGAATAAAACTTAGATGTAAACTAGATGGATACTTTCAGTTTACTTTGCTTAAACTTGAAGTATACTTAAAAGTATACTTTTATAAACTTAAAATGTTTCAATTTAGTCTGAAGAAGTTTTAAATTAGTATACTTTCTACTAGATTATCTGATGGACTGTATTCTGTGGGCGCGCCCTGAATGCCATGTATTGTGCATACTTTTAATTATACCCCGGCCATCATTATTTAGCACAGAAACAAGACATACTTGATTGTTTGAATGGTTCTCCATATTTGGCTTAGTACCGTTCACGTTCAGTCAAATTGATGACTTGAAAATTGATGTGCCCCACTTGCTGCCGGTGAGCAGTCGTGCGCACATTTATCATCAATTGTTTTTTGGAGTTACATTAAAGCTGTAGTCTATGATTTGAGAATCAGTTAAGAAAGATTGAGACGTTGAGAAAAATTTGAAAAAAAAGCATCCTGGCCACACACACAGACCCCTCCCCTCTGTGCTCCCTGATCCCTCCCACCGATCACGTGTGGCCGTCCGCCTGGAGACTCTCAGACACACCCCCTCTACCAGAGCAACAAGCCGGCCGGTGCTCTGACAAGTGATGCTGCCTTGTCAAAAAAAGCTACTGTAATGCAAAGCGATCGTAAAGTCGTTGTTTTCGCCTTGATATTGCAATATAACTCCGTTTACAGAAGTAACTTTGTTATTGTAAGTTTTTTATAACAAGCGCATATTTTATAATGAGTGGGATAAGTTTGTTTGAAGATATCTGCCCATGTACGCCATTATCGTCAAATTTCTGCATTTTCAGGAAGCCTCAGCGTTTATATGCTTACTGATTGAAATGCACACTGAAAATACACCTGTTTCATGATTTATGAAGATCCCTAAAATATGAGTGAGGAAACAGCTCAAGATTTTAGGTTTATGCAAGCGCAGAACCGTGAGGTAGCATATTTTGATAGGTGGCAAAATTTGCCAGAACACCGGCAGTAAACAGACACAGAGCCAGCCTTGCATGAAGATTTACCGTGTCGGATTCGCAGGTGCAACATTTAAAGTTATTAAATGCATGTTAAACCTAACGTAAATTACAATGTCAGCAGCTGTGACCAGCTATTGTTTCTTCCTCACATTATTACAATAGGCCTAGCTCAAGAACAAGCCCATGATATTTAGTGAATGCTGTCATGATAGTCATGAAAGTCTCGCTAATGATAAAACTACGACAGCTCCACAGTGCAATATTTATTCCACATAAATGAACAACAAGAGCATCTAGTCAAATACAAAATATTTGCCCTTCTCAATCACCGGGATGTTTGCGGTGTGTTTTAGCTGGGGTTTCTGCATGAGTAAGAGAGCGCGCCGTTCACAAACTCTTGTAATGTAAATATAGGCCACTAGATGGCAGTATTTACCTTTTTTTTGTTAAGCTCAGACTGGAGTCATGTTTAGACATGTCCTGGACATGTCTGGGGCAAGTCTCAGAAAATTAAAAAAAGGAGGTCTAAATGTGGGTGGGGTCTGCAAAAGAGTATATAAGGAAAAGAATTGAGACAGTAAAGTAGTAGGAGAAATTGCAAGAAGATGACCAGACCTGCCATTCTGTTCAAGACCTGTGACGTTTCTTTTGTGGATTTCTTTGCCTGTGTTTGAGCATTTTCTTCATCCAGGACATCACCAAGCCACCCCACCAAAAAGGGACTGTAATTATTTCTGTTTTTTATTATTTATCAATCTTGGTCTTTAGTTGTAGGTTGTTATTAGTCTTTGTCTTTGTTAAAAATTAAATGTGTTTTAGTTGTTAAAACTGTGTTTGTCATCCCTTGCTGTTGCTGTTGTGTAGTAAATGTAAAAACAAATTGGGGCCATAACACTCTATACTGAACACATTCACAATAACGTTCATCATTCGGAAATACATATGAATGAGTTCATGAGTTCATTGAATGCATTCAGGCACAACACTGATGATAACAATGCTAGTTTACAATGCTAAAAATAACGGCTAACGTTCAATACCATAGACTGTATAAAAAGTAGGACAAAGCAACCGTAACGTCACCCATTGGTTTCAGCATACCATCTAGGAAGCCTCGATATTGACAATTCGAATAGTGTCATTTTGTAACCAGATGTGACTCCCATTGGATGAGAGCATGAATTGAATATCCAGGGAGGAGCGAGGGGTGGATCTTCAGGTAGATCTCACCGTATCAGATGAGGACCAGAGGATAGTGTAATGTGGAAAGAAGCCACTAGATGGCAGTATTGACTTTTTTTTTTGTTAAGCCCAGTCTGGAGCTTAGGCATGTCCTGGGCATGTCTGAGAGGGGAAAGTCCCAGAGAATAAAAAAAAGTCTAAAAGGTGGGAGGGGGCTGCAAAAGAGTATATATAGTCCATGGGCCTGACCAGATATCGGTACCACCCCGAGTGACTAAATCTAAGTGGTACTAAAATGTTTATAGAGTCCATATAAGTGTAATAAGATGTGATAGCCTTTCCACACTGGTAGCTTTTTCAGTTGTTTTTTACATGTGCCAATGCAGTTATTTTTCACTCAGTAGCATCATCGCATTATGTGCTAAACCCTAGAAATATGGCAAGGTCATGTCCAGTCTCAGCTAATAATTACCCAAAACCATGTGGGACATGCTCTTTTGAGACATCAAAGCAAAACAAATGCATTTCACATGTTACTCCTGTTGTCTGTACTATGTATGATATATTCTTTCAACTTTATGTAAAACTGTGAATGACCGTAGATTTAAGGCTTTTTCAGGTGGATTGATATAGTTGGCAAGAGACTCACCACCTAGAGGAAACCCTGAAGTGTGCCGCAGACTTCCACAGTCGTGTCTGCCAAGCATCCCTTCAACAGCTGCTTGAAAATGAGTCGTGCATACGCATCTTGAAGCTCTTTCAAGCCTACCTGGAGTCCCCGATCGAGATCATGCTGGGCCTCATTCGAGCTTCCAGAGAGGGCAACTGGATGCCTTACCCTGCAGCTATCCAAGAGATGATCTCGTGGTGTTTTGCCTATGATAAGGTCAACTACTCCCGCTTCCTGACCTACTACTACTATGCCATGATGTCTACACTACCTGACAAAAGTATTAGGACGATCCTCATTCTCACTCAACCTTTGATGTACGTGCTATATTACACATGTGAGCGTTGTAGGAATTTAATGGTGTCCTAAAATGTACATGTAAACATCACAGAACATTATTTGAACATTTGGGGATGCTACAGATATACAAATTGGCATATTTTTTCTCTGCATAAAAAACTCTCACTTTGGGTCTGTAATAAATAAGAGATATTATAATAAATAGTGCTTGCAAGATGGTAATCTTCAAATTAACAAGTTTGGAATTGTGTCTTTGTTATAATGGAAGACCACGGCTACTATTAGTTCAATCAATATGATCAGGTGTGGCACATGGGGTGATTTTGATTCTCTATAAAAGGAGGGTCAAGACTTGGAATAATTCAGTTTGGTGTATCCAAAATGGGGTCTGTATTTTTATTTGAATAAACAACTATTTCCAAATATGATACATTCACTATTTTCAACTGCACTGTAAGAAAATCACACACATAAATAGTGACGTCCTAATACTTTTGTCAGGTAGTGTAGACTGTCCATTGAACACCCTGACGTGCACGCTCACTTTATGCAAGGTGGCTTCTCAGTACAGATTTGTCCCAAAAATCCCTTTGAGCGGATACCTGCAGACCAGACAATCGAGGAAAACGTCAACAAAGACACACAGTCACCTGGAGGTACAAAGGGATTCAGCTTGAAAGCTGGGGCTGTGGCCAGGTACTACCTGACAGCTGAATATCGGAGCAGATATCTGAGACAACTGAGGGACAAAATACATGTGGGCCAACATGACTTCAATCATCCTGACCTACTGCTGTCTAGGATAAGAAGAGACGAGGTCGATACCCAGTCCATTACCAGTTGGCTGAATCCATTCAACCCTGATCATGATGAGTTTGTTAGCCTGTCAAATGCTACAGCAGCACCGGCTGATGTAGCTAAGGACCTCCTGGAAGCCCACGGGATAGGGGAGGACGCATACCAAGCTTTCAAGCAAGAGCACCTGGAAGCAGATGCCCCATCTACACAGTTCCATGACAGAATGACGAAAAATAAACTAAAAACATTCTCAGACATCAGAAAGAAGGCACGCAATCAAGGCCGAGACAAAAAAGTGGTCCTAAAAGCTGACAGGAAACTTTTTGGGCAGATGATCCTTATTGCAGAAAGCAGGAAACTGCATACGAGTGATGTATTAGCTCACCCACTGGGGCCTTTGCTATGGGAACTTGCTAATGGCGATGGGTCTCTCCGCAAGACCAACAAAGCAGCTCTAGCTAGAGAGCTGGACAAGAATGTGTCTCCAGCAGAAGTCATCCCAGAACCATCAGCAACACTTATTGATGGGATGAGTTTGCTCCAGAAACTCAAAGGGAATGACAAGACCTTCTCGCAGTTGGCAGAATCAGCTTTGTCCAATGTTTTCCGTGAAGGTGCCTAGAGCCAACGCATTGATGTTGTATTCGACGTTTACAAGGAGACATCCATTAAAGATGCTGAAAGAGCCAACAGGGGCACGGACACAGGAATACAGTTCAGAAACTTTGTGCCTGGGCACAATATCCAGCAACGGAGGAAACTGCTCTTCAGTCCTTCTTACAAGACAAGCCTGATCAAGCTCCTGGTAGAGGAGTGGAAAGGTACGAAACACAGAAAAAGACTTGAGGACAAGGTACTCTTTGTCACCCGTGAACAGCCCTGCTTCAAGATCTCCAAGGATGGATGGGAGGAGGCCACAGAGCTGAAGTCATCCCAGAAAGAAGCCGATATCCGTCTCCTACTCCACGCTCTTCAAATGGCAGAAGCTGGCTTCAAGTCCATAGTAATCAGTGCTGAGGACACAGATGTCTTGGTGTTGTGTCTAGGTGTCAACAACAGTATCCCATGTAGCATGTACCAGAAGTGTGGAACAAAGAACCGAACAAGGTTTCTTGACATAAACAAGCTAAGTCATGCACTAGGAGCTAGTGTTTGTGAAGCCTTGATTGGAATGCATGCTTTCACAGGCTGTGACACCGTCAGTGCATTTGCGGGACGTGGGAAGATGACAGCTCTCAAGCAGATGAAGTCTGACAAGAACAAACAGGAGGCATTCACTGAACTTGGTCGCACATGGGAGTTATCTACAGAACTGTTCCAGAAGCTACAGGAGATCACCTGCCACATGTACATGACTTCTGTCAATACCACGGAAGTGAACCAGCTCCGATACCAGTTGTTTTGTGCTAGACGTGGAGAGGTTGAGTCAAGCCAACTCCCTCCTTGTGAGGACTTCCTGTTCATGCATGCGCGCCGTGCAAATTACCAAGCTGCCATCAGGAGGAGATGTCTGCAAACCGAGCCCTTTGTTCCAAATCCCAAAGACTGTGGTTGGACAACAGATGAGCATGGCAAGCTGACCATCTGATGGATGCATGGTTCGCCTGCACCAGATGCTGTGCTGTATTTCCTCTCCTGTAAGTGTGTGCGTTCATGCAAACTACCACAGTGCACCTGTCTCAGCAATGGCTTAAAGTGCACAGACATGTGCAAACTACAAACCTGCAACAACTAAGCTAGTGAAGAAGAGCCAGAAGTCACGCTAACTGACTCTGACGACGATGATGATGATGACCACATTGGTTTCGTATGATCATTGCAGAATCCTGTGCATCAGTATTTGAAATTATGTTTTGGATAATATGTTATTAGCAAAACTAAGTAAAGGATGTAGCCATTGATATCATTTAGAAATGCAATTGTCCATACCAGGATCTCAGACAACACTACTTTGTCAGTGCACAGAAGTAAAGCGAGAAGTATGTACCAGTGTATTGTTTTGTTACAACGCAAAATTCTGTTGATACAACAAACTACATCTATAAAATACGTCTTCATGTACAAATATGATTGTCTTTGTTATTAAGAAATTATTCCTCCAAGTGTTTGTGACTGTTTGATTGTTCATTAAATGCTGGTATTCTCAATGTAAACGTCATCCTGGCAAAAAGTGTGTTTGCATTTTTTTTCGCAGAGTATGTCCATTTAAGATGAGATTACCACCACTAAGTTACCAGTCTGTGAGGTCTATCATATCAAAACGTAAACTAGAGATATGTGGCAAGTAAGAAATGCTCATGCACTAATAAGAAGAAAAATTGAGAGAGTAAAGTGGTAGGAGAAATTGCAAGGAGAAGGATACATTTGACCAGACCTGACACTCTTTTCAAGACCTGTGAAGTTTTTTTGTGGATTATTGCCTGTGTTGGAGCATTTCCCTGTCCCAGGACATCACCAACCACCCCATCTCAAGGGACTGTAAATTTTTTTTTTCTTGTATGTCAATCTTGGTCAGTAGTGTAAATTGTAGGTGTGATGTGAATAGAGGCCACTAGATAGCAGCATTTACCTTTTTTTTGTTAAGCTCAGACTGGAGCTATGTTTAGACATGTTTCAGACATGTCTGGGGCAAGTCCCCGAAAATTAAAAAAAAAGGTCTAAATGTGGGCAGGGTCTGCAAAAGAGTATATAAAGAAAAGAATTGAGACAGTAAAGTGGTAGGAGAAATTGCAAGAAGAAGGATACACGTGACCAGACCTGTCATTCTGTTCAAGACCTGAGAAGTTTCTTTTGTGGATTTTTGCCTGTGTTTGAGCATTTTCCTCACCCAGGACATCACCAAGCCACCCCACCAAAACAAGGGACTGTAAATATGTCTGTTTTTTTTTTAATATATTCAATCTTGGTCAGTAGCGTAGTTAGTTGTTTAGTTGTCTTTGTTCATTAAATGTGTTTAAGTTTTTAAAACTGTGTCTGTCATCCCTTGCTGTTGCTGTTGTGTTGTAAATTGTAATAACAAATTAGGGCCATAACAAATGTAAATTGGTCAGTCTTTGTTTAATTAAATCTGTTTAAGTTTTAAAATTTTGTCTGTCATCCCTTGCTGTCTTATATGTTATAACAAATTGGGGCCATAACAATAGTCATGCTCCTAAAGCATATTCTGGCTTTATCCTTTATACTAGTCTATTTGGGACCATAATTTACAAAAATGAACATAATGATATATATTGAAGTAGACTTGAAACTTGTGATAGATACCATAAAGTAACATGGAAAATCATTTTTGAAATATTAAATCAGGTGGGAAAGTAGGGTGATTTTCTCATAGACCTCTACAGCATTGAACTTCTTTCTGCAACCACCGACGTCGCCATCTGCTGGCCTTTAAATGGAATGCAATTTTTAGAGATTTCCGCATTGGCCTCAGTTTTTCAGACCCGGCTGCTGCGTCCCTCTTTTCATCGTCTATGCTCCATACATTGAAACAATTTCCAGTGCTCCTGTTTTTTTTCGCCACTAGTGGTCGTTAATTCTCCGACCAGGAAGTAGGGTCTGTTGCTCCATCTTGTTAATAAAGGGTTCAGGATCTTTGAGGAGGCCTCCGTGTGCGTTTAGCTGTGTAATGACGTCAGAGTCCTAATATTGTTCTGTTTGAGCTAGCTAGTTAGCTATTCAGAAACACGTTTCCCTATCACGCCTGATATCCTCGTAAATTGTAAGATAGTCACCCTCGTTGACAGGGTAAGTATTTGGCGCTTTGACTGTTTGTAGTGTATAAAAGCAGAACTGGACGGTATGTTAAGGGCATGAAAGCTCAGTTAGCAAATCTAACGCTATTTGCTGAGTGTGGGAATTGGGGTGTTAACACACGGATAGGTCAATCAAAGTTAGTCTTGGCTAAATAACACGCTTGGATTTACCGAACCACCAACCTAACAAAATGGCCGAAATTGATGCGAGTTGATCAACTTGGTATGCGAATATTAATGGAAAAGTTTTGTATCCGTTTTTTTTTAATCAGAACTGGGAGGTAACTTTAGATTCTCGTTCCAATTGGCTTGTAGCAGGTCTGTTGTTGTCCAGCGTCTTTCAAGTAGTGACGTGATTGAATGTCGGCGAGTCCTTTAAAACTTCGACCTTTCTCTTGCATATTTTCTTAAAAGATTTGTTTGCTAAATTGTTCAACTAAGGAACTAGTTTAGCTACCTCTGTATACTTTATACTCAATAATTTGACTTGTACCAACTTATCGACGCGGTTGTTCGACCTGAGGCTTGATGCCCTCCGACAACCCCATGTCAAGCTAACGTTAGCTAACGGTAGATGAACGCCGCATGATGTAATCCGTAAGAACAGCGAAACCACAGCAATAAAATAATAATGGCACCGCCCGGTACCGTTATGAGTGTGGAATGAATGAGCCCGTGGATTGCCATCTTATCGTTGCGGCAGACCGCCGAAAGTGAAAGCCAATGAGTGAGGTGAACTTGGAACTGAGGACTTCAGGTATAATCCCTCAACTTTTTACTGATAAGCGAAGAAATTAGACTAGGTGCTAGAGGAGCTGAATCACCCTAAACATTTGCGCCAAATCCTGAATTTGCTTGAGGTGCTTAACTTTACCACAACTGGCCAAAATTATGGAATCGCCCGTCACACACACGCATACACAAACAGGATGTTCATCCAGCTTTCTAACTTCTGAGCAAATAAATTAATCGCAGACATGACACAAAACAATTTTTGTTCATTAGCATAACATTTAGGCGTCATTTAACACACCTCAAACAAATGAAATAAAATTACTTTAATGAATGGCATGTTTTTCCTAATACCTTGGAGGGGAAAAATATGGAATCGCTCAATGTTGAGACTAAATACACTAAATTAAAATAAATAAAAATTAATTTTTATGAAGAAGTTGGGTGTATCAATATGGCGGCCGGGTGCTTCACTTTGCTGATGTCGTCATATTTACATTATCCAATCTCTTGTTCTAAATATAAATATATATATATATATATATATATATATATATATATATATATATATATATACATACATACATATATATATATATATATATATATATATGGTTTGAGCGCGTCTGCTGAAATTACAAGAGAATCTTGCCGAAGTTGCGCGATAAGCCCTCCAAACCCCGCGATAGCGGCAGCCAGATTCTCGTGTAATTTTTCAGGAAACTCGCACAGCCGGCTGACTTGCAGATGCCTCGAGAACACCCAAGGTTTTAGCTGCGTGACGTCACTACTCGAGAAACCCTGGGTGATGTGGGGATTATGATCTTGAACTCTGACCCTACCGTTTTAGAACAACTTTGGCCACGTGACGCTGTTATATTGGAAATTCCAGCGAAACACGCCTAACACAGGTATGACAAACTTGCGTAGGTCGTCCAAAGTCGGCCATTGAGCAGGGGTTCCCAAGCTCGGTCCTGGGCCTCTCTGTGTGCTGGTTTTTGCTCCACCCTGGTTTGCAATCAATGGGGTTCTAATTGGTGAAAATGTGGGCACATGGTTGCAAAAACTAACAATTTACTAAACAAGCAAATGACAGAGTCAAACCTGTTTTATGTCATGTTTTTGTGATTGAGTGCAAGCAAATTATTTTGAAAGAATTCTAATCACCTGTCTTCAGCAACCTAATTTGGAGGTTACAGATTCTCTCTCATTGCTTGCCGCTGGGGAAAAAAAAATACATGCCATGGTCTTTCATTCGGTCTTCTATTCTTCATGGCGTGGCAATATTTCTATTAAAATTTGGCTTAAAACAGCAAGTAACATATTTAAACATAAAATGCACCCAATTTGGACAAATTAACAGCCTGTTAAAGTCCAATGATGGCAATTATGGTTGGGACAAAAACCAGCATACACAGGGAGGCCCCAGGACTGAGTTTGGGAACCCCTGGAGTAGAGGCATGGAACCCACAGCGCTGAGTAATATCATTTCAGATCACCAGGGCCCTTGTTTATAAATGGTGCACAGGTGCAGAAAATGTGCCTATGCTACTTTCTTTGCAGATTTCGGAGTTATAAAAACAATGCGACTTAATAAAAAAAAGCAAAATTAATGGGATTGCGCATGTTTGCAAAATTCCTAGTTGTATCAGATCATGTAAGTAAAACTTACGTGCAGTTTAGCATACCATTTTATACATTACGTATAATAATAATACATTTTATTTTTCATCACTCAAGGACACTATTCAGAGTGATTAAAAACACAACACATTAGAGAGAGTGGGGAAAAAAAAACAACAAAAGTAGTACAATATTAAAATAGTGAAATTACAGAGGATGTGTAACTTGGAACAGATGGGTTTTAAGTCTTGATTTAAAGAGGGGGTAAAGAGTGAGTGTTTCAGATGTCTGGTGGGAGTGAGTTCCAGAGTTGGGGAGCAGAGTGACTGATAGCTCAGCGCCCCATGGTGGTGAGATGGGTTGAGGGCACAGAGAGGTGGAGGGAGGAGGAGGATCTGAGGGAGCGAGAGGGGGTGGCAATGCGGAGGAGAACAGAAGGATATGGGGAGCAAGGTTGTGGATTTGGCCTTAAAAGTATACAGTAAGATTTTGAATGTGATTCCGAATTTGACCGGGAGCCAATGAAGGTGCTGGAGGAGGGGAGTGATGTGGTGAAAGGAGGGGGTTCTGGTGATGATGCAGGCTGCAGAGTTCTGGACCAGTTGAAGCTCATGGAGGGATTTGTGAGGGACACTGAAGAGGAGCGAGTTGCAATAGTCAATACGGGAGGTGACAGGGCTGTGAACCAGGATTGCAGTGGTGAGAGAGGGGCGGAGACTATTAATATATTGATTAGTTTTTGGTGAAGAAATGACGGAGTGATATGACCTTCCGGACACTCCCTCTAGGATCTTTTTATGTAATTGTTTTCCATTTCGCAAGAAGCACAATATGAACTTGAGGATTTGATGTACTTTTGTATTACTTCTGGTATTGCATTTTTCTTGCATAGTGTTGATCAAGAAGATAATTAAAATCTAAAAATTAAAAGCAGGTACCCAAGAAAAATTAGCAGCTCGTTAAAATTATTTTATTGGAATTGTGGTTGGAACAAAAACAACCATGTATAGAAGCAACTGCAATTTAACAAATCATACCAGCCAGTTGGTATGCCCTTGATGATTTTGCAATCAATATTTGGGGGCCGCCAAGCCAGTGTTGACATGGAGATTAAAAAATAATTTTGAAGTATGTTTTATGATTGGTCATTATAAGCGGAAAACTCATTGTAATATATTGCTAAACTGTAAAACTGTAAATAATTTTCTATATATGTATAATATATCGGAATAAATACATTGAGACTAATTAATACTATTGTTGTCATTCCGTGACAATTTGCCTCTTGTAATTCCTTGAGATTGACTTTTTGAAATTTCTTGCCCTTAAAGCAGGGTTAAAGTCAATATTTGTTTCTATAACTTACAGTGTTAACAAAAAACACCTTAAATAAGTTAAGTTTCATAACTTAACTATGAACGGAACATTACTTTCTGGATAGTTAAACACAACATTAAAAAAACCATGTCAATTTTGTGTAATTCCGTGATGGAGTAGTTTTTGCTTGTTTCTTCTATGAAAATTTCTCAAAAAATATATTTTCACTTAATAATATTAAATAACAAGTTAATACCTTCAATATGACCTATCATACTTGATTTTATCTTATTTAGTTGTAGAGTTACAACCCAAAATGTAATGAGAATGTAATTCCGTGACAGCTTGGCGGCCCCCATATATGGAACAAAAGAAGTTTCACCCATTTTTTTTATAAATTCGTGGGACCAGAGATTATGGAAATTAATTGGAAATAAATGTATGCTTTTAAGAAGACCATGCCGATGTGTTTATGTTTAGCGAGCGCTGGTAAGCTTTACATTAAGTGCAAATGAGGACTTTGACTGAATGCACGCAAGTACAGTAGTAACATTATGTGTCTAAAGCAGAAGACGAGAATATCGGGCAAATTTGATGAATAAAGTGATAACAGGAAAGAAAACGGGCAAGTTTGTGAACTGCTTTGTGTGGGTAAGGTTTAAACTGGATAAATCAGTCTCCCATTACACCTCAGTTTGGTTAATGATTCTCTCATCCAGCACTCAGTTTGCGGAAGCAACAGAGCCAAGAACACAACCCTGGACACGGCCCCTGTGTCCTGGGGGTGAGCTCTGTCATTGTGCCCTGTTAGTTAGTGGAGTAGAGTGGACAGATTGCTTGCTCTTTCAACTTGCAGCCTGTTGAAATACGGTGCAGTTCGTAAATATTTGGACCTGGATGGAATGAGCAATGTGATTCCTTCAGGTTCCGCACACTGGATGTAAATACTGTATCCAGATCATAAATCTGTCATCTCTACTTTGATCTCATTCAGTGTCACTGTGCTGGAATGCTGTTCCAAAAGACAAAACCTCTGTCACTGTCCAAACACTCACAGGCTGCCCTGCATAAAAGTCCCTCAGCTGCTTTTTGAGGAAGTGGGTGGTCGCCGCGGTGACAGGTGTTTGTGCTTGCAGGTATGAGCAAGGCGGGCTCTGGGCGGCTGTGGCGGTTTCCCTGGTAACTGTAACCACGGCGGAGGACATCAGGCCGTGCGTGTGCCGGGTGGTGATCTACCTCCAGCGGGACGGGGGCATCATGTCGGGGGAGGGCTGCTTGCGCTCACTGACTCCGCCCACCGACCACGGCCATCGCGGAGCAAAGGGTGGCGGCCAGCGCGGAGGTGCGGGTCTCGGCAGCGCGTATGTGCGGCTGAATGTGGGCGGAACTCTGTTCTACAGCAGCGTGCAGGTGCTGACGCGGCAGGACTCCATGCTGCGAGCCATGTTCAGTGGTCGCATGGAGGTCTTCACCGACAAGGAGGGTGAGCACTGCAGGCTCGGAGATGGTCTGAATTTCATTATGCCTTCTGTAAAGGCAAAGCTGCACAGGGAAGCATTTCACTGCTGGGAGGCTATTCCTCCTACTTGCTTTCTCTTGGGCTTTAATGAAGATATGATTGAATACAATGACTACTTGTTTGTTATAGGTATTCTTTAGTCGTGAATAATTTAATTTTGAATATCATAAGATTTGTACCAAGGGAGAGTGTTGGGTTCATGCTTTGGGAAGGGAAGTCTCTCAGAAGATGGTTGGCCAGGTAATCGGGGATATAGGATCAATCAAAACGGTGTTGGACAAGTGGTTTGGGATATTAGATAATTCAGGATAGGATTGGACAGGTAGTTTGGGATATTGGATGACTTGGGACAGGATTGCAAAGGTAGTTTGGGATATTATATCACTCAGAACAGGATTTGAAAGGTGGTTTGGGATACTGGATCGCTCATTACAGGATTGGACAGGTAGTTTGGGATATTTGATCGCTCAGAACTGGATTGGACAGGTGGTTTGGGATATTGGATCACTCATTACAGGATTGGACAGGTAGTTTGGGATATTTGATCACTTGGAACTGGATTGGACAGGTAGTTTTGGATATTAGATCACTCAGAACAGGATTTGACTGGTGTTTTGGGATATTGGATCACTCATTACAGGATTGGACAGGTAGTTTGGGATATTGGATCACTCATTACAGGATTGGACAGGTAGTTTGGTGTATTGGTTCACTCATTACGGGATTGGACAGGTAGTTTGGGATATTTGATCACTCAGAACTGGATTGGACTGGTGGTTTGGGATATTGGCTCATTCAGAACGGGATTGGACAGGTGGTTAACTTTGAGATATTAGATCACTCGGAACAGGATTGGACAATTTGTTTGGGATGTGAGATCTCTGAGGACAGGGTTGGGAAATGCTGGTTTCCACCTGTAGAATGAGGGTAAATTGTGAGAGGTTCTCATCTGGCTATATAACAAATTAGGATTGGAAGGTTGGGGTTAGACAAGAGTACATGTTAGGGTTAGATATTGTTTTGGGCTGTGGTGTTAGGGTTTGCGTTTGGGCATTAGGGTTATGGATTAGGGATGGGGCAATTTTCAATCAGATCGCATATCGGCGATCGAAGGGATGACCGTGATTGGCTTTTTTAATAAAGCGATATTTATCCGGGATATAGTATTCAGCTCCGTCCGTCCGTCCATCCGTCCGTCCCGAACATTGTCAGCACGATATCTCAAAAAGGAGTCAACCTATTTCAATTCTTTTTGGTACTAACCTTCCTCCTGGCAATGCGCAGACACCAGTCGGTTTTGGTGACCTAACAGCGGGGGATATAGTCACTTTAGTGACACACTCTTGTTTTACCAGACACGCAGACACCCCCTAACTCGCCACGCAGTTTCATGTCTCTAAGCTTTACCTTCTTTTAGTGCTGAAATGGTTAACCGGTTAACCATATCTGTTCATTTGATTCTGGGTATTCGGATAATAAATTAGCCTACTATTCGAATATTCGTACGGCCCCTAAACTATTTTAAGCACATGATGAGCAGCGCTGTCGCGCAAATAAAACGGTAAAACTAAAGAAATAGCCCTTAAAGGGGGTCTTATTTTTCCAAGTTGGAGTATTTGTTCCAAGTTTGATTGTGTTGCATTTTGAAGTTCTTTGAATAAGCTTTCATTTGAGGCCAACTTTTTGAAAATCAAAACAGGCCCACATGGTCAAAATGAGGGTCAAAAAGTGCACTGTTTCAGTAATTCGCTGAAAAGGGGTAAATGTTTTCCCCAATTGGATATAGATGGAAAGATGTTTTTACCTTCATTTGAAACTGTGTCAGGTATACTATCAATAATGTAAATGGCAAAGGGGACATTCTAAGGATACTTGCACAATATTTCATTTAAAATCGACATGTTTGGCACCAAATTTCAATGTTTAGGGGTTAATTGCAAAGCACTCAAAGGATTAATCACTATATTAAAAGGTTTGTTGTAGACCTTTAAACAGAATAAACATATCCTGATAGGATGAAATTTGTATCCATATTAGTTCATTGTTTATAACCCTTTGAAAATGGTCACAAACTGTGACCAGATGGTTAACGTTGGCCACGCCCCCTTTTTCGGGGGCCCATAAAATGAGAACGAAACGAGATATCAACTTGAAACCACCTGCAATTTAATTTGCTCATCAAAGGCAACAGAATAATACCAAATGAAGCATTTCTGAGACCATCAAGATGGGAGCTTGGGTGATTTCATGTGGAATGACCCATCTCCTTATAGGATTGCATCCGCTCATTAGAGAGAAAAAAACCATACCCTGTTTCGATATTAATTTCATTTATTATTATTAGTATTATTATCATCATCTAGTGTTTTACCGAAACAAAAAAATCAAAACACAATGAGGGAAGGATTTTTTTTTTTCATCATGAAATATGTAGCTGGACTGGTGCGCTACAGCGTGCAATAGCTTGTCGTCTACTCGGCGCTCATTTTCAGTCCGTCTTTACAGTGGACAAGCGGCGATCTGAAGTGTGGAAACTGTTCACTCTGGTCCATGACTGCAAGAAAGCGCAGTGTAAACTTCAAATCAGTGACTCTGAAATTTCGCTGGTTAACCAACTACTATTTGAATATAGCAAAAGGTTATTCGAATACTAAAAATCACTACCCGTTTCAGTGCTACCTTCTTTACGATGGTGTGTGTTGATATTTAGGTCTACATTCATTTTCAATGGTAGAAAAGACGTTCCTCAACCGTAACAACCAAACTATCAGGTGTTTATCTGCCGAAGGTAAACTAAAAACCAATTGAAACGAGTCTTGTTGCAGAAACGAACAGCGGCATTTGTCCGTAAAAAATCTAAACGTAGCGTCAATAAATTCATTAATTTCACAATGATGTTATAAATACATTTTTGAACATCAGCCTATATTTCGAAACCCCCAACATGTAACCCATCATTTTCACCAGTAAACTCACATCTCATGGGTCTACTTGACAGTCTTTATATCAAAATGAAATCGCCCGGCTTCAATCTGGTTTTCACCGGTGCGATCACCTTACCTGAAAGCGAAAGGAATTCACATTCATATAGGCAAGCATGTACAGTAGTAGTCGGCCATGCTGACAAGTAACTATACAGATGTGTGTGCTGTGATGTAACTTTGCCCACCCCCTCTGGCAATTGGATCGTCTATCGGCGATCTCCAGTGACCACGATTGGATGATCTGAAAATAGAGATGATTGCCCAACCCTAATATGGATTCATATTGGAGCCTGATCTAGAGTGGTCTCTGCTGCAGGCTGGGTGCTGATTGATTGGGCCTAAGGTTAGGTTTAGGTGTTATGGTTATGGTGTCATTAAAAGCTATTTCTCACCTGAATGCCTTCCAGAATGGGTGCTGATTGATGGCTGTGAGTTAGGGATGGTTAGGGTTAAGCACCAGTAAAACCTGGAGGTGGTTAGGTTTGCAGTGTTCTGTAACCTGAATGCCTTGCAGGTTGGGTGCTGATCGACCGCTGTGGGAAGCACTTTGGGGCCATCCTTGCCTACCTGCGGGACTCCACCATCACCCTGCCCAAAACGCGGCAGGGCATCCGCGAGCTGCTGGCTGAGGCCAAGTACTATTTGATCCAAGGCCTGGTGGCTGCCTGCCAGAATGCCCTTCAGGTACACACTACTGTGAGGTTGTGGGACAGTGGTGCATGATTGGAAACGCAGTTTTTGCAGTGTCCTTGGGAATGTAGATTTTGTTGCCTACTGATCTCACTGACTAGAAGCTGTCGGATACTTGCAGTGCTGTCTTGCACTTGGGGTTTTATGAGCATAGGGTACAGAAAGTTCTCTTACTGTCGCTATAATGGAAAAATTCTATGGTTTACTTTTTATGCCTGTCAGAATACTTTTTAAATTAATGACTGTGTGCCCTGTGGATGATCATTGAATCACTCCTTGTGAATAACAGGACAGTAAGGAGCGAGCTCTGTGCATGATTCCAGTCATCACCTCTGCTAAGGAGGAGGAAAGGCTCATTCAGACCTGCACCAAGGTGAGACTGCTCACGCACCTGCTCTTTTTCTGAACATTCCTACTTTCAGATTAACTGTAGGCTCATGTTGAACCCTGAGTACACTGGAGATCACTTCTGCTCTGGTACGTTTTGTGTCACTGATCATGTTTTCCATCCCCTGTCCTCTAGCCTGTGGTCAAGCTGCTCTACAATCGAAGCAACAACAAATATTCCTATACCAGGTAAATATACAGCCAGCACACCTCCAGCAGGTAAATCAATGAGATATACTCCTACTCCAGGTAAATATATTATTAACACCAGCTAAATCTGGAAGAAATACTCCTACACCAGGTAAATATGTAACCAGCACACCGGCAACAGGTGAGTCTGTAAAGAATACGTACTTGTACTACTTTCATATATGTAAGTTACGCACAGGTAAGTCTGTACTTCTACACTTTGCACATCTCTACTCAACTCTGCTACACTTGGTAAATCTAACCAGCTCTCCAAAAGTTGGTGATTCTGTGACCAGCATTTTGATACCAACTAAGTCTAACAATTTCTCCTATAAATGTCTCAGGAATACTCCTATACTTTGTATATCTGTAATTAATACTAATACAAGATCTAATGAACTCCAACAGCAGGTAATTCTAGGATCAGTACTCTTATAATCTTATGTAAATCTGAGGAATATTTATACCCCACGTTGATCTCTTAGGAATACTTATGCATCAGGTGAATCTGTAGCCAGAACTCTTGACATTCTGTACATTTGTAATGAACATTTGTTCATTGGGTTAATCTTTAACTGACACTAGGGAAATCTGTACCAATCGCCCTATCTGCACGAGCACCCTCATATATTCAGCGCCTGGTAGTTCTGTCACTATTGCGCTTTTTTGGGCACATTCTCTTTACCCAGCTAAAGCTGTGTGAATGTGCTCTAAGCCCATAATATTTACGGAGCTGAAAGCTGCAGCCAAAAGGGTGCGCATCACACTGTTGCCATTTATTGTCCTTTCAAGTATGTTTTTATGCCCCCGCCCTCCAAAGAGGAAAGGGGGTATTATGTCGACACCATGTCCGTCCGTCGTCCGTCCGTCCGTCGTCCGTTAACTTTTCGTTTCCGTGGGATAACTATCGAATCCCTCGTCGGATTGATGCCATTTCTTAATGGTGTATTGGGAGTGGCCAGAGGAAGGTTCCTTTTAAAAACCAGCATCGCGCGATATCTAATATGGCCGCCACAGCAGCCATCTCAATATGCCCTTGATCAACATACAGGCCGCGGGCATATGCCACGCTCTGCGTTGCTCTTATTATACGTCACTTTGTTCCCCTAACAGCAACTCTGATGATAATTTGCTGAAGAACATGGAGCTGTTTGACAAGCTGTCCCTGAGCTACAATGGGCGCGTGCAGTTCATCCGAGATGTGATCGGGGACGAGATCTGTTGTTGGTCCTTCTATGGCCAGGGCCGTAAGCTGGCCGAGGTCTGCTGCACCTCCATAGTCTACGCCACGGAGAAGAAGCAGACCAAGGTGAGCCCCCACCTGACTGCTCACCCCCCTGTTCTGTCTGATTTACACCACCTGGTTCAGTGTGCACATGCTCAGAGCATTTTGACAAAATCCCGATGTACCACAGTACTTGTTGTAATGAATCTTATTATTTCATAGGAATAAGTTATTTTGGGACCTGTATTTAAAATAATTTTAGATCCTTCTTGGTAAATGATTTTAGGAATTTACAAAAACTTTTCAAATTTTGGTAGATGGCAAAAGCACCTTGATCTTCCTGGCCAAGAGCCATAAATTGTCAACATTTTAAAATTGATCATTTTTTTTGACAGGCTGCTGGGAATCGATAATTTAAGGTCTCATTCGGCGTGGAAACTTGTATCCCCTATTTATTGTTCATTCTGAGACGCACCCTTGCATTAGTAGCCTGTAAAAGGTAGCAAGCTGAAAAAATGCACAGCCCTTCACCTACTGCACATTAGGAAAGAAACAGCAACACTAATTTGCTATGAAAGTGCACCTTTACGAAAATTCTGTAACACAGAATGGTGAACCCTGTGTGACTTGCCGTGGTGAATGTCGTGACTACTGAAGCAGCATGCAAAAAAATGTGGAAATTGTACGTCTTAATGACTGGTGGTTGAACTCTGTCCTGAAGTACTATGTCAAGTCTCGCACGTTTGGCTGTACCGCCAAGTGTTGCAGGAAACGCTTCTACTGTTTGTGTTTCGTTTCAGGATTGCTATAAAGTAGTAAAAGTGTTCAATCTGAAACATTGTCGCAAACTTTATTATCAGCAGTGAACCGCTGGGTTTTTTGTGGCCTATTTTCTTTTGTTTATAAGTCCGCCTCCCTCTCCAAGTCTCCTTCCACCCTCCCTTTACCTTGGAGTCAGGTGTAAAGAAAGCCTAGACAATCAGAGACAATAATTGATCAATACTTGCCAGAAGGGGAGGTAAATCGGGATTGGATTTGTACTTACCTTTACACACATGACTTCTGCATTGCGGTTGAATCTTTGTAAAATAAATAATGGCACGGTGAAATTTGTTGTTTCACGCCTGAGGTAGATTTACATAATTTTAGGGCCTTATCAGGACCAACTAATTTTTCTTTTTTATTACGTCCTGATATGCGAAACCCTACAACTGAAAGAGGGTGTACTTTCTTTTTCGCATGACTGTATTTCCATACTTCCCATATTACCCCCTCATAGTGTTCACATTACATACTGACACATTGTGGGATATCACTCTGTACTGTGTTACACCTCTGAAGATACCCGCTACTAGATTGTTTTAACTGACTATGTGCCTAATGATGGGTGTATTTTGAGTTTACTTGTGCTCTTATTATCCCTTGCCACGCGTTTAGTGCAAAGCAGGGGTTATAGTATTAGGCTCAGTCTGTCCGTCCGTCCGTGTGTATGAATTTGAATATCTTAAGAACCGTTGACTGGATTCTCTTCATGTTTGATATCTAGGTTGATCATAGTAAGAGAAAGGTGCCAGTCATGTTTGGTGACCTTGACCTTCATCTAAAGGTCACAAGGTGACTTAAACTTTTTTTTTTTACATTTTGCCCTTATCAGGCATAATTTTAACCTTGGCATTATTTTCAAGGTCACAGCGAGCCATTGAATATTTCAGTATGTTTACCTGCATTTTAACATTGTCAGCGAGATATCTCAAAAACTTTTTACAGGATAATGTTCATATTTGACAACAAGCTTCATCTAGTAAAGGCACAGGGCCCAGTCGATTTTGGTGACCTTGACGTTATTTTTAAGGTCACAATGAGGCATTGAATATTTCAGCATGTTTACCTGCATGTTAAACTTGTCAGCGAGATATCTCAAGATCAGTTCACTGGACTTTTTTCATTATCGACACCAAGCTCCACCTAGGGAAGGCGCAGGGCCCAGTCCATTTTGGTGACCTTGGCGTAATTTGCAAGGTCACGGCAACACATTGAATATTTCACAAGGTGACTAACTTTTTTATTCCACCGGTATGTAATACCGTGGGATATAGTCATCGCCCTGTCTGTCCGTCCGTCCGTAATCATTTTCGTTTCCGGAGCAGAACTCAAAAACTATAACACTTAGAAACTTCACATTTTACATGGAACTTGCCCTTATGGTCTAGTTGTGCCTTTTGAAGGTTACAGTCCATGCTGCCCATAATTTTTGAAAATTTCACCAAAAACAGCCCCAAAATTGGACTTTGTCTTGTTTCCGGGACAGAACTCGAAAACTATGCCACTTAGAAACTTCAGATTTGGTATGTAACTTACCCTTATGGTGTAGTTGTGCCTTTTTGGGGTTTCAGCTCCATTCTGCCCAAAATTTTTGATTTTTATATCAAAAACAACCCAAAAATTGGACTTTGTCCCTTTTCTAGAGCAGAATTCAAAAACTCTGCCACTTACAAACTTCATATTTTGTGTGCATGTTATTCCAGTGATCCCATTGTGCCTTTTGGGCATTTTGAAATCATGGTGCCCAAAATTTATCCGTCCGTCCGTCCGTAATCATTTTCATTTCTGGAGCAGAACTCAAAAACCGTACCACTTACAAACTTCAAATTTCCTATGGAACTTACTCTTATGATGTAGTTGTGCCTTTTGGGGGTTTCAGTTCCATGCTGCCCATAATTCTTGAAATTTTCACCAAAAACAGCCCTAAAATTGGACTTTGTCTCGTTTCCGGGACAGAACTCAAAAACTATGCCACTTAGAAACTTCAAAAACTCA